>PYSS01000116.1:0-30848 GCA_003049465.1 Magnaporthiopsis rhizophila
CCCCCACCCCACATACCATGTCAAGCCCCGCCGGCAGCCCACCCTCCTCATCGCAACATGGCTTTCTCACAGGTGGTCTGAATTGGATCGAGAGTCGGCGCAGATGGTTCTGTCGCTGGCCCCTGCAGCCTCGTGATCCATTCGGGAGCCACCCATAATACGTCACACTGGGCGTTTTGGGAGGGGGCCTGAAGAACACGCGTGGCCAGATCCTGCGACGACTTGACGAGGCACTTGAGCCGAGAAAGCCAGGCAGCATTGGCTCTGGGTGTCCTGGCTGGTTGCTCCACTTTGTTTCTTTTTTTCCTTCCGCGCCGCCGAAGCTCGTCCAGAGAAGGACTAGAACAAGACCTGCTGCCTGCCACCTGTGCTCCCTGCCAGCCGTGCCACCACTTATCTACCACGAACCTCACTTGCCTACTGCGCCAGTCGCTACTCGCCGAGTCCTAGCCGCATTGCCTCCCCAAGTTCGATCCTCGACATCTGGCTGGTCCAAAAAGGCAAGCAAGGCCCTGAAACCGAAGCCACGCTGGTGGTGCCCGACTCGACCAGCACAGCTCCTCCACCCTCGACCACCATCACCCTTAAAGACCCTCCCCCCACGACCCGCACCTTCCAGATGACGACCATGCTCGCGTCCAACATCCTCCAGTCTCCGAACGCCATACCCCCGAGAACGTCGTCGACCGGCGTCTATCCCATCACCCACACCCCTTCGAAACCCGTACTCCGACCGCTGCCCGAGGCCGACTGGATCGGCAAGAGCTCGCCGCTGCCGCCGCACGCACACAGTTCCAACACAAACGGCATGGCTGGCAGCGCCGCTGCCGCCCCCGCTTCCGCCCCTGCAACCACCAACGGACACCACCCGCGGGTCAACCCGCGCAAGGCCTCGGCCGGCAGGGGCTCGCAAGCCGCCCCGGCAAGCATGCAGCCGCCGGCGCCGTCCAGCTTCGACGCGAGCCGCTATGCCCACGAGGACTTCAATTTCACCACCACAAAGAGGACCTGGTCCGACCACAAGGAGAAGATAATAAGCGGGCCCTTTGACTACCTCTACGGCCACCCGGGCAAGGACTTCCGCACGCAGGTCATCACGGCCTTCAACGCCTGGCTCGAGGTGCCGCCCGAGAGCCTCGAGGTCATAACCAAGGTGGTCGGCATGCTGCACACGGCCTCGCTGCTGATCGACGACGTCGAGGACAACTCGTCGCTACGGCGCGGGCTGCCCGTGGCCCACAGCATCTTTGGCGTGCCCCAGACCATCAACAGCGCAAACTACATCTACTTTTGCGCGCTGCAGGAGCTGCAAAAGCTCCACAACCCAAACACGCTCACCATCTTCGCCGAGGAGCTGCTCAACCTGCACCGCGGCCAGGGCATGGACCTCTTCTGGCGCGACACCCTGACCTGCCCGACCGAGGACGACTACCTCGAGATGGTGGGCAACAAGACGGGCGGGCTCTTCCGGCTGGGCATCAAGCTGATGCAGGCCGAGTCGCGGTCGCAGATGGAGTGCGTGCCGCTCGTCAACATCGTCGGGCTCATCTTCCAGATCCGCGACGACTACCTCAACCTCTTCTCCAAGGAGTACAGCGAGAACAAGGGCATGTGTGAGGACCTGACCGAGGGCAAGTTTTCTTTCCCAGTCATCCACAGCATCCGCACCGACCCGGCCGACCTGCAGCTGCTCAACATCCTCAAGCAAAAGACGACAAACGAGGACCTGAAGCGCTACGCCGTCTCGTACATGGACAAGATGGGCAGCTTCGACTACACGAGGAAGGTGCTCGTCGTCCTCATCGAGCGTGCCCGCAAGATGACGGACGACATTGACGGCGGCAGGGGGAAGAGCGACGGCATCCACAAGATTCTTGATAAGATGATAGTTGCGTCATCATGAGCTTAATAAGGGGATTGGGTGGTGCGTCGCCATACTTTTTCATTTCATGATGGGGCTACCTACCTAGGTAGGTAATCATAGAGAAAATGGAAAAGTCGGATGGGGTCGAAACAGACGAGTTTTATTTAGTATGGGCGGATACTTCGCTCACGGAGCGCAACTAGCATGACGTGTATTTATGACGTCGGAATGTTTGACCGGAGGTTTCCCACTCGTCCCGTTTTCTTTTTTTTTTTTTTTTTTTTTTTTACTGTTTATAGCCTCGCTCTCCTTTGCCGGGTGACTGTATAAGGGTTTGGATCCGACGTGTATCTCAAAGTTGCGATGCATTTGGTTTTGGACGACATTTATGACGACATAACTGCAATTGGATTCAGGGACCAATCGGGACAATCTGGTATTGTTTCCTTCTTTGTGTCTGATTTCCTAAAGTTCTACTTCCCGGCAGCGAGAGATGTCCTGCCGAAAAATGTGGCGAAAAAATGGGGGAAGCAACTCGGGCGGTTATCCCAAGGGAACACAAATGTCCTCTGCCGTTCGATATTGCAAGTGTTACGAAATGCGAACAAGGAGAATGGGGTAGGAAGTACTAGGCGGTGGGAGAAAGGGTACCGAAGGGCTTCCTGCAGCCAGCCCCTGGAAAATAACTTACACCACCAAACAAGCGCCTTGCCGTAAGACCGAGTCTATACGAGGTCAGCTGTGTCACCGAAGCACACATTGGACACTGGAATTTCTGTGTGCATGTCCCACGTAGATCCATTGGCCACAGAAATAGGTAGATAGGGGTAGAGTGTACACTACATTCTTTAAACTCTAGTCTGGACGCTTTGTGACCGTTGGCGGGAGGAAAGCTCTAGCCGCGGCTGATAAAAAGAAATCCCGAGTTACATAGATAGGTAAGGTATCTAGGTGGCGGTGCCGACCTTGGTCCGCTTGACCAGGCGAACCCACCGCCGTCGCCTCCACTCGCCGCGTCTGCCCACGCCCTCAAAGCCCTCCTCCCAGCTGACGTTGGGGTGTAGCGACGCGGAGTTGCTGCTGCCGGCAGACGCCTTGGCTGCCTTGGGGGCCGGCTGCTCGACGACGCCCGTGACGCCCTCGTGCTCGTTGTACATGTCGTAGACCCAGCGCTCGCCCTCGGTCTCGACCTCGACGCCCGTGATGATGCGCTCCTCGACCCACTCCCTGCTGAAGAGGTCGAGCGCCCACTTCTTCTCGCTCCATTCCCAGCCGGCGGGCGGCAGCACGTCCTCAAAGTACCGCGTCCCGCCGGGCGGATTCGCCCCGGCCAGGCGCGCGGGCGACATGGGGTCGTAGGGGGTCGGGCTGAAGGTCCAGGGCTCCCACTCGTCGGCCTCGGCGGCGCTGCGGCGCTGCAGCTCAAAGATCTCGACCTCGCGCGTCTCGGGCGCCTGGTCCAGGATGATGTCGGCCTCGACCCAGCTGTCCAGCAGCGCCGCCACCCGCGTGTGCGGGGCCCTTTCTTCTTTGCCGTCGTGACCGATGGCACCGCTGCCGCTGCCGCCTGCCGTGGGCGAGGAGACGACGAGGAGGCCGCCGACGCTCTCGTAGAGCGCGGCGGCGCGGCGGGCCAGGGTCGGGTGGCCCGACGCGGTGGCGGCCCAGCCCGAGACGAGCAGGAGCAGGCGCCAGGGCAGCAGGTGGGCGGCGATGGACATGGCGCCGGCCGCGAAGAAGCAGGCGACGAAGAGGGCCGACGACCGGGCCTCGTCGCTGAAGTTGGTGGCGGGCACGACGCTGTCGACGACGGCGTCGTGCACCACTACGAAGTCGTCCATGCAGTTCTGCAGGTCGCGCATGTTGCGGAAGAAGTCGCGGCTCAGCTCCTTGACGGGCTTGACGGTCCGCGCCGGCGCGACCGGCGGGCCCCTGGCCGAGTAGGCGGCGTGCTGCCCGTGCGAGTAGTAGCTGCGCGTGTGCGCCGACTCGTCCGGGTTGGCGGTGCCGGGGCCGCTCCCCGCCGTCGTGGCCGTTCCCGGGCCGACGGCGGTGCCCGGGGCCGAGGACCCCGAGGGCGGCTCCGGGTGGCGGGCTACGAAGCCCGGGATCAGCACGGCGACGAGCAGGATGGCCGGCGGCAGCACGGCCAGCAGGGTGGGGTCCAGGCAGATGAGCGTGTATACGGCCAGGAACGAGAGCGTGTGGGTCGGGTGGCGCCATGACAGCAGGCGGGTGGCGCGGGCCTGGAACTTGAAGACGACGCCGATGCGGGCGTTGAAGCGCCGGAAGTTGTACGACATGGTCGTGAGGTTGAAGCCCGGCCGCGAATCCAGGGAGCTGTCGTCTGGCATGTCGGGGGCGCTGCCCCCCGGCGCGTCAAACTCGGCCGGGATGACCTGCTGCAGGAGCCTGGGTTTGTGTTAGCTGGCTGGTTCCACGCGCGACGGGCAGGGGCGGCGAGGGGTTGCACACTTCTCCAGGAGCTTGTCCTGCATGTTGGCTCCGCCCTTGAGCAGGCCGCGCAGGCTCCTCCGCTTCTTGTCGGAGCTGGTGCCGGCTCCGTCGCCGGCTTCCGAGGCCTGGCAGCTGCGGTCATCACTCCCTGCAGCGCCCGGGGTCCCGGGCTCCTCGGTGTGGATGAGGATGCCAGGGCTATATTCATCCATGGAGCTAGAGCCCTCCACACGATTGAAAAATCGAGTATCTGCCAGTGATGTTTATTGCATCCGCGTCACTGGAGTTGTGTTGGTTGATGGCCCGTTAGGATGGATGGCCGTTTGGCTGCTTGCAAATTGGCAAGTCGAACTGAGCGATGACGCCGACTTGGGAATCGCTTGGGGCGGTTGCGTGTGGTTGTCACATGTCTCTGACGTGCGCGCGCAGCAGGGGCGCTACCTCAATTGGATCCAGCACGCAACTTCGAAGTTGGGTTCAACGCAGGCGTCCCTGGTAACGCAGCAGCGACCTCCAACATCTTCATGGAAAAAAAAAAAAAAAAAAAAAAAAAAAAGCTTCAGGCCCCTTTTGGGTCTCGTTTTCACTTCCAAATCATGGTTTCAGGTTCCTGGCGTGTTGATTGGCGCATCGCGTTCAACCTAGAATCCTCGCTTCTACAGGGCTACCCACCGCAGATTCAGCCGCACGCCCACGTCGAAGCCTCGCTGGGACGGCCAGCACACCAGTGTCGACACCGCTCCGACGCGGTCACGGAATCCCGGCATAGCGCGATCCTCTCGTCACGGCAGAATTACTCTCTGCATACATGGCACCTCTGTTGCCGTGCCATCACCCGCCCGATTAATTCTAGATAGTGCCTGAATGGTGGGGATACGGCGGGGTTCCTCCCGTCTAGAATTCCCCGGCAGCCCGCTCAACGAAATCTCAGCGCCGTGAGTGCGGAAATGTGTGGTGGGGCGCATTTTGTCTACAGCTATTGATGTGAGCAAAAAAGCAACCGTTGGAACGGTGACCAGTCGGGTGCGGGACGGGACCGATTGGATCCCTGGGCGAGGCATTGGTGGGAGTCTGCTCGAGCGAATAGAGTCGGCTGCTTGGACTTGCCATGGAATAATCAAAGACGCCAGCTCCATCCCCGATCTTTAGTGACACGAAGCGGACGTCTGTGCGGGACGCTACGGGCAGACCTTCCAAATGTCCGGTCCTGTTCCTGCGTGCTTCTTTCTGTGCGGCCGCTCCTTCAGAGGACGGCCCCAACTGGAGCTTTGAAATTAGCCCGCCCCTTTTCTCACTGACCATCGCTGCCGACCTCCTATCTGGTGAAGAGACGAATTTCGGACAATTGATACTTTCGACTGATCTACCCTCCGTGCTCTGCCAGGCCCTCGATCGCCACTCGAAACGGGCCGCGCCCATAGAGTTTTTCTATTCTTTGTGATCGGTAGCTCGGGGCACAGCATGAGCGAGCCTCGGTCAAACCACATCAATCCAAGAAGTCGTGACCAGACGGGATCAAACACTGGTGGGTGTCATTGGAGGTATAGGTGGGTGCTCGATGGTGACGACTATAGCATACCTGTGTCGAAATTATATCAACAAACTGGGACTGGCCTGTCTGGGAACGTGTCGACGGCTTACCGGGCAGCAGCGCCAATGCACGTCGATTCCAATTCGTCGCTCTGTCGTTCGGGTGCTGTGAAGCCCCATCCCAGGCCGCTTGCATGCTTCGACGTGTCGCTGACCTCCTCCAGTTCCCCACTCCTCCCCGGCACCCCCAACACCGCATGCATGCTGATGGGCGCCCGGAACGTCCACTAGAACAGTCCGTGCCGCTCCGCCGCTCGGGAACATGCAACCCACCTGGCAGAGAATTGGGGTCTGTTGCGGGTACAAAGCTACACGCTATCCTCCCATTGCCTCGTCACGGAGCTCTCCAGAAGACGTGGAGAGGCTTGATTGTGTGCGCATTTTGACCGCCAGAGTCGTCGTGCAGGTCGTGCCCCTCATGAGGGGATTTGTGGACGTGATACCGCTGCTGCTGGACGTGACCCATTTAAGGTCACGGAGGCAACGGGCAACTATCTCCTTGGCTAGAAGACCGTCGGCCCCCGCGCCCTTCGCGGTGTAACGATCTACCTACGCTGGCGGCTGCCGATGTCACCCATCATGCGCGTGACGTTGGCGATGGCACACACACACGGACCGTGTTCTCTGCGTCAAACCAGGAACAGGCCACCGCCACCTAACTTGCAAGTACCGTGCCCTGACCCTAATGATCCTGCCAAGGTTCGAGCGAAACAAACCATGAACGCAAGCCATCAAAAAGAGGAAAAAAGGAAAAGAAAAAAAGGTTTGGTGTGGAAATCAGTGGACGGGATGAGGCTGCTTTGCCGAAGCTTGTCGAGGCTGAGCGAAGAGCACGCCTCGTTTGAATGGAGGCCCGCTGTGGAGGTTCAAGGAAGGGCAGACCATGATGAAAGCTCTGCTGTTCCGCTGGGAGCAGCTTGCAGACATAATTTGAAGCAGCCTGCCGTCCGGGCGCTCCTGCAGCTCACGCAAATTGCTATCAATTCGTGCTGCCGCCTCGACACGATCTGCCGCACAGGATCAGGTAAGAAAGGGTACGTGCAGATGCAGAGGTGCTTTGTTGTTGCTTTGTCGGTTGTCCAGGTCAACGTCGGTGGGTGATCAGGTACCTGTACGGACAGGGGTTGCGGTGGAGCACACCCTTTTTCTCGCAGTGCCTCTTGGCACGGGCTCCATCCTTTTCGCCTTCGCAACCGGCACCCGCAAGCCAGACGGCTGACGCCTGCCGCCAGGCCTAGGCAATTATTCGTGCCTCCTGAGCCAGTCCCGCCCGCTGGTCGAAAACAAATCTAGCGACAAATTACGACCACCTCGCGTGCGGAGCCGTTCCCTGGGGCCTCTCCAACCTCAACCCGTCGCCCGCCGCCTGCCCTCCCTCTCCCTTACCTCAACGCACTCCAAACACCGGTGCATGTCCTACGTTACCGCGTTTTGCGTGAGACGAGGAGAGGTGTAGCTCGCATCGCGCAGATACGCTCCCAACCGACGCTGCAGACACGCCTGTCGCCGCGACCGACCCGGACGACCTTGTTTTTTTTCCTTCCTTTTTCTGTCGCCCCTCTGCCTCCACCGCTTTTCTCGGAATGAGGTAGCCTCTCGCCTGGGACGGCGACTCTTCAATTGAGAGGCGCCCTCCTCCGGCCCTCATCTCCTTGTTCGACAGCAAAACTCAGCTCGGGGAAGCCACAATCGCCCACCTCGTCGCCGTTTTATGGTCCAGGACTTGAGCACTTCCGCTAGCTTCCGACTAGTAGACCTATTTCCAACAAGGTACGCCGATCTGTATGCCCGCCGAGGCGAACATTAGACGCGAAGACACAGCATCAGAACGAGAGCTGGCAGCTGGCCCGCCGCCAAGTTTCCACCACAGAACCAAGACGCTCCCGTGCACAACAATCCCTCTCTGCGCCCGAGTAACCGGGGCCTGTCCTTGTGCCTACCTAACAGAGCCGTCCGCCCATTTGCAGGAATAGCGGAAGTACCAGCCCGGCCGAAAAGGGCTCGCACCGGCGCGCCCCCTCCGACGGTCAGATGCTCAGTGCCTCGTCCTCCAACAATCACTCTCTGTTTTCGTTTGGGAGGAATGGCGCCGCGGCGCAGCCTCCGACCGACGTGACCGACAAAACACCGGCCTCCTTCGATTTCCTGCCCCAGGTCAACTTCGATGACTTACACAGCAGCTTGGAGTCCGACTTCAAGCTGACCCAGTTCCCGTCTCCGACCGGCCAGGGTTTCATCCTGGACGACCAGGGCACGGGCGACAAGATGCCTCCGGAAAAGAGCAGCGTCGCCAACGGGGGCCCCGCCACCAGCGTCCAGAGTCAGACACAGTCCCAGCCGCAAACCCAGCAGTCTTCGGTTCGGCCTGCGCGGTCGGGATCCATCCTTCGACGACCGAGCACCTCGAGCAGGACGGCCGCCGCTCCCACCAATGGCGCCGGCCCCTCGATCGCCGATGCCCCCATCGCCCCGGCCGCCATGCGAGCTCGCCGCCAGAGCCATTACCCACCCGTGTCGAACACAAACATTGGGAAGCCACCCAGGAAATCCGTCGGGCCGGGCATCCTCGATACCGACTATGGAATGAGAAACGCGCCGCGCCGCCGCCCTAGTGTGGCATCCAATGCCGGAACCACTGGGCCCATCCCGGACTCGAGCCGCTCCTCGATAGACGGTGGCAGCCGTCTTGTTTTCGGCGAGCCCACTCGGGGTCCGAGCACGTCGAGAGCGTCCAAAGCAAAGTCCGTGGGGCCGCCCCCGAGGGTGAGCCAGAGCACTCTCAATGCTGATGACAGCAGTTTCTTGGGATCCGATCAGGCCAAGTCCGCGACTGGCATGCCTCGATCCCCTAGGCCAAATGGTGCTGGCTCAGCCAAGCGTGCATCGGCCATGCCAGGCGCCGGCCATGCGACGGGACTCGGTGCTCGGACGATCAGCCCCACGGACACGCGGCGGATGAAGCGGATGTCCACCAAGGGTCTAGTGCCAGGCGGAACTCCCCAGGTTACGGTTGTGCAATCGCCCATGGTCCCAGATATCCGCGCCGTCTCGAGATCGCCGTCCTCGGCCCCGCGCAAAACTTCAACCCCCTCCTCCTCACGAACGACGCCAGACCCGAACAGGAAGTCTTACAGCTCCGGTTTGTCGGTAGCCTCTGCTGCCAGCTTCAACACGGTCCGCACCTCGACCGGATCCATTCAGCGCGGCATGATACAATCCGGTGGCTCTCGGCTTCCTGCCCCGAAATCGCTGAGCATTCACAATCCTCCCAGTCATGATGACGAGGAGGACGTGCCACCAGTTCCCGCCATTCCCAAGGCTTTCGAGTCCCCCAAGGAGTCGCCGGCAGAGGTGTCGTTTTTGGAAAAGCGGAAATCGAATCTGGCCTTCGACGCTAGTAGCATTCATAGCACTTCGACCGGCAGCCTTACGGGATACCCTACATTAGAGCCGCAGGTGCGGGTCCAGCGGAAAACCAGCACTCGGAAGTCTAGCAATCAGAACATCACGCTTGATCTCGACAAGAAGGGCAATGTTGCCCAGCCAAGGAAGAGCGCTCAGCCACTCAGTCTGCCCCCGATCACCCTTGGGCCCCTGAGCGGGCCCACAGCGGCAAAAATCGCTGCGCTGCAGGAGCAAGGCTGTTCGACTCAGAATCTGAATGTTGATAGTCCTCCGCCAGTGAGGCAAAGCTCCAAAACCCCGACAACGCCCATGACCGCCTCTAAAAGCTCTTTCTTCTCAAGACATCGAGCCGACAAGTCCGAGGTGGCAAGTCTCAGGAGCAGCAGCTCCATTCATCGCCTGAGGGACAGCCCTTCGCACACTGTTGCCACAAGCTCTACCGAGTCGGTGAGCGCCGCCATAAACATCCGACAACCCCCGCAAAAACCGACCGTGTCCCCGTTTCTCTCATCTTCTCTGCCCAAGGGCGGCGCAGACGGCTCCGGATTTTTGAAGAGGTCCAAGACGGGCAGCAGCTTTATATCCAGCTCTGACATGGGCACGGGTACGACTATTGCGCAGCAACGGCCTTCTGGACCCCGGGCCCCTGCCGTTGTCAAGCCTCGCCCTCCGAAGTCACCTCCGCCGTTGTCAAGCCCTGAAGAGCCGCCGACCCCCGGTTCGATGAGCTCGCTCCGCCGAAAACTGAGCCTCTCCTGGAAGCGAAGCACGTCCAAGGCCAGCGGGAGTCACGCGGCCGTCGACAAGGCCTCCGATCGCCAGGAGAGCATGCCCCCACCTCGCCTCCCGAAGTCGTCAACCACAAGTCAGCTCGCCTCCAAGCCGCCAAGCCCGAGCTCTTTGGCCAAACCCAACGGAGCTACTACCACGTACCTGGACACGAGACGACGCAAAAGCTCGGCCTCGAGTCTCAACATCATCGTTGCGCAAGATCGTGCTCGTAATGACGTCTGGAACGGATCCGGCAAAAAGGACCTCACCGGGCAGCCCATCGCGGAGCGCCAGCCCCTCTCACACAGTGCGTCTGTCATGCACAAGATTCTCAAGCCAAAGGTGGCGGCCCAAGCTCAACGACACCAAGACGGTTGGACTGCGGACTTGGACAAGGACGACATGATTGCGGAGGAGGAGATGAGGAAGTTCGGTTCGAGGCGGAAGGAAACGGAGCTCGCGGCCAAGACGCTGGACGCTCTGCGCAAGAGAGCCAGTCCCAAGGAGCGGGTGAGCCCTCAGGATGCCATTCGAATTGCAATGCTGAACATCTACGAGCGCGGAGAGATTGTGGACTACAGCGACATCTACTTCTGTGGCACGCAGAACGCGGCCAAGGTTGTCGGCGATCTCAAGTCGCCCATTCCCAACTTCGGCTACGACGACGAGCGAGGAGATTATACCATCGTCCCCGGCGATCACCTTGCTTATCGGTATGAAATCATCGATGTGCTGGGCAAAGGCAGCTTCGGGCAGGTCGTCAGGTGCATCGATCACAAGACTGGTGTGCTGGTCGCTGTCAAGATCATTCGCAATAAGAAAAGGTTCCACCAGCAGGCTCTTGTGGAGGTCAACATTCTGCAAAAGCTCAGGGAATGGGTAAGGCCACCTACTAACAAATGCCCCGAGCTACTGATTATATGTCGGGGTGGCAGTGTCTAACCTCTGACGGAAACGAACAGGATCCCAAGAACCGACACAGCATGGTCAACTTCACGCAAAGCTTTTACTTCCGTGGCCATCTTTGCATTTCCACCGAACTCTTGGATATGAATCTCTACGAGTTCATCAAGGCGAACGCGTTCCGCGGCTTCTCGCTGAAACTCATTCGCCGTTTCACCAAGCAGATGCTGAGTTCTCTGAACCTCCTGAAGCAACACCGCGTCATCCACTGCGATCTCAAGCCCGAGAACATCCTCCTACACCACCCGATGCATTCCGAGATCAAGGTCATCGACTTTGGCTCCAGCTGCTTCGAAAACGAAAAGGTGTACACGTACATCCAGTCCCGCTTCTACCGATCGCCCGAGGTGATCCTCGGGATGACGTATGGCATGCCCATCGACATGTGGAGTGTAGGATGCATTCTGGCGGAACTGTACACGGGAGTGCCCATCTTCCCCGGCGAGAACGAACAGGAGCAGCTGGCTTGCATTATGGAAGTCTTTGGCCCGCCGGAGAAGCACCTCATCGAGAAGAGCACACGCAAGAAGCTCTTCTTTGACTCCATGGGCAAGCCGCGCCTTACCGTGTCGTCAAAAGGACGCAGGAGACGGCCGTCTTCCAAGACGCTGCAGCAGGTCCTGAAGTGCGATGATGAGCCCTTCCTTGACTTCCTCGCCAGGTGTCTTCGCTGGGATCCGGACCGCCGGCTGAAGCCCGAGGAGGCCATCCGGCACGAGTTCATCACTGGCGTGAAGGCGTCCATGCCGGCGCCTCGCATAGCCCCTTCGCGGGACGGATCCCCGATGAAGCGACACAACACCATCTCGGTGCCACGTCCGCTCCCAGAACCGCCGGGGGCCGGTCTCAAGGGTGGCTTGGGGCCACGAGCCCGAGACATCATCGGCGCCAGTCCCCACAAAGCTGCAAGCATCTCTGGGGGCGGGCGACGCGTGTCCAACATGTCGAATGCTAGCACCATCTCGGCAACGGCGAAGCGCGTCAGCACGGGCACGGGCTCTCTGATGGGGACGAGCAACCTGCCCCGAGCCGCCGGCCGCTCCACTAGTGCCAAGCAGGACCTGGCGGCGGCGGGCGCAACGGCAGCTATGAATCGACGAGTTTAGGAGCTGCGTGGATAGCTCAAACGATTAGGCATGATAAGCTCTTGACCTGGTTGGAACTTGGAACATATCCGCAGCCTTCACAAACTACGACCCAAGACCCACGACTAGCATAACAATACCCTCCACACACAAACACAAGCGACACTGGCTTAACTCATTCATTTGTCTTACTATTATACCGCCATTTTCACTAATCCCATCATTGGCTTTCTTTCTCGTTTCCATGGGTGGCGTCAGGCCTCTTCACGTTTCCGACCTGTTTGTACGAACGATACCCCTTGGCTGTCACTCCACCAAATGACCCGAGGGCGGCTTGAGAATTGGTTTTCCTTGTGTTTATAGAGCCCCTCCCCATACGTCCGGACACCTTGGCTTTCAGTGAGGGGAAAAGACGAAATGGGGTTTTGCGCGCGGGGATGCCGTCGGGGAGAGTCGTCTGACAGCACGCGACGACTGCACTGATTTTGGGGTACATGATTTACGTATTCGAGGGCCAGCCACTCGAAGGAACATCGCCTCAATTGTGAATAGCGGCTCAAGAGCATATGAGCATTCGAAGAAGGGGATGGTACGGGCTAGATACGAGAGCACGAATGACGAAGACGAGGAAGGCAAGGTTTACTCCAAGGGATTAAACAATATTCAACTTGGATCAGTACCTGACCAGCTCCTTGCTACCACCATTCCAACGTTGCCAAGATGATCTTTTTCTCCTCGTATTTTTCAATTTTCTATTTTGTCCCTTCCTCAGCCGAGCACAACACAGATGGATGCCACCTCTCACATGGGATGAGTACCCCGCGGGCTCGGTGAGGACGGCGTCGTCCAGTGAAAGTCCCTCGTGGCCAATCGCATCAGCCCCCGCGGAGCAAGCAGCCAGCTGAAAAAAAGGACCCTGTGCGGGCTCCCTCTCCCGCCTGCCCGATAGGTGGTCAGTTGGTTGGGTGTATGGTATTTGGATTTGCGTTCATCTACCAGGACCAGGCCGAAGGGCAGCTGAGATGCAGGGACCGCCAGTGCATGCAGCCAAGCCGTTTCTGGCCTCATTTACACGCGGACTGCGTGAGGAGGGTAGCGGCGTCTCGTTTATTGTTGCCGGGTATCTTTTTCTTGGTTACAGTTCTGGGGGAGCGAATGTCGTCAACGGCGCAGGAGAAGACGCAGGTGGGTTTCTTTTTTTCTTTTTTTTTCTTTTTTTTTTTTTTTTTTTTTTTTTTTTTTTTTTTTTTTTTTTTTTTTTTTTTTTTTCTTTTTTTTTTCTTCTTCTTCCTTGGTACAAATCAATTTACCACTCCGCCTCCACGTTGGTTGGATGCTCAGTGGTCCCAATACCGCGCTGCTGCCTGCGACATGACGCCAGGTGACTTATCCAAGTCGGGAAGCTGGCCGTTCTGCGTAAAACAACGGCCGACAGAGCGCGATGGGGGTTAGTTCCCTGCAGCAACAAGTACCTACCTCGGCATCGTATCCGCGACTAAGCTCTCGATGCCGTGGAGAGGAAAAGTTCTGCGGCAACTCCTCCTCGAGGCAGTTAGCCTGCCTGGCTGCCTGGCTGCCTGCGTGTCCGCCGGCGTCGGGGCCGTTTTCTCTTTCGGGCTCCATGTTGCTCACCAGGGCCAGCGGGGGGAGGAATAGGTGGCTTAGAGCCCACCGACCGGGGCATAGGTGTGGTTGTGGTCTTCTCCCGTCCACCCGTCTCTTTCTCCCATGGAGCAATGCTACGGCGGCCTGTGGCTGAGTTTCTTGAACGGACCCCACTAGGCGACCCGACCTAGCCGAACTCGAACATATTTTTCGGCCGTGTGCTTTGCACCAAGGAAGAGGGTAGGGTCCCGGGCCAGCAAAGAGCCAAGATCCTCCTCCTCCGAAAGAGCCAGTTGTCGGCGGTCAAGCCCCAAGCTCTTTCGTAAGCCGGCAGCACCTGTTTGGGCAGGGGCCCCGTCCGTCACGTCCCCCCATCATCTCACAAGAGCGATGGGGGAGCAGAGTGGATCGATCGGTTATCCACGCCGCTTTCGGGTTTCCACCCATTGTCAGGGTCAGGTCTGATGAATGGCTGGCTGCCCCGGACGCGCAGCGAGAATCTGGGAATTTTTGGAATCGCGAGCCCGCTCAACCGCTTCTGCCTAGCCCGCCTGCCGGCCGGCCCCCGCACGGCGATTCCGGGCCTCACCACACCACGTACCCACTGCAACCCAGAGTACCTGCCTACCTACGTACATGCTGCATACACGCTGCGTCGTGCTGCATTGCCCGCTTAGAGTCGCGACCCGATGTGGTATAGCCTGACGCAGGTCGAGATCCATGCCAGAATCCCGTTTTGGCGGGCTGGGAACTTTTGCAACCCTCACAGCTGCAGCAGCCCCTCTCTGGAGATAGCGGCGACCTGCAGCAGCAGCACCCGACAGAATGCAAGCCCGAGATTGCAGTAGCGCGTCATCACACCCACCATCTCAGCACGACGGCCCTGGAATGCCGCACCGACCCCCCACGGACGGTTTTCTTGTTTATTTTATTTTCATTTGCCATCAACTTGTGGATGGCTGGCAACGCTGCGCCGAGCACACAGTCACGATGACTAAGAAGAGGCAAGCAGGGCGAAGAAAATAAAAATAAAAATCTCACGTGGAAGGGGCTTGCGGGCGCTTAACTGATCATCTCTCAGAGAATCGGAATTTCTGGGGGCACCTAGGTAGGCTCTGCTCTGCTCCCCGATCTGCCTTGGAAGAAACTACAACCTCAAATCTCTACGTGTCCAAAAACAGACCACGAAGTGGATGGCTGGATGGAGGGTGCATCTTGCATTTCTTGGAGTGCGGTTGCAAGCACCGAGACTGGCCTCGATACGGACGGCTGCATGTGCATGGATCTCCAAGATCTGCACGCGGCGCATATCAAATCTGGAAGTAGTACGCAGATGCGCAGCAAGCAACAAACGCAGGTGCAGGTAAGCACACACCCCTCCAAGTCGTAGATCTCGGCCTTCCATGGTGGTGCATATCAGACGCACTAAGGACTTTCTAGAAGTCCTGTAGGGCTGTACCTTACCTACGACTTTTTTTTTTTTTTTTTTTTTTGGACTACATACACGAGATCGGCGGTTCGAGGTAGGTACCAGATGGTGGTGTAACCCGGTAAGGCAATAAATGCTGAGGCAGTGGGTGAGCAAAATCTCGCATCACACTACGCTTTGGTGGTATTTGCTCATTTGCTCAGCCGACGCAGTTTTTGGACGCAAAAACAACCAAAACAATCAAGCCCGATGCGGTAAATCAAGCGCTTCACGGGCATGAAATCAAGAGTAAGTACGCGCATCGAACGTTGGCTCCCGCCCGCCTCCGACTTTTTAGTTCTGCATGCTGAGATCAGCCGGAGCATTCCGACAGGAGCCGTAGGGCTCAACCACCCAGCAGTAATTTGATATGAGATCATCGCACAGTCGCCACGGCCTACCTAGGTAGGTAGCTAAGGTAGCCGTATTAGCCGTATACGTGTTTAGCGTGTTGATTTCGCATGTCTCATCATGGATGACTCGAAAGATTGAAGCTGAAGCAGCAGTCATCGCCGATGGCGACCCCCGTCTGCCTGATTTTTTCGGTCGATACAGGTGTTCCAAATTGCTAAGCGGGCTCTATCTTGCAACCAACTGCGATGGGCGGGATCCAAGCTGGCGTAATGCAATTTCGGCAAGGCTGTTTTTCTTCTTCTGCTTTTTTTTTTTTTTTTTTTTTTTTTTTTTCTTTTTTTTTTNTTTTTTTTTTTTTTTTTTTTTTTTTCGTTCTTGTTTCATCCTTTCGTCACTCCAGTATCTCTCCTGCCTGTGGCTTCAAGCCTCAATCTCCAGTCAGGTCAAGTGAGGAGTAAGCTCACGGGCAGTGGACCATGGTTGTACAAGCTGCGGCACACGCCCCGTGCTGCGCCGGAATCACTGTGTCTCTTTTCCTCTTTCCAACTCGATCATTATTGCTTTGCTGATTGAAAGCGGCCGCGGGGCGGCTAAGGGTGCGCGGTTCCTCCCTGTGGGACAGCAGTTTCTGGCAGGCCAAGTCGTTATCCAAAGGACCCCCAGATGGGGGCTCAAGGCTCAAGCCACCCGCGATCAATCGCGTGCGCCAGTTCCAAACGTGGCTTCAGCGGCCAAGCAGCACATCAGATTATTAATCTTTGCTGTCCCACGCCGCGCAGAGACTTGCAACGCAAACACGAGATAGCAACCACAGCCTCTTCTCCATTACTCCAGTCGACCCCCAATCCCGTGTCTGCTCGGGGCGCGTGGCTTGTGTCGGCGGTTTCTGGTAACGCGGCGCTGCTGCCAGGTTGGTGGTTTGCTTTGCGTTACTGTGCTGTCGACCGGCCGAAGCACCGTAACGGCTCAACCTGATGCGCCGCACTGTGCTGTGTTTGCCGAGGCGGGAATTGGTGATTCAAAGTGAAGGTGTGTGTCCCTCCTCCATTGATGATCAGATCATCTGTTCCGACTTCACACCCCTCCACAAACAAGAGGACCTACCTCGCGTCCATCCCACCAATCGACAAACCCCATCGCGGAATCTGCAGGACGTAACGGTCACGGTGTGGCGATGCCTTCCCAGGGATGCCTCTCTCTCTCTCTCTCTCTCTCTCTCTCTCTCTCTCTCTCTCTCTCTCTCTCTCTCTCTCTCTCTCTCTCTCTCTCTCTCTCTCTCTCTCTCTCTCTCTCTCTCTCTCTCTCTCTCTCTCTCTCTCTCTCTCTCTCTCTCTCTCTCTCTCTCTCTCTCTCTCTCTCTCTCTCTCTCTCTCTCTCTCTCTCTCTCTCTCTCTCTCTCTCTCTCTCTCTCTCTCTCTCTCTCTCTCTCTCTCTCTCTCTCTCTCTCTCTCTCTCTCTCTCTCTCTCTCTCTCTCTCTCTCTCTCTCTCTCTCTCTCTCTCTCTCTCTCTCTCTCTCTCTCTCTCTCTCTCTCTCTCTCTCTCTCTCTCTCTCTCTCTCTCTCTCTCTCTCTCTCTCTCTCTCTCTCTCTCTCTCTCTCTCTCTCTCTCTCTCTCTCTCTCTCTCTCTCTCTCTCTCTCTCTCTCTCTCTCTCTCTCTCTCTCTCTCTCTCTCTCTCTCTCTCTCTCTCTCTCTCTCTCTCTCTCTCTCTCTCTCTCTCTCTCTCTCTCTCTCTCTCTCTCTCTCTCTCTCTCTCTCTCTCTCTCTCTCTCTCTCTCTCTCTCTCTCTCTCTCTCTCTCTCTCTCTCTCTCTCTCTCTCTCTCTCTCTCTCTCTCTCTCTCTCTCTCTCTCTCTCTCTCTCTCTCTCTCTCTCTCTCTCTGCTTACTCCCTGGGGTGTGTAGGTGGTCGGGGTCCACCTGACATATGAACATGGAGGGGTTGCCACGCCGTTGGGTCGGTAGGGCGGCCACTGATGATGCAAGACGAGGTGCCCAGCCCACCACCACTACGGGCTACAGTACCGCCGCCAGTCAGACTCGACTCGACCCGACCTGAGACCATGCAATGCATGTCTCGAGAGTGCAGACGTCTCCCGGTCTGCCAACAGGCGAACAAACGCGGAGGGGACAGCCAAAATCAGCTACCGGGTTCCGGCGCCTCTCGGCCAGCCGCCTTAGGTACCGCCCGTGTACCAGAGCAAACGCCCGGGCACTGGACGATCGTCTCTGCTCGATCTGCCTCTGATCTTCTCAGCCGACAGCAGAAACCCGCCACGCAAACAAATCTGGGCAGGGCCGATGCACGCTGGACCCTTTTGTGACTGCCTAAAAGACCCAGCCACGTGCATCGTCTACGAACCAACCACGAAATTGACCGGCAGCGGGTCGATTTTTTTTTCTCTACTCTTGTTTTTTTTTGGCGTCCGTTCGAGAGGGCAATTTTTAGATACAGGCCAAACGCCAGCAGCTTGGTTTGGCGTGCACCGGCTTGGCAGCTGTCGAAACATGGAGCTGCGATCCGACAGCCAAGGCCCCGACGGACCACGACCAATGATGCAACCATCCTGGCCGGCCGGAAACAGTTCTGCTGCCACCTCATTGGCCGGATCCCGCGGCCCATTGCCGGGCAGGGGAGGGGGCATTGCCTCGCAAACCCGTTGCGGTCAGCAAGCAAGAGGCCTCTCGCACGCACAACTGCCGTTTCTGGCAGGTGTGGCTGGCGGGCATCGCTAAATTCAGCACCCGGCTAACGTTGGGCCCCGCCCACTAGCTCTCGCGATGGGGGAGATTGAGCACCACCGAAGCCCACCGCCAGTGAGTGAGCTCTGGTTCTCACTCGCAGTTGGTGCGAAAGGTGCTCGCTCACCACCACCCAAGACATCCACTACCCGGCCCGACCGTTTGCCATCCGACACACCCCCCGAAATCTGCGGCTGACATGAAGCGAAGCTTTCTCTTTGTTTCATGGCGAGCCAAGACAGGTCAAGATCTTTCGGCGGGACCATCATGTCTTCCGGAGGCATGTGCCAGGCAGGACATCTGCAGGTCGCAGGCCTGAGAACGGCAAGTGAGTCAACGTGGGGCAGCTGCTCAAACTCCCTTCACCCTCCCGGAGCTGTGTTGGTACACAACGGCGCGCAACACAAACCGTCACAATCGTCGCGGCGGCAGAGGGAGACGGTTTGTCGGGCAAAAGGGCCAACTAGAATTGATTAATTTAGGCTTCCGATGCCACCTCCGGCGTTGGTCGGGCGGGCTTGTTGATCCCAAAAGAAGCCTAAAACGCGGCACCAGCAACAGAGCGGTGGTTTCCGGAGTTGTCCTCCACGCCATTGTGGGGCCGACGCTGGAGGGAGTCCCTTCAGGCCCTGTTAGCCGCCCGAGACAGGTGCGCTAGAGGCAGCGGACCCAGCAGCACAGGCGGCCATGGCGACACCCCCGTTGCTTGTCGTACCCGTCACGTGGACACGCCAATGCTGCTGGCCTGGCCTGAGCTCCATTGCTCTCCCAAGACTCGAGGCTTTCGTCCGGTCTTTCTTCAGGTCTCCTGAACTCCTGAACAGAAGACCTACCCGGTAACCATTTTGTCGGCTCCACCGCAGTCGCCTCTTGTCCCACAATCAAGGCCGCAGCAAACACAAGAAACAAAAAAAACGATGGATTTGGCAATCAGATGGAAACGGCTAACCAGAGCACCAGAACGCCGCCAAGACCGATATGTGCTGCGCTACCGACAGCCTGCTCACAACTGATCCCTCGGCGCCGCACGCACTGTGACTCCTTGTCCAACTCGAAATCTCAGTGTCGGCCTTGTGGCAGTAGACGCAGCCGCCAGCCAGATACGCGACAAGCGCAGCAGGAAACAAAAGAACCCCTGTTCGGTGTTTTGTTTGCTGCTTGTGGAACCCCCGTCTACGAGCGGGACCCCCCCTCCCTGTAGGGCCATGCACACGCCCCCGCCATCCATCCCCTTCAGAGTCCGCTGTACCCACCCCTCCCTCTCCCATCACTGCCTTCGGTGGTTTTTCCCCTGCTTCGCATCCACACTGGTCCATACCGAGCCTCTTCTACCTCTCTCTACACCACGACTGCGCCCTTCCTGGTTCTGATGTATCCTGTGCAAGCCATGTCCTCCCCCCCTGCTGTCACCAACCTGGCACCTGCATGCAGCAAGGCCTGCATTAGGCCAAATTCAGTCATCCCATTCTATTCCAAAGTGAGATCTGGTGTGCTTGCACCGGACGGCTGCTGCCTTAGATGTCGGTCAAGTTTGGCGGACCCGCGCCGGCCTTATGACGAGGGACGTACCAGGCTACAAAGCTATAAGGCTGCGATGGGCCAGCCGGCTAGTTCCTCACACTGCCATCCTCGTCCCCCATCCCTTCACTCCCTTCCCGGTTATTCCCTCCCCTTGTATAACCCGTTTTCCTTGACTCACCTGCTTCTTTTTAATTCTCCTACATCGTATTTTTTTTCTTCCTTGTGACGGAGCACTCGCTTCCTCTACAACTTCGCCGTGTCAGCCTTCTCCTTGGCGACCCCCAAATCCCATCTGTCGTTTCGTTTTCCATCTCACGTGGCCTTCTCGTCCCGGCCCTCGACGCACCAACGGAGCAGCTTTGGCGCCTGTTGCCTATACGCCTATAAGGACCCCGTCAGGCCACCAACCTTCGTTCCCGGCCTGCTCTTTCGCTTCATACACCCTCGCTACTGCCTCGGTCTTGCTTCAAGCTTAGTCAACACAGAACGCACCATCCACATACGCATCAGCATACGTACACGCACACTCACACGCACACACAAACCTCAGTCACAATGTGCTATCAACTACTTGAGCTGTACTCGGCCTGTAGGTGCCTCTACTACCAGCACGCCATCGACCGCTGCGCGGCCTACGGCCGTCCCGGTCATCAGGTCCAACAAAGGACCATTCTCGTTGGGTACGCCTGCAATGCGCATTCGTCATCAAGGGGAACCTACTCTTCGCCGTATAGTGGCCATGACAGGTACTCGGACTCTGGCTACTACAGCGGCCAGTCATCGTCCAGGGGCTCTTCGGGTCACTACCGGTGAAGGGTCTTGTCTTCGGTAGTGGGCTGCTGTCCGTGGCACTCGCCGCCATTGGAACGGTTCGACTTCGGTTGTTGGGCAGCCTACCTTTACTCCTTCCGGGGAAGGTCCAGATCGCGAGCCCAGCACCCATCGCAGCTCTCATTCCTCTTCGTGGGCCACGACAGCCTCATGCTGACGCCCGCTCCGCCATGACGACCACCATCGGATGAGAGCCTGCGCCGCCGCTCCCACCCCCGGCCACAACCAACCCGAGCGTACCGGCGGGTGCCTGAAGCATGCCAAGAACGGAAGTACATGTCCGTTACCGGAGACACAGAAGGACGAAGAAGAAAGAGGAGGGATTTCTGGCTTATAGGTCCTGCCGAATTACGAACACCGCACACCCACAGCATCCCCATGGTCTGACCGTCGATCACGGTGCTCCTCGTAACCGACCGCCGCCTTGGCCGCCCGGCCCGACCCTGAGCGCCCTGCCACCGTCTCTAATCGCTTCTCCACGGCCCGCAATCGCTCATCCAGACCGAGAGGTTTTCTTTTCAGCTTCTAGCGATTCCATTTCAGCAGCATTTTCGCTTTTCCATTTCTTTCTCTCACAGTTCCTAAGCATAGCGTCCGGCGGCGATCTCTTTTATCGATTCCTTTTTTCTGGCATCCGACCTGGCATTGTACCATCGCCTAATCAAAGCCACGGTCATCGTTTTCCTATCTGGCTACCACGCACGACAACTCACGCGCTACGGACTTTGGCAACGACGGCACGATTCTTCACGACGAATGGTCCATCTTTGCTTCTTCTATCAGTGTGTCGGGGAGCAGTTTGTCCTTTTCTCTTCTCTTCTCTGGGGAGATGGTCCCATGTTCGTTTATCTCTGCTCTTCTTATCATGCATCAACTTGGCTGGGACGGATTATACCAGGCGTTCGGGAATGGACGAGACGTTCGCGACATGCGGAACGGCTTGACATTCACTTTTGGGGGTCTTTTTTGTGTCTTCTGTTTTTTTGTCTGTTCTATTCCGTGAGCA
Organism: Magnaporthiopsis rhizophila; assembly: GCA_003049465.1. Taxonomy (NCBI): domain Eukaryota; kingdom Fungi; phylum Ascomycota; class Sordariomycetes; order Magnaporthales; family Magnaporthaceae; genus Magnaporthiopsis; species Magnaporthiopsis rhizophila. The sequence continues at coordinate 21,660 of PYSS01000116.1, forward strand.
CGTCTCCATGAGAGACTTTGTTTTGTTTGTTTTTGATCCCATCTGTACAATTTCTTCCCTTTCACCAGCGAGCCCTGTCCTTGCGTTGCATTTTGGTTTTCCTTTGGACCATGTTTTTGGCGTGGCGCTCAGGTTAGCACACCGCCATGGTCAGTTTCCTTGGTTTTTTGGCGTCAAGTCATCTGAATAGAGACTGATACCCGCTCTGGAAGCGGGTCGGACGGCGGGCCGCGGGCCAGGCTGGGGCAACTCGGGCCTGAGCTATCTATAGGAATGCTGGGAGGAGCCGGTCTCCTTGGGACGTTCTTTGAACTCAGAATCTGCTTTTCCTCGCTTCTTTTTCTCGGTTGTTTCCACTTCTTTTTCGCTCTTCCGCTACCCCTCCTGGCTGGAAAGCTCACAGCTGTTTCTTGCTTTATTTTTCGTCTGGATACGGAAGCAACTGCTGTGGCTTGTTACAGGGAGCTGCCTGGTGCACAAGGCCTGGAGAGGAGGACGAAAAGGAGAAGGAAACGATCGGTACCCACCGCATCACAACACAAGAAAAAAAAAAAAAACAGATCACATCCGGCAGATAGCGGGCCGTCCTGCAAGAAGGCGAGACCAGCGCACATACAACGAGATTCTACTCGCTCTTACCGTTGAACAACAAGGCCCTGGTACCACGACCAGGCTTAAAGGTCAAAAAGTCAAGCCGTTTTTGGCTGGTCGACAGCCCATGCGTTGCCACAATCCACCTATGGAAAGGCCGCGCTGCGGGGCGAAGTCGTAATCCGATGTTTACCAGTACCTCCACTGCAAGGCAGAAATTCACAGCCACAAAGCACAGCACAGTACAGACCCCATGGGATGATTCCCATCAAGCCGCACGTGGCGCAAAAAAGGTTGTGTGTATGTGTGTGTGTGTGTATGTGTGTGTGTGTGTATGTGTGTGTGTGTGTATGTGTGTGTGTGTGTATGTGTGTGTGTGTGTATGTGTGTGTGTGTGTATGTGTGTGTGTGTGTATGTGTGTGTGTGTGTATGTGTGTGTGTGTGTATGTGTGTGTGTGTGTATGTGTGTGTGTGTGTATGTGTGTGTGTGTGTATGTGTGTGTGTGTGTATGTGTGTGTGTGTGTATGTGTGTGTGTGTGTATGTGTGTGTGTGTGTATGTGTGTGTGTGTGTATGTGTGTGTGTGTGTATGTGTGTGTGTGTGTATGTGTGTGTGTGTGTATGTGTGTGTGTGTGTATGTGTGTGTGTGTGTATGTGTGTGTGTGTGTATGTGTGTGTGTGTGTATGTGTGTGTGTGTGTATGTGTGTGTGTGTGTATGTGTGTGTGTGTGTATGTGTGTGTGTGTGTATGTGTGTGTGTGTGTATGTGTGTGTGTGTGTATGTGTGTGTGTGTGTATGTGTGTGTGTGTGTATGTGTGTGTGTGTGTATGTGTGTGTGTGTGTATGTGTGTGTGTGTGTATGTGTGTGTGTGTGTATGTGTGTGTGTGTGTATGTGTGTGTGTGTGTATGTGTGTGTGTGTGTATGTGTGTGTGTGTGTATGTGTGTGTGTGTGTATGTGTGTGTGTGTGTATGTGTGTGTGTGTGTATGTGTGTGTGTGTGTATGTGTGTGTGTGTGTATGTGTGTGTGTGTGTATGTGTGTGTGTGTGTGTGTGTGTGTGTGTGTGTGTGTGTGTGTGTGTGTGTGTGTGTGTGTGTGTGTGTTTGGAGCATTGAAAAAACAAAAAATATGACTGTCCCCTTGCGAAAAATCCCGGCTCCCAAGGTCCCAGTAAGCAGGGTTTGGGCTTCCGGCTGCGCCGAGGGAGGGGAGGGAAGGGAAAGATTCCGGGTCATACTACAATTTTCCCTGTCCGTCTGATGCTGATGTTTGTCTCCGTGTTCCCCAATATGGACAAGGCTGGATGAATCACCAGGAGAAAAAATAATGCAGTAAAGTCAGGTGTGTGGCTTTTTAAGTTGTGGCGAGATAACACGTTTCTTCACGGTATAAAGGTCAGGTACCAACCAAAGGTATACCCACAACCCGCTCGCGGGAAGGTACCTTGGGGGGTACTATAAGATATTTTTGGAACATTTTTTTTTCTTCGGCGGCGATTGCGGGGGTTCCATTCCCCCGTGGCACCTGTCATGGCAAAGCGGGATGTGCGATGCGGTGCGATGCGATTTCGGGATCGACTCGGGCGATTTTGATTTGCATGGGTGGTGGGGGAGGGCAGGAACATGGCGGGTTCCATGGCAGGGCGGTTTTCTTGATGCAGTCAGCACAAGCATCGCAAACCCGCCAACCACCACCTCCCGCCTTTTGACAGGTGCATATCATGTATTTTCCCATGACGTACTGTGCTTGCTTGGCGGGCAAGTTTGGCGTGCAGCTTTTTTTTCCTTTCCTCTACTCAGGGGGTGGATCAAAAGACCCTGGATCAAGCGACAGGGATGATCAAAAAGAAAAGTAAGAGAAAACCAGGTCCGGAACCTTGGGCCGAAGAAACGCGCGGCAGATGGCCCGGACGATGCGATGCTGGACATCCGCCGAGAGAAAGTGGCAAGGTGGACGGACTCTTCTTTTTCCTTCTCCTTTTTCCCTGTTTTGTTTTGTTTATGTTTCTTGAATCGTCCTCCACGCCATGACCCCTCCCCCTTTTCAATTTCGTCTTTTTTTTTTTTTTTTTTTTTTTTTTTTTTTTTTTTTTTTTTTTTTTTTTNTTGCCGTTCTGTCCGGATTTTTATTTTCTTATTTGTTGTTTTTCGTTTTTCCCCTTGGCTGTTCCTCCTTGTCGAATTCGGTCCTTTTTTGTCCCGCGGACTTCGCCTGACTGTCGTTTCGCGGTTGGGGCTTTGGGCAGCCATCACTCGTCTCCCCGAAAGCCACACCACAATAATCCTGACGAACCTTGGCTGCGCCATCCTCCTCCCAAATCCCGTGGCTGGCCGCTCACCTCGTTTTCCAGCAAACTCGAGGACCAAAAAAAGAAACATTCCCCCCAGGTAGGTAGCCTCGCCACGGCGCGATTTGTGATTGGCGCCACCTTTTCGACGCCCGATTAAAGAATGCGCCTCTGCCTCTCTCTCCACCTCAAGGTGGACTTGGTTCCTTTGACAGGCACACATTCTCTCCACCAACATCTGTTCTCGTATGACTCCATCCCACCTCTTCGGTGTACTCAACTCCCGGATGTGGGGGTGGCTTAAGCCGCCCGCAAGGCCGGCAAGGCAGGCCACCACGCAGGACTTGTCGAGCTGGGCCGCATGCAATGGCCCTCAACTGCCAGCCCCAGCCCGGATCCCTCAACCGGTCGCCGTCTGCGGAGGATCTGCGTTTGGGATGCAACCACACAAGCCACCTCGTTGCGGAAAGGCATACTACCTCACTGCTGAAAAGGACGGGAATCCCTGCCTGCCCACCCAACTGTCGGCAGTCGACACCCGGTTCCCTGCTCTCCGGCAGATAGCGGGGCGTGCGTCTATGTTCTGCTTTTGTTCTGCGACGGCGGCTGTGCCTAGGCAAACTCGCATTTTCCCTCAGGGAGGTTCGTTCGTTAACACCGTCACAGCTGTGCGACTGCGTCCTGTGCCTGTGCCGCTCTCGCACTGGTTCCTGCTTTGGGGCGATACGTGGTCCGACATGGGGGCGTTCGAGGGAGCGGAATTGCGTTGAGGAAAAGCAGGGGGAGTGTGCGCGCGTGTGTGGTGTGTGAGTTGCACGAGCAGCAGGAGCAGCAGTTCACGCAAGCGGCTGTCTTTCTGGGATTCCGAGCCCACAGGCCTGGGGTTTCGTGGGTTCGGGTTTCTGGCGGTTGGGAGTGATTTGCATCCTCGCCTCGGATTCTATGTCGCAGCAATGGCACAAAAAGGCAAGGCCCGCCCCCAAGCGAGGGTGGTTTCAGCGCCCCAGGATTCAGCTCCCGCTTGCCCACAAAGGGATTCGTCGGAGCATCCCGTGTTCAATTCAGCAGCGGGGGCCGCCACGTCGACCCCAGCCCGGCCCAGCCCATTCAATGACAGCCCGTGGCGGCGGAATTACCTTGCGGGAGATCTATTTATATATCTCGGCTGCGCCTTTTTAGTCGCCGATCCGTTTTGAAGCTAGTGGCCGGCGCTGAGAGCTTGGGCGCCCTGTCGCTCGCCCTCAGCGTCAATCATGGACGTCGTCAATCTTCTCGTGATATTCGTGGTCGAATATGACCAGTTAGGCTTTGCGTGGTATACAGAAATGCAACTCCGAGCTCACTCTTTCTCTGATGTGCACGCATTTTGACCGCTTGGCAGCCCACAACTCACTCTTTGTGGTCTGTATGCGTTTTTGCCAATTGACAGCTTGGGTTTCAATGTCCATGATATGCGCGGTTTCTGCTGACTGGCACATAAAACTCAATATACTTTTGTAATGTCCACGCGCCCTGGAACGCTAGCTGTAATTTGCAAAACTTCTAGTTCGATTTCTAAGAGATCATGTCAAGAACGTGAGACCACCTAGGCGCTCAAAATGAGAGTGAGTCTTGCCCCACCAGATCCGAGCCTTCGGGACAGTGGATTCTGGACGATCATTACCTACATTGGTACCTACAGTACTTACCTAAGCCAGGCGGTGGATCTGATAAATGGGACACCCTCGGGCACCAAGCTACGTAGCGTGTCATGACAATCAATCGTCCGTCTTTCACACCGAAAAGTTGTCCGGATTTCAGCAGAACAAGTCGACAGGCACATCCCAGATCCCAGATCCCATTAAAACAAGCCTACGGGCCATATCCGCTAGCAGAATGAGTGTGGTACCCACCACAGAGCAGTACCTCGAGCGGGCAAGGCAATACTATGCCGACGGAAATGCCGTCAAAGCCCTCAACTACTTTGAGAAGGTGAGTGCTCCCGACAATGGATGGCCCACCAACGAAGGCTCCGTGGCTGTGCGCTTACAGGCTGCCTTCCTCAATTAAGGCATGTCTGAGCTGCCCCTGCAACAAAAAGGCCCGTGACCGCCGCCGGGCGTACATGGTCCAGTGCAGCAAAGACGGAATAGCCCCTGATGCCGTGGAACCATCGGTAGACCGCCAGCCATGCACATGCCTCAACGTCGAGGAGCGCATCACGAGCGGTCTCCACGGCTTCGCCTCTGCCTCTGCTGCCCGCATTGCCGCCCGGCCTTGCACATGCGGCGCCGACTTCCAGCCGTGCAGTGAGGACCTGCATGTCTCGGCCCTGGACGGAGCCGCCGCCGCCTTCGAAGCCTCCAAGGATTATTCAAGAGCGTATCGGACCGGCCTGCTCATCGTACGCATGGCTCCTCGCAAGCCCCAGGTACGTCTGACATTTTCTAGGAAGTCAAGCATTGGACACCGTCGAAAATGCTGATGTGCTGTGGCACAGGGATATCTGAGGGCTGCAAAGGTGTTCCCTGCTGCCCACCCCGGTAGAACTGACAGCGACCAGATAATGAGGTCCATCTATCGCTATGCGTTGGCGAACGTCTCTGCTCAGCGCCCGGACGACTCGAACAAGCTGGCAGTAGGCGCCAGTCCTGGCCCCCCTTTAGCATCTGGGCTCTTGCTGACACCGCTTAGATGATCTCCAAGCTGCTCGGACGCTATAGCCGGGCAGATCCGATAGATCGCCTGCCGGGCGAGATTAAACTGATGATTTTCAAAGAGCTCTCCCTCAAGTCACGATTGTATGTCCTCACCATCGGCCTCTGCTGAATAACATTCTGAACCCTGGGAATTTCTTTGAGACCACAGGTGATGGACTGACAACCACACCAGAGACTGTATGCGAGTTTCAAAAGCCTGGGCTGGCTTTGTCACGTCGCCACTCGCGAGTAACCTGTGGCAGGAGCTAGACTTCCTGCCAAAGATGTCGCCATCAATGGGCGCCCTGGGCAAACTTCTCCGACATTCCGATTCGTCGGTGAATGGCCGCAGGGCGCCGTCGACAAAGCGAATCAGGATCCGCAACTGGGAGGCTTTTGGCATGAGTCCACAGAAACTAAGAATGCTGACAAGCCTGCCGCGGCTGGAGCACCTCGAGTGCCTCCTTCCCAACGATTCCTGCATTGCACCTTTCCCCACGTTCGCCCCTAACCTGCCCATGACATCGCTGAGGACTCTCATCATAGACTTCGGCCATGAAGCTGGGGATTTGGCGATACTTGGATCACTGTGTCCCCGCTTAGAGCACCTAGAAGTAACCAGGGCTGCCACGGTTGGACTCCACTGGACAGCGCGGCTTCAACACCTCAAGGTTTTGAAGTTTAGCATGGCAAGTCCCCGAGCATTTTGCGTGGTGAGTCACTTCCATGGTCTTCCTCCCACTTCAGCGAAGCATCAACATCCACTCACACCCGCCTAACTATCTAGCGAGGGATCGGTAAAATTCTCCCAAGGCTAGAGCAGCTTTACTTGGACAGAGTCGCCTTCCTCTCTCCCCGCGACCTTGACCACCCAGACGACCATCTGCGTAATTTGAAAGGGCTGTTCATCGGGAGAAACACAGCCCTGGTTTTTGTAGCTGGCGTAACGCCAAACAGCAGAGTGTTCCCACCCCTTCCCGAGTCGCTTCGTGTGCTCCACTTGAACTCCAACCACGCCATCTTCCAGGAGCTGTGCCGGTATCCAGCGCCCCTGATCCGTCCCAGCTTCTCCCAGCTCGAGTCCTTCACCTTCTCAGCCGACTCCTACAACGTGGAAACCGTCCTGGACCTGCTGCGGCCCAGCCTCGAGGCCGGCTCCCTGCGCACGCTCGACATCGGCATGCCCATGTCGGACCCGTTGATGCCGGGGCTGAACGAGCAGGCGTCGGCGGTGCGCATCCTGCGCTTCGTCGAAAACCCGGCCCTGCTCTCGTCCGTGACGACGGTCGGCATGTCTGGGTTCCGCTTCCCTGGCGTCACGTACCGCGCCAGCCTGTCGGCCGAGCCCTTCGCCCTCTGGGTCAAGAAGTTCCCGGCCGTCCGTGTCGTCCACGCCTACCCAGAGCCGTTCGAGAACGCGGGCGATGTCGTGCCTGCCATCATCAGCGTCGTCGAGGGCGTCAAGACCATCTACCAGAACTGCCTGCGCGGCGAGCTGCGTTCCCGCGTGCTCCCCTGGGCCGCCAAGAAGGGCGTCAAGATTGTTGACACCAAGGAGCCATGGGCGCCCGTCCAGTTTCCCTACGTTTTTGAGTCGGACGATGCCGGTGACGTGGAGGTGCAAGGATAGGTCTAGTGCACCTCTTACCGTCATTGGTGAGGAGAGCACCAAATAATAAACTCAGTGCTGGGCAGTAAGCTGCCTACCTTTTCCTGTGCTCAATGAGGCTTCCTCCATCGAACCCCGCCTTGGTATACAGTTTAAAAAGGTATGCTTGACCGTAAGTTTCCGTGAAGTATCGTCTCCCTATCAAAACAATTAGGTTAATCGTGCAAAGATATATCGAAATTAGTGAAAGCCATTGCAGGAAACGTCTCCTATGCCGTGTTTTGGGGAACCACCTCATCTGGTTCGTCAGGCACGACAGCCATATAAAGCAGCCAGTTCTAAATGGGTTCCAGCCACATACATGATGGATTGGTGAGGCAGCAAGGTAGGTCATGTGACAGGTTACTGGTATACCCCTGCCGTACCCGGGCCTTACCCGGCGTCTGACATTTGCCTTCAAAAGAAAAAGGCAATGTACCATGCCGGTTGGGTGCGGAGGAGTAAGAATCCAGCAAGCACAAAGTCAAATCAGGGGCAAAACGGGTGTGGTAGAGGCCAAGTTTTTTTTTTCTCAAAGGAGATTGGTATTTAAACTACCTAATGCAGAACTAAAGGCACCTAACACGCAGACTAAACTAGTCGGGGCCGGCAGTTTGGGACAGAGTCCCGGCCGGGTGCTGGTGGAGCAGGCTTGCGACTAGGTCCAGCCATGGTGTATTCAGGGTACACTACCTACGGCCCCGGTCTGGTCCTCCCGGATGAAAGCGGCAGTATCGGCAATCCTTCGCTGGGCCCGCGTCGTCGGGCCAACAACAACAAGTAATGAGCAAAGTGACGACCAGATTATCCCCCACGCGAGTTCCTGTCCGTTTGGTTGGACGGGTCCAAAGGAGCGAGGCCAAGCGTCTAGATGGACAGAGGGGCCGAGGAGGTGCCACCCTCGAACCAGTCGCGAAAAGCACTCCTGGGTGGTTCCTTTGGTCGGCTTATCGTGCTCCTCGCTGTCCATGCTGGCCATCGCCAGGAGCTCTATGCCCATGTGAGATATGTCCGGCTCGTTGTTGATGGCCGCAGCGTGCGCGCTTCATCTTAAGGAAGGCCACACGAGAGTCCTGGTAGGCCTTTATGACCTCGTTTGGCCAGTCTTGTAGCCCAGAAAAAGATCTATACATCAAGGAAAAGAAAAAAAAAAAAGAAAAAAAAGAGATAGGAAATAGGAAAGGAAAAGGAAATAGGGAAAAAAAGAAAGGAAATAGGGAAAAAAAGAAAGGAAATAGGAATTATAAAAAAAGAACTTTAAAGGGAGGTTGTATACTACTGCCCGTGTACCAATGAGTGGTCTTCTGGTGTATCGTCATTTTCTGGTCTGCGTGCTGGTACCTCGAGGGCGTGGGGGAGCATGCGGCGGCTTGGTCCGGAAAACTGTGACCATGTGGAGGCCCAGTGCTCGAGTGAGGATCGACAGGGGGATCAGTCCTGCCGTGTCGCCTCGTGAGTGGGCGAACGAACGAGATGGCGTCGGCCACCCACCCCCTTGGCCACGTCCTGTGGCATGGGCGCGAATTGTGGGCCGTACACCACGCCATACATGCATACACCGTGCCAGGCTTGAGGCTGACCGGCCGGCGTCTTGGACCTTCCCGGCTTATGTTGACGCTCGCGGCGATCGGCTTGTCTTGAACCGTCACGACGCCGAGGAGATATCGTAGACTCGGGATAGCCAGACCGTACGGGAGTTTGTACCCGGTTTGTGCCGGGTCCTTAGCCCCGAGCAACATTGGGCGGGTCGAGGTCGATGACCAGCGACGAGAAGGTGAGTCGCCTGGCGACCGGTTTAGAAGTCGATGCTGCTGCTGCTGCTGCTGCTGCTGCACCGCCAACGCCGGCGCCTAAGGCCTTGTCGATGATGAGCGCATCGTAATAGGCGCGCTGGTCGTTCGTCAGGTTGGGCATTTCGGCCTGACCATTGACAACGTCTTCGACCTCTTTTTTTTTTTTTTTTTTTTTTTTTTTTTTTCC
>PYSS01000116.1:30861-122088 GCA_003049465.1 Magnaporthiopsis rhizophila
TTTTTTTTTTTTTTTTTTTTTTTTTTGGCTCCCGGGGTGAGATTGTACCCCCGAGGCAGGTGTGTTCCGTTTTTTAGAACTCAATGAAGTGGCCTGGCCACGGGTGCTTTTGGATGTAAGAACAACCGGCGAGTCCGGAAGCTGGTGCTTCCGAGGCGTGGTGGCGTTCGGGTCAGGGGACGAGCCTAGGTTGGAGCCTTCTTGTTGGCCGCGAGTCGTACAGTGCGTGGTTGGCTGGGCGGAACCGGCCAACCGGCGGCGGCTAAAGCTTCAAATCTCTTATTTCCTATTTCCTTTTCCTATTGTCTTTTCCTATTTCCTTTTCCTATTTCCTTTTCCTATCTCTTTTTCCCTCATCCTTCGCCACCACCAGCTCGTACCACTTGAGGAAGCTGTGGGCCCAGGTTCGTCAGAGAGGGAGTACCCAGTTACCGTGGCGGACGCCCGGAACCCAGGGAGCCCCCACGTCCCGAGTTTGGCTATCTGTGTGTAGGATTCGTCTTGCAGCGGGCAAGGTCCGTACCACCTCGATGATCGCCGCTGGTGCGCGTGATGGCCGAAAGGAGCATGTTGCGAGGCGCTTGGCCAGGGTCCGGGTGCAAGCCGCGAGGGCGGTCAAGGTGGAAGGCGCCGGGGGGTCGGCCTGTGTGGAGCGCGTGAACAGGCGTTGGACCACCGGACCCTGCTGGCGATGGCGTCGTCTTTCGAGGCGCGAACCACTCGAGCGCGAAGGTGTCTCGGGTACACCCGAGCCACGCGCAGCGCTTCTAGCCCGCGCAGCTTGCCTTCGTGGCCTCGGAGCCCTTGCGGTAACGCATGCTTCTCCTTGGGGTCATAGGCCGCGGATGCCGGCAGTGTGGAGGCGCAAGGACAGCTCTAGGGCCAGTCCCAGACTACGTGTTTTTATGTTTTTTTTTTTTCCTTCGCATCTGAAAAGGAACGCGACTAGGACATAGACGTAACTGCTAAAAAATTTAGCTGAACAAAGACTTCTGGTCGGTCTAAATTTCATCTCGTGCCAATTTGGCAAAAGTAATGCTTGCGTAAACAGTGGGACAAAACCACCTGTTCTTACCCTTGTATGAGGAAAAAACAACCAAACACATTTAGTCTGGGACCGGCCCTAATACACATCCTACCGTCATTGGCGAGGAGAGTACCAAATAGCAGAATTCAATGCTGAGTAGTGAGCTGTCTATCTCCTGCTGTGTTCAATGGAGGCTTCCTCCGTTTGCTGTCCTACTTAAATTTGTTCCGTCCCTGTTGTTCGTTATTTATGTGGCCTCTTGCTTCGTGATTGCAGATGATAGAACTAGGAATGATGGAACTGGAAAGATTTGGTGGCCAGGTTGTAGGCGCTTAGCAACGAAAATAAAACGAAAAGAGGGAAGGAAAAGAGGCTTCAGTTCCCAAGCCGTAGCTTTGTGGGATTCCCCGGACAGCGAGTAGGGGAAGGAAACGAGAAATGAAAACAAGAACAGAGAGTAGAAACGCGAGCAATTGCGGTCAGTTCTGCTGCTTGTTAAGCAGGTAGATGAGAGTGATAAAAAAAAAAGGCTGGGATAAGAGCATAAGTATGGAAGTCTCAGTCGTCCTACCTAGGGAGGTGGGCTTCGTCACGAGGCTTGAACGTTGACCACGATCGACCCTCCAAGTCGCAGGCCCCGTCCGGGGTCATGGGCCGACACGACAGCATTTCCAGAGACCCCCATAGGTCGGAGAACCTTCCCATTCTCGAAGTCTCCGCCCGAGCAAGTGCCGCGTCGCACCAGACCCGGGGAGACGCAAAGGAGAACCCTGCGGCGCGACTGCTCTGTGACTTCGTTATCAACCATCTCCATCCACTCAGGGTTGAAGCTGAAATTTGCCGACATTGCGGGAAGCAGCCATTTGACGTCCGATGGCTGCCGGCTAATCTCCTTGTCCATCTTCACCGATTGGGCCAGGATGCGGCCAAGCCCCTTGGCGAAAGCAGCCTGATCCATGGACCGGCGCCGCTGCGGCTCAAGCCATGCGGAAACGGCGTTCAAGAGTGAGCTGTCAAGCTCATCCGAAGAGCTGGCAGCGCCATCCTCGGTGCTGGAGCTCTGGAGGCAGTGGCTGGTAGCATGCGCCCTCCAGTTGTGGAACTTTTGCCGGACCTCCAGCTGGGTGTTGTCGGGATCTGAGCATTGCATCATTTGTTCCATGGCTGTTCAGAGTTAGATCAGCGACCGTCACCAGCCTCCCAGCCAGGCAATTGGGGAATCGTCGCTGAGCGAAACTCACCTGCCTCTGCGCTGATAATAGCTTGACCAAGCGAGTTCTCCTCGGGGTCCAAGCACCAGATATACCGGCCGAAGACCGTACGAACAAGTATGGACCACAGTATTGCCTGAGCAACCCGGGCGTAGCGTCCAGGTAGCGTCCTGAGGACCAGTATCTGGTTGACGCCAGCTTCCGATGTAGCCACTCTGATATTGAAGGTGAGCGTGGCGTTACGAGGGTCCACATCGTCGAAGTACAGCTGTGCGAACTTCTTGATGTTGAATTCTAGCTTTTGAACCTCGGCGATGAGATACTCGTCCGTCAGCTTCTCGTACGTGCCTTGTCGCTCCGTCGTCACCTGCGCCGCGAGCTCGTTGTAGTCTTTTTTCCACTCCGAGTTCCTCTTCTCGGCCACCTCCCGGAGCTCGCGCTCCCGGTTGAGAGTGACCTCCTTTTCATTCAGAAGATCGTTGATCTCGTCATAGTTTGCCAAGGCATCTCTGCGGCACTCCTCCTCGTGGGCAAGGGCAGATTCTGCTGCCTCCAGTTGAGCCTGGACCCCATTGAGGCGCTCTCTCTCTCTTGATATAGGTCGGCCTCGGTTTCGTCCAGACGGCCTTGGAACTCATAGCTAGCATCTATGGCCGTGTCCGAGCGCTCCATCTCCTGGGTAAGTTTATTTTCGATCTCCTCCAGTGATTTCTCGAGTGTCATCATGGTTGCCCACGCATCGTCGCGCTCCTTCTCAGTTATTCCCAGTCGGGCCTGGAGCGTTTCGATCTCGGTCTGTGCCATTATCAAGCTCTTTTGCTCTTGTGTGAATCGCTTATTTGAGTCGTTCAACATAGTTTTGAGCCACTTCTTGTGCTCTGCACTTGTCTTTTGCGCTGCTTCCTGCAGCTGCGTAAGCGCTGCGTGCCGAGTCTGACTTGGTTCTCGGCCTTCACTCGAAGGTTGCGCTCCCGCTCCAGCTCCTTCTCGAGAGAGTTCGGAGCTGTCGACGAGTTCTGCTGACAGTGATAATGCTGAATGTCCTCCTGCATTTGCTGCTGATGCTGCGGCTGCTGCCGAGTGTGCTCCTGCGACTGAGCCTCTTGGACCTCGGGCTCGAGCTTCACCTTCTCGGATTGGCCACTTGGCTGTGTGCCATTCGGCGGTGCAGCAGGCAGTGCCTGAGATCCAAACTCATCGTCTTTGTCTGCGGCAGACCTATCAGCTTCAGTGCCTAGGCTACTTGGAGCCATGGTGTTCTGAAGAGATGCCTGGGCTTGATCGATATAATGATGAGCGAATTTTGTTTAGAGCGTAGTGTGTGCAAGATTGGCAAGAAGTGCACGATGGGAGAGTGGCAAGGAAATGTGGCATCAAACAAACCTCGGGTGTCGTCGCACTGCGGCAAACAAGCCTGGAAGAGGCTTGAGAGGTAGGAGCTCATATCTTGCTCTTACACCAAAGCATAGAGGTGTTGGAGACGGTGGTGAGAGAGGTTTGAGAAGAGAGCGAAACTGAATTGTCGACGAAGCTGGTGAATGGGTTGGTGTTGGTTGCAAAGCGAGTTGTCAACCTGCCACTGCCAAGTTTACTGCGATAATTGGCATTTTCGATTCGTTTCTTTCGCCAGCGCCTGCCTACCAGGGAAGGTGCCGACGAGCTCCTGCCCAACTAGTTACGGGGTTCCTAAAGTTACCTGGAGCCCTTTGGCGACAAGCATCTCAACAAGCCCGTCACCGGCACACTTGTCAAGTCTACCTCACCTTCTTTCTGCCCTGCCTCGCCGGTCCTCCTCTATCCCTCCTCTCTAGCTTTCACCTCGGCTCGCCCTGGGTTTCCCTCACGGCTATTAACATTTTCTAGCCACAACCGAAGCCTTTCGTTTCGCCATCGCTTCAGCCTATCCAGCGTATTCATCATGGACGACGACAATGATGCCCTGGTGATAGGCATCGACTTTGGAACGACGTAAGTGATGTGTTATATGATTTATTAACGACGACCTTCTCAGCTAATACCGCGAATGCGCAGCTATTCCGGTGTGGCATGGGCGACGAAGAAGATGTTCGCCAAACAGAACATCAGCTTCATCTCAGAGTGGCCCGGAACAAAGGCTGAGATGGCCAAGACTCCCTCTCAGCTCTTCTAGGATGGCGGCAAGGTTCTCTGGGGGTCTGAAGTTCCCGCTCATGCGGACTCGCTCCAGTGGTTCAAGCTCCTCCTCCTTAAACCCGAGGACATGAGCGCCGAGCTATTCTCGTCCGAGTACCTGACCCGCGGTCGGAACTTCCTCAGCAAGACCGGCAAGTCAGCAGTGGACGTCATAGCCGACTATCTACGGCTGCTCTGGGACCACACCATCAAGGCTATCACCAAAGATCTCGGTCTGTTCATGAAGACCAAGGTCTTCAAGGTTGTCATCACCGTGCCCGCCATCTGGAAGGGCTACGCTCGGTAAGCCATGGCCGAAGCTGCTCGCAAGGCTGGCATCTTGAACCGGCGACTGGCGGGCGAGACAACGCTGACATTTGCCTCGGAGCCTGAGGCTGCTGCACTGGCCACGCTGACTGAGCCAAGATACGAGCCCAAGGTCGGCGACACCTATGTCATTTGCGACGCTGGCGGCGGAACCGCCGATCTCATCACGTACAAGATCGAGACGGTCGACCCTATTGCCATGGCTGACGCAGCCGAGGGACAAGGTGATCTTTGCGGCGGCTTCCTCGTCGACAAGGCCTTCGAAGACATGTGCAGGACCGCCCTCGGTAGCCAGTGGGAGGCGTCGAGCATGGCTGCGCGCAGAAAGATCTTGAAAGAAGATTGGGAGCAGGGAGTAAAGACCCAGTTCGAACTTGAAGGCGACGCAGAGTACCAGAGTACCCCATCTGGATTCCAGCTGAGATGGCAACCAAGAAACGCAAGCGTTCAGGGGGTGACCTCGCGACTACGCCACAACTTCGGGGGAGCTGCCTCTGGTTTCCACGGTAAGCAGATATCTGGTGACATTACCCCGGCTTAAAACGTCCCAAGGACTACATCTGACCGCAAATTACGAGCATCCATCATAGACACCTCATACAGAAGGCTTTTGCGGATTCCATTGCGGGCATCGACAGGCTCATGGATCAGCAGATTCGGCAAGCGAAGATTCGGGGCAGCAAGGTGACGGTGAGTACACGTATAGAAACGTGTCGGCACCGCCAAGTCCGGGAGATGGTAGCTAATTCTACTGCTTTCACAGGCAATCATCATTGTCGGTGGCCTGGGTGGAAACCGGTATCTTCAGCAGCACCTCGAAGAGGCCCATTCGGAATCTGGAGTTAACGTCCTCCAATCATCCGGACCGAGACCGTGAGTTATTCGGTTTATATCTACTCTAGCTCAGGGTCCGATTATGGCTTTCTAACATGCAGGTGTCAAGTCGGATTGCCATCTGTCGTGGTGCCGTGTTCAAGGGCTTCGAAGACCTCTGCAGCCTTGGCGGCCATGTCACCTCTACCATTGCTCGAGCCAGCCTCGGCATTGTGGCGAGGAGCCGTTTCGACAAGCGGACGCACCTGGAAAAAGACAAAGTCTGGTGCGAGAGAGAGCTCGAATATAAAGCTGACAACCAGATGAAGTGGTTCCTCAAAAGGGTAGGTGCGGTCTCTAGCACTCCATCGGAGAAGCCTCATGCATTGACCTTTAGCGATTTCGACATAGGGAGACGATGTTTCACAGAAACTTCTTGTCAAGCACACCTTCTCCGTACTGTACACCAAGAAGGAGTTCGATGGCACCTACCGCATCAATATCCAGACCAGCTCGGAGTCCAAGCCTTCCAGTCGCAAGACCGCAGCCGTCAACGAGATGTGCAGAATCAACTGCAAGCTCGATATGAATTTTGATGAGCTGGGGGTTGAAACCAACAAGCTGGGCAAAAAGTTCGGGAGAATGAGTTTTGACTTGCAGATGATTCCCCAGGGAGCCTCCGTGGAGTTCACCATGCTTGTCGATGGCAGGAAGCAAGGGGCACAAATGTGGCCGTCGACTTCCAATAGCTGCTGGAAAGATATGGGATACACTTCCCCGAGTACTTTTGGCCCCATTCCTTACGACACCACCAAGCACGATCCACGAGCACGATGCTCAATCAAGCGGTGCTTTTTACATACTATACCCTCTATCGTTTCCAATTCCATCGTTGCCAGTTTTCATCATTTCCCGTTATCGTTTCCCGTTGTCGTTTCCAATTTCATTCCCAGGTCTTCATTCCAGGGATATCAATCGGAAGGGCCAAGAATTCCGAGGACGGATCTCTTCCCAATCGTCACAGCTTCATCACATTTCACAAGACAGTCGACGGCAGGATTTCCAGGAATTAGGAGGTACTATTAAAGCAAGCTCTCTGAAGGTGGAATCGAGAGGAGCTACGCAGAAGGCGAAATGCCAAACTAGGAGGGAGATTCTAGATGGTCATAAATCATGAAACTATGGCCGACACCGGGGGAGAAGAGGCAAAAGGGGAATAGTAAAACGAAGAACAAGACGTCAGACTCCAAAAACCGGTGGAACAAAAACAAGATGCTTGTCGTTATACCGTCATGATCACATGAGGACTCAGCCAAGTGAAAACAGAAGACAACAATAAAAAAAACACACACACGTGCACACACACCACCGAAGCTCTCTAAAAAAAAAAAACACGTGGGGTTTGCTGTAAGTATGCAAAGATCAAAAAATCTCACCAGGGAGTCGACGCTGATATGGCTGCTTCCGACAGGCGGCCCGGCTCACCGCGAAGGGGACACGGCAACCTCGCCTGTGATGAGAGTGTTGAGCTCCCAGGCGTTGAGGGTGCTCCGACGCCTAGACGCGACCCTCTCCGCGCGACGACCACGCTTCCGCGGCGACTTGAGCTCGCCGCCCACCCTGCGGACGGTAGACCCGGTGCTGCTGCTCGCATCCTGATCGAGAGCTGGGGATGCCCGCGCGGACGATGCGGCAGAGGCCACCGGGGAGTCTTTCTTTACGACGGAGTCGTTGCTCCCAGTGCTGCTGCTGATGCTGATGCTGGCGCCGCCGTTCTCGCTGTCTTCGGCCGAGCGCACCGTGCTGTTGGACGTCGCCCTGCTGCTGGGGGCAGACGCGGCCTGGGTGGCGTCCGCGGCGAGCGCGGTGGCGCGGCCGTTGCGGTTTAGCCTCGCGGCCTTGAGCTTGGCACGGACGCGGGCGGCGTCGGCGTCGCGCTCCGAGGCGGCCAGCTTGGCGGCGATGGTCGCCATGGTGAGCGGGCTCTGCGGCACGCCGTTCGCGTTGACGCCGCGAGGCATGGGTAGCCGGCTGGAAACGGGAGGAACAACAATCTTGGAGGGAGTGGCCGCCGCCTTTTTGCCCGCTCGGGCTGTGGGGGCGGGCACCTGTGCTGAGCCGGTAGACCGCGTCGCCTTGTGACCAGGCCGGGCTCCTGTGGCCTCGGCGGGGCTTTCCGGCCGGGACTGCGTTGGCGCTGGCGCAGATTTCGCTGCTGCAGCCCTGGTGGGTCTGGACGAGGCCGGCTGGGCCGCGGGGCGCGTGGGCTTCTTCGCTGGTGGCTGCTGTTCCTTGGCCGTCTTCGCCGCGTGTCGCTTTTTAGCCGGAGGTGGTTGGGAAGGCTTCGCAGGGGCTGAAGTGTTCGGCGGTGGTGCTTCGGGTTCAACAAGGCGGATGCTGCTTTCTGTGCCCGTCGAGGTGCCCGAGGTGCAAGACGCGGCAGAGTCGGGGCGTTCCTGTGGCACTTGACGGGGTGCAACGGCCGTGATGGGGCTTTTGAGTGGCTTTGAAGTTTGAGGTGGCTTCGACAATAACTCGACATCGACGGTGTCTTCCTCTAGTATCGTGCTGAAGTCGCCCGGTCTCTTTCTTGACCGAGAGGGATCTGGGTTTCGTCGGTTGCCAGCACTTGCAGACTCCTTCAGAGGGCTCAGCTGCGGCGGCACCGGTAGCGGTGAGGAGTCCAACATGACAGACTGCTCTAGGACCACGACGTTCTCTTCCTCATCGTCCTCGTCAACAAAGATGCTGGACTCCGACTCGGTATCGGAGTCATCCAGGCCATCGTTGAACTCCGGAGCCGGTGGTATATTGAGGGATTCAGCCGGGCTTGGTGATGGCGGGAGCCGTCCTTGTGGTTCCTCGTATGCCTCCTCTTCCTCCTCCTCCTGCTGCTCGCGGACAGGCGCAAGGCCAAGGTCCAGCGGTGGGATCCGCTTGGCCATGTCTTTCGATGTCGGCTCGGCATCTCGGACTCGGACAGGGCTAAGGCGCAGGCCCATGTTGATCTCCTGGACGTTGACAGCGCGGCCACCCTCGCCCACTCGCCTCCGCCACGTCTCCAGAAGCAGCATGGCATCTTTCCATCGCGACTCCATCTTCTCCCATCCTTCACGCAGCCTGTGGATTTCGTCCTCACGGACGACCACCTCCTCAATGGGCACAAACGATGGGTTCGTGAGAATCGTCCTCAGATGCAGCAGGATGGCGTCCATCTCAGCCCCGACCTCATCAACACCAGCAGGACGCGAAAGCGGACCCTCAGCCGGTGCGCTGGTCGTTGTGCCGGGCTGGTAACCTGACATGTCCTGGAGCATGGATTGGACCTTGTGGATGAGCGTTTTGAGTTCCTCGTTTTCGGCCGACAGCCCTTGAGCGAGCTCAGCCAGAAAAGAGGAAGACTCCTGCCGGAGATCGTACGCGTCGTCAGCCGTGGCACCCGGGCCTGGTCCGGCAGAATCTCCCGTCGTGGCACATGCGTCCCCGGTGACGGTGATGGTGGTGATGGCTTGCCCCTTGCGCTCGCCCCGGGCACGTCCTGCATCGCCAACAGCCTTTTTGAGCGTCTCGATCTGAAGGTCTCGTTTGCGGATCTCCTTGGCACATGCCGCACGGGTCTGCGCTACTGCGTTGCGTGTGCGTACGGCCTCTTCTTTGAGCTTTTGGACCGAAGCTTCGGCGTGGGCTAGTTGTGACCGGAGCGTGTGTACCAATGCCTCGGCAGACTGCAGGCTCCTTCGGGAATCGGCATGAGCGTCCCGTTCTCGGCGAACATCGTCGATGGCCCTCAAGTTCTCGGCCCGCAGGGTGCGGATATTGGTTGCCAGCGATTCCCTATTCTCAGCATCTCTCTGTAGTCGGCAGTGTTAGAGCACGCACGATCCAGCACAGGGCAGATATGGACAGGTAAGGGCCTGGACTTACATCTTTGCGCAGGATCAAGTCGTTGATGACCCTCAGGATAACCGCCACCTCATCTGGCTCGGCGGCAACAAACTCGATTGGGCATTCGATGAGACCGCGGGCCAGCAGTTGGTTGCAGACGTACGCGGACGCCGCCCTCAGGTTTTCGACCTCGATCATGCTCGCATCGATCGTCTGGAGCGGTAGGCAGCTAAGGGGTGCAAGCTGCAGGGCTTGGGAGCTCGAGGGCGAAGCAGAGATGGTGGCGAATAGGCTTATCAAGCTAGGTAGGCAGCCGAAACCGGATATCCAAAGAAAATCGATATTCGCGCAACTGTAAGAAGAAGAACTACCTGAAGCATTTCAAACCGTTGAGCTCGTTGCTTTTCCTGGCGTTCCTTTTGGAGCTCTGTTGCCCAGGAAACCAGATTGCCCCACAAAAGGTGACCTCGACAGGAACGGAAGGACAGGACAGGGATCGAAGGCCTGCAGCTGCCGAGCCAAGTTGGATTTGCAGGTGGGTCCAAATCGAATGAACCGCAGCCGAGCCGTCGAGGCCTGGCGCCAAAATGACAACAAATCAATTGAGGGTACACAACACGTTTCACGAATCCTGCAGCTTGTTTTTGTTGCCTGTGTGTCAATGCCTGACCGGCCACAAACAGCGGTCGCATCTCACAACTCTGGCAACCAGCAATCAACTGCCAATCCTTCTCCTGCTGGTGTAGCATTGACGATCTCGATGCGCCATGCCATATAGCATAAACCAACACTTTGTGCTATATCAGGATACCCTGGATAAATTAGCGTTACGTTCCCCAGATTTTTGTTCCAGCGTTTCAATGGACCCTTTCTTGGAAGCGGGCTGGCCAACCGCTGATGGCTTCCGTCGCCCCAGGGGAAACGGCCTCGCCGTGCGGATCATTGGCGGAGAGGTGGATACAAAGCTGTCTGCTTTCGTGCAGCTCCACTCGGGCTGCTGCCGTCGCCATTCTCTTTTGAGAATTGCTGGGCCAACTCAGGGCTCTCAGGGGCACAGATGAAGAAGGTCGAGGGTGGTTGCCGGGAGCCGCACGGCCATTCCAACGATGATTGAGCTGGATGCAATGCCCAAAGCGCGACGCCAGGAGGAGGTTTATGCGGAGGAAAGGGGGCAACACGCGCTGTCTTTCTGCAGTCCTAGGGCTGTAAGCAGACGCGGCTGGCTGGTCGGTCTGGACAGCAAGCGAGACCCGACATGCGAGCGATATGCACCAGCAACTTCCCTCCCTTGCGGTTCGTCGAGGCAGGCGCAGCAGTTCGTCTACCCAGGTGGCTTGTGCTCTTGTGGGCTCAAATCTCGGCTTTGATATGATTCACCAGGCATAGCCTCGCTGCCAACCAATGTATTGGTGGGCAAGTCATCATCTCAATACGACCTGCCCTGACAGGCCGTCAATCAAGATCTTGATATAGGTGGCAGCTACGTGGGCTGCCTCGTCGGCATTGATCGATGTCCGACATGAGAGGCCGCACGGCTGCGAAAGGTCCACCACTCTGCCAAGCGCGCACGTTGCTTCCTTCGGGCTTCTTTCGGACTTCCAACGTTTTCCTGAAACCTTTGGCGTTGTCCTTGCGTGCTTCTTACTAGTTGTCTGATGTGATCGCCAGCCTTCCATCGGGCGCAGAGGCAGCCAAAGTCCGATCCCAAGATGTTTTGTAAGGATTTTGGACGATCCCTCCGACCTGTGCTCAAATAGCATCTAGGCTCCTGCCGCATCAACCGCGTGATCAGAAGGCCGGCCACCTGATACAAGCAGTCCGACGCCGATGATGACATCTCTCGAACCTAAGGATTTAGCTTTGACTTTCTGACGCCCTTAGCAACTGCCGATCGAGAAGGATCTTTTCCAGGAAGCAGACCGTCCATCGAGTGGATAGCCAGACGTCTCGGGACTGGCGACGTCTTGCTGGGGCATGAGAGGAGACAGCACATGTCGAATTCCTCGGCGGCCCAAACGTGAGCCCGGCAAGAAGAGGAAGCATCGCTGATTGGGGCGCATAACAAATAGAGAACAACAGCTCCCTCGTTCACGTGATAGCCCTTTCCCGTATCAGCGCCATTTACACGACACCAGATGTTCTGACTGCTTTATCGAGTTCATCTATATACAACAGTCCCATGGCAATGTGTCATCACCCCTCCATGCCTACGCAGTGTTGAGCGGCACGCCACGCTCCTCGCAGTATTTGCTCACCTCCTTGGCCAACGTCACCTTCTGGCGGCCGGCGAGGTCCATGATGTCGGCGCACACCTCGCCCAGGTCTCCGCCGCGCGCCTTGGCGGCGTCGTGCACGGCGTGCATCTCGTCGAGCACGGCGCTCAGCTGGTTGGGCAGCCAGGTGGCCACGAGGCTGCCGCCGGTGGCGCGGTTGTAGGTGGTCTGGCGCAGGATGTACTCCTTGCCGAAGCACCAGTGCCTCCAGCGGAAGTCGCGCACCTGGTTGAGCACCTGGATCCACAGTCGGCACGACTCCAGCACCGCCTCCGGGTCCTCCTGCTCGTTCTCCTTGGCCAGACCGAGTGCGTACTCGCGCAGGCGCTCGGCCGTGGACCGCTCCTTGACGTACTGGAGGAACTGGCGGTGGTTGCTGGGGCGGTACTGCCTAAAGTCCTTGAGCACCTCTGTCAGGGGCGTGTCGGGCATGGGTATCTGCAGCAGGTTGTCCATGAGCGGAACCATGCTGTCGTTGGCGCCCGACTCGCCCCGGAAGTTCCAGGCCTCGCCGTTGCTGACTCCCTCGTAGATGACACCGTCCGGGAACATGGTCTGGGACGTGATGCCGAAGATGAAGGTCCGGAACGACGTGTAGCTGCCCGGCTTGGACTTTTGCCACATGGTCTCCATGACGCTGTTGATCTTCTTCATGGACGCGAGCACCTGGCCCATGCCGGCGTTGAAGTCGGCGCGCCGCTGCGCCACCGTGGCGGTGCCGTCGGGCGAGCACGCGTCCAGCGCCGCCATGGTCCCCGCCACCAGCGGGCCCGAGTTCCGGACCATGTCGATGTGCACCAGCACGAAGCCGGCCTCGGACGAGGTCGGGTCCAGACCGTGCTCAAACGCCCGGATGAGCCGGAGGTTGTCGTACTCTAGGCCCTTGGAGGGGTCCTCAAGGCGGTAGTTGAAGAGAGCGTACGAGCCGGCGTACTCCATGAATGGCTTGAACCCACAGCTGAGAGTTGAAGGATTTGTGTCAGCTCACGTCCCATTAGGGTGACCTTGCGTAATATTTGTGTGTTATTCTCAAGCGGGGGAGGTACTACAAGGTGACGTGTGGCACAAGAGGTGTACCTATAGCAAGAATAGGTAGGGGATACACAAGAAAGGGAAGGTAAGGGAATGTCTTGTATAGGTATGATGAGGCAAGGGGTAGATAAGGTATGGTCAGGAGTAAGTGATATGGTATGATAGGTGATTGTGTCGAGATGTTGTTGCTTAGACATGAACTAGAAGGATTCGTCATGAACATAGGTAAGCCACACTTACATCTCGGCACAGCGAGCAATAGGCCTTGCGATGTTGGCCGGCAGCACGTTGCGACCCAGGCCGTACCCCTCGCCCTTGAGGAAGCGCTGGTGGCAGGGCTCCAGGAGATATGCGGATGCCAGGAAGGAGTAGTCACGGTACAGGGCGTTCATCAAGGGGAGGTCGTCCTTGTACAGCTCCATCTTGTCCGTCAGGTCGGGGAGCTCCTGCTTGACGACATCACCGAGCCTACCGTCGGCCAGCAGGCCGGGCTCGCCCGAGAGTGTCTTGACAGGCATGCGGCTGAGGATGGACTCGAGGACGTCAAACTCTTTGGGCAGGACAGCGATGGGGTCCATGCGAGGGAGGAACCCCCTCGTCTTGGACACCATGAAGGCCTGAAGGGATTTGTCCTTGGGGACGGCATCGTCAAGCACCGTGAAGGTGGGCACGGGAATGTCCTCGACGAGTCCCATTGTGTAAAAAGGGGGAAGATAGTATAAGTAAAGAGGGAGGAGAGTAGGGGCCTATAACACGGGGCGAGAATCCGGTAGGAGCGGGATTTTTGCCTGGGAAAATGTGTTTGCTGCTGTGTGTGGTTGATATCGAGCCCGCTGCAAAATTCCAGACACCGGCGCCGGGAGCGCGTTGATATAGATCGTGGCCGGTTTTAATTCCGCGCGATTCTCACGGCTCCCCACACGAGGCCGGCGCGCTTCCGGCCTCAATTTCTCTTTGTCACAACGGAGTAATTTCGTGCAGAAGATAAGCCACCTGACCCTACTGCCCATTACAAAACCACCCCGAAGGGATTTGGTGAAACCTGGGCCACTCGCCCTTGCCGTCGGCTTCCTCGTCGGCTCGAGGCGGACACGGACAAGTTCCGGCCAGTGGCCGCAATGGTTCCGCCAGCAACATTCTGGTCATACATTACATCGTCAGAGGCATCCAAGCAGTGAATGGACTGAACTGGTCGTGATTCTCTTCGCGAGCAAAATGAAGTTGATGCTCTCCGCTGCCATGGCGGCGCCGTCTGTGGCGCCTTGCCCTCGCCCGTCGATACTCCGACGGAAGACGCGGACGTCGACTGGCGATAGGGCGGAGAGGCAGAGCCAAGTCACGAGTCAACCCCCCGGCCAGGCCCTGCCTAGATCCTCGCACTGGCCCTCGGTGGGACGGACCGGCAAAAGTAACGATGCCTTGGTGCTCGGCGCAAACCCGATTTCGCAGTGAAGCGCCAATCATGATAGCCCGTTCGTCCCGTGACGTCAAACATAAAGCTATCATTAAGCCTGGCAGGCTAATGAATCATGTGATTGATCCAGGGCGCGATGGTCCGTTGTCGCTGAGTTTGGAGCGGAGGTGCGGTCCCACGTTGGCCAATAAAAACCTTTTGGGATAGAGGGAACAGAATATCCGTAGGAACAGACCGCTATGTAAGAAACAGGACGCCATATAGCGAGTATGGAAGGATTCAAGAAACTGAAAGGGATATAGAAATAGGAAAGGCGATCTTCAGGATACGTTATAGGTTGGGAGAGATACAAAGTGCGACCTCAACTAGCGTTATCCGCCCTCGTGGAAAGAAACGCCAAAGTCGTGGCTTGAAGCCACTGATGCGGGGGAGCCAATCCCATCCCGAGTATTACTCAAAGCCCCACTTGATTTCCCGACGATATGGATCTAGGCCGGAATCCAGCCCGTGATCGGAGTCATGGGAGTCATGGTCGCCACGTTCCCAAATAAGCCTGCACTCCGTACAAACCACGACTAGAAAAAACAATGAAAAAAAAAAAAAAAAAAAAAACTTAAAAATTGGATACCTACCGCCAAGCGCCGCATGCACCCAATAGTGCCATGGTGTAGATACCGCATCATCTCGGGAGGTATAGAAGAGGTCAAACCTCTGTGGAAATGGCTGAGGGCCATATCATGTTCAGCCACTCCCAATAAAGCTGGACCTAGGTTTCTCCTAACAAACTTTCGAGATGGTGTGATAGATTCTTATGCAGGGAATCTTCGCTAACGAGGCCTGATTGTGGAGGTTGAGTTAGGGCTCTGCGGACCAACTGCGCGGCAAGGTGTTGATTGCCTTGCCTATTTTCTGTTCCTCCCTACTTTTATATCCTTTTCCGGTGACTTCCCTTTTGCCTACTTCATATTTCTTTTCTGTTTCCTACCATTTTGCTACCTATTACTCACGGTCTGCACTGCCGTAGGTAGCCACATCCCCCAAAACCAGCAGAATCCCCTGTACCACCCGGACCAATGGTGTCGTCACAACCTCCCCGGGTTAGCTTGGACACCCGGCGATTTTGCCGCGACGTGGCTTCGGTTGTCGTGAGATTCAGAGTGAAATGCTCGCCGCTCGACGTCGCCGAGTCGAACCCAACCACCGGCGGCGACGCCGACGCTGCTGGCTTTCCACTCGTCAGCCCCATCCCTTCTAGCACGATAGAGGCGTAGGCGGCTGCAAAATGCAAAGCCGTGGCTTTCGCGCAGTTACCCTTACGACATCCCCCCAACGCGGACCATTCGGTTGCTTTTCTAGGCACGAGCTTCCGGATGTGCGAGAACTGCCCTCTTGCTCAGGAGTTGACAACTATCTTCCACCTCGCCTTGCACCGCTATCCCTCCGGCACCAAGTGCGGCATTACCCCGGTGAGGATATTCGCAAGCCAATTTGTGCATCAGACCTTTGTCCCCTAAACTACCGCAAATCCTCAACACCCACCCACCCAGGTCACAATACCCTCCTGCTCTCGCTGTCACATACGCGTTCTGCATGCGGATATCGACGATGCCGACCACTGCGCCCTTGTGCGCAAGTCGCAGATCTTCAACTTTGACGAGTGGTGTGGACATCAAGGGTGAGAACCAGAAAAGGCTGCTCTGTTGGGTTCTAGCCGAGCCTGACATGCGGTCCGTCAACGATATCCAGAAACGCATGAGAGCGCAAGGACGGCAGCTAGCTGCCAGAGGCTGTGCTGGGATAAGGAGGCGGCTATAACGCGGCATATATGATGGATGCCTCAACAGGCCGCCGATGAGAAAAAGAAAATACAATGTGGATTGCTATCTGTCTAGCCGTCAGTCGGTTGCTCTTGTTTGGGGATCGGCAAGTATCTACCTACGATAATCATCAACTTTTTAGTAGAATGCCCCCTTCCCGCGGGGTTTCCCGGAAGAATGCAGCCATATCGGTGCTGGCGGAGTGCCCAAGCCAGACCGCCAGACGCAAGGGATATGGGCTCTTCCTTGCTCATCCAGCCGTAAACCAGGAATCTAGGCGTCGCTGCCAGGAGCCAGCCGCTGGCGCTTGGTGTCCTTCTTGTCAATGGTCGGTGGAGCAGCTCGCTTGTTGGAGGCCTTTGACGCATCCAGTTCCTTGCGGACATCATCGATCGACGGGACAGAGCGCAAGCCCAAGTAGTACTCCCGGATGCATTCCGGAAAGTCGGCCATGCATGGCAGGGTGCGATCGACCAGAGACTCCATCTTGGCCGCTCTCACCACGCGCGGAATCTCCGCGTAGACCACCATGACTAGCACGGTTATTCGAATGAGATAGAAGATCTCGTCCTGTGTTGCGAAGGGAGGCAGGCATCCAGTAGCCCCAAAGCACTGCTCGAAAGAAAGGCCCTTGTCAAACCATTTCGCCTGTTTGGTGCAGATGTGGTCGAGTCCGTCGGTGATGTCGTTCCAATCGAGCGGGAGAGGCTTCCACACATGGTCTGTGATGGACAGTCCTCTCAACTCCGACCACCATGGAGAATTCTCTCTGATGTCCGCCATAAAGACCATGACTGTCGAGGGATGAAACCTCCTCATCAACCAAATGATTTGACGCGGCCGCCGAGAAGAATCACCACCGTCGTAACAGTAGTGATTCGCCATCTCAACGAGTTTCTCGAACACCTCGGGGGCCTTCGTGAACCAGGCTGACGCGTCGACATCCGACATCTCGTGGTTGATTCTCGTGGGGTATACAACCTCTCTGTCAGTCGAGCAATCCTCATTCTTGAGCAGAATCGAGACGTGTTTCTTCGAATTCATTCGACGCGGACCCGAATCCCCATTGTAAAGCTTGCGCAGTGGCTTCCCATAGAGAGGATCCGCAGTTTCGAGATGCCAGGCGCAAAGCTTCGCGTCTTCGAGGTCGAGTCCCTTCGAGACTGAATTTCCGCAAAAGGTGGCGTCAAGCAGGCCAGAAGCCTTCAGCCTCAACTCCTCGGGCATCTCCCCCATTGTCGGTGCCGGCTGGTGAGCGGTGAGGTGATAGTGGGTTGGCGGACAATGAGTGACAATGGATGGGCAACGAGATGACACTGGGTGGCAACAAGGCGATAGTGGGCATTCAGATGATAGTGGGTGGGCAATGAGGGCAAGCTGAGAGGTGCGAGCCGCCCAGCATGAAATAAAGCAAGGGGCTGCAAAGCAGCTGCTTGCAACCACGGTTAGTGGTCGCTTGTTCTGCGGAGGGAAACCGGCGGCTAGCAGAAACGAAAACAAAAGGTATTGAGATCAGAAAGTGGCTGCAAAGACCATGGAAGTCGGCGAGATGAGAGGCTTCTTATATGGTGAGGAAGGTGGGTCCGTACTGGCGGGCCAAGTCCCTCGCTCCTTCCCTCAGAGCAGAAAATCAGAACGTAGAGTATTTGAGATTCGATATATTCCACAGGCCCTAGTTAAGGTACCCATAAACTACCTGCTATACAACTACCCATGCTGCTCCTCTCCGCGCGGGACCTCCCGACCACCGATCTCCGGCGTATCGGAGCCATACAGCTCGAAGCGAGAGTGGACATCATCGGGAACCGCCGGCGTCTGCGAGTACGTGGAGAAGGCGCGCGCGTCCAGGTTCGAGACGCGCGAGGGGCTTGTGACGTCGCTCTTCCCGCTGACGCTGCGGCCCGAGTCCAGCTCGACGGGGGCGACGATGTGGTTCGGGTCGACTGGTTCGAGCGGTACGCCGCGGTCGAAGCCCGGCGTCATGGTCTCGCGCTGCGTCGTGGGCGAGTCCAAGTCCGTGTAGGGGCCCGGAACGGCGTCCGGGCCGAAGTAGTCCGCCGTCGGGTACCGCGCCTCGGACGCGGTGCCCGAGAGCGCGCCCCCACGCTCGCTGCTGGCCCCTATCGCGCTGCCGCCGCCGCCGCCGCCGCCGATGATCATGGGGACGGAGGCCCGGCTGCGAGGAGGGCCGTATCCGCTGCCGACGCCGCTGGCGCCCTGGGTCTGGCTGAGGCTCTGCTGGTAGCTGACGCTGCCGCCGCGGCGCTTGCGGATGCACAGCCACGTGGCGACGCCGATGATGATGGCCGAGCCGAGGACGACACCGACAGCGATACCGGCCTTGGCGCCCGTCGACATGCCGCCGCCGCCGCCGTCCTGCCCAACTGAGGTGACGCCGTCAGGGGGCGCGACGGGGACCGTGGCACAGGCGACGGAGCTGCCCACCTGCGTGCACGAGCGCCCGACGGGACAGCAGCCGCCGCCGACGGAGGAGGGGCAGCTGATCTGGCTGGTGGTGCAGCCCTCGGGCGCCTGGGGGACGAACCCGGTCGGGGTCTGGGAGCGGGCCTTGAGGCAGGCGCTGTTGCTGGCGCACGTCTCGCCGTAGCTGCAGCATCCGCCGCCCATCTGGGTCGGGCAGCGGAACGAGCTGGTTCGGCATTGGCGGCCGCAACACGCCCCTATCGTCTCGGTCCTGACCGATGTCGAGCCGCCCGACGCCGTCGTCGTTACCGCCCTCGTCGAATTGCACTGGTACTTGCTGGGGTCGCAATCGGTATCGCTTGAGCAGGTCGAGCCCGCACCACAGCACTGTAGCACCCCCCGCCTGTTGATGATGCAGTAACTGCCGTTTTGGCAACAGGAGCCCCCTGAGCCAACGTCGAGGCCTGTGCAGGCAGACAAGGGGAATCCAGGTAAGTCAGAGGGGGTCGTATAAGCCGCTTAGGCATCCCGGGCGCCTAGCCGACGCCTCTACCCGCGAGACTCGGAAAGAGGGTAGCACAGCTTACAGTTGTGATAGCCCGGAGGGCAGCTCAAGACGTCCTGTCGCCTCACCAGAGGATTCGCAGGAACAGCATCGAAGACGAGAGGCGGGTACCACCGCGCCTCCAGGGCCGGGGCGGCCTCCATGGCTGCAAAACGCTGCTGCTCATCCGCGCCGGTGCAAGCCAACCACAAAAGCCACACCGCAGTCTCAACAGCGCCATGCGGCCGCATGTTTGCGGCGAGGATAGGTAGGTAGGTAGGTTGGTAAGACAGGTACCGACGATCAAACCCCAGGGAGATGATTAGTGAGGCCAGGAGACCAGGGGGCACATTATCCGCCGGCAACGACCAGCCACAAAAAAAAAAAAAAAAAAAAAAAAAAAAAAAAAAAAAAAGGGGAAAAAAAAAAAAAANAAAAAAAAAAAAAAAAAAAAAAAAAAAAAAAGAGGGAGCAAAAAATATCAGGGCAAAACAGGCCACAAGAAACGACCAACCTCGCCCCCAGGATCCGGCAGCGATCCGAAGTCGATCTGTCACGGATGCAGTGGGTGTGCGAACAGCCGAGCAGAAAGAAAGAGAGAGACGCAATTGGGCGGGGAGGACGGGCTGGGAAATAAACCCAAGAAGGAAAAAGGGGATGGGGCGGGCCTCAGCCAACGGGCAGGTGGGAATAATATGTATTCCTCCTGCAAGGCCACGCAGTCAGCGACGATCCCACCACCACCACCCTCATAAAAAACCAAAATAAGAGCGATGCATTCTCAGCCGAGTGCGACATCTATTGGTGGCGCTACAATGTCTTCGGGGCCCGCCGTGGGACCAGGCTTACGGCTGACCGGTGGGCGAGACAATATTGCTCTGCTGCTTTTTTTGCTGTTGCCTGGTACCATCAATGGGATTACATACATGTCGCACACATATCATGAGAGCACAACCGCGGCCATGTCTCGTTTGGTCTCCTGCAGTCTCCGGGCCAGGGCAGCCTTGTGCGGCGGCAAAATGCGGACTCGCCCATCCATTGTTCCTGCAGAAAAATGGAGTGAGCAGCAGGACGCCCGGGATTGTAACCAAGACAGGTGGAGGCTGAAGGGCGAGACGGAGAATTTGATCACGGCGCGGCACAGCAGCAGAGACGAGAAAGACCCTTGCCCCTCTTTGTTCGTGTCCTCTTTTGATGGCTGCCAGACCCACAGCCTGCCCGCCCTGCATGCATCGAATGCTGCGTCGGACGGCCAAATACTCTTGGCGGAGTATTTGCCTCCAAACAGAAGAAAGAGTCCTCGTAAGCCTTGGATTCTGCCAGTCTTGACCTAAGAGAGGGTACTGTGAACTGGGACCGACCACAGCAAGGGGCCTCTTCTCGTTGCGGTGGTGATTATATTCTCTATCTATCTAACTGTGACGGGAATATTAGCAACATACAACGCCGATCCATCCATCCTGGACATCTCCAAGCGGACCTGCAACCCAATCGCACGCTGAAAAACAAAGCCTCGAGAACGGAGCCTCGCCGCGTTCCGCAGCCTGGCCTGTCGCGATATCGAAAGGGACAAAAACAACGAAAAAAAAAAAAAAAAACAGGCGACTTTTTCCTTCCATTCCTTTCCTTGAGGACCAAGCCAAAAAAATCAAAGCAATACCTGTTCCCAACTCCAAGATCCCGTCGGCATGATTCGAATCGCGCAAATAACACGGGGCTTAGTGAGGAAAGCACACAAACCCAGAAACTGGAGGGTTGGAAAGTGTGCGTCCAATCATGAAGACATCTGCGGTTGTCTGTGATGCCGGCGCCGATGGTAATGGTCGAGTGTTGATTTGGTTGTCGTAATGTCGGCTGCACCAAGACACGGGGTTGAACGTGAACGACTCCCATCCTCAACAGACGACTCCAAACGGCGTGCAGCCCCTCAGGTCGCGGACGAGGTCGTCGACGTTGCTGAGATAGCGGGACAGCAGCGCCTGCTTCTCCTCGGTCGTGAGCACGACCGCGCCGATGCTATCGGAGCGGCTGCGGCGGAGGTTTCCATCGGCGTCGCCGCCGCCGCCTGGGCCAAAGGCCTTGGCCAGCTTGCTGGGGCTGCGCTGCAGGATCCCCGGGACCGAGTCGCGCTGCTCGGCGCGCGGGATCGAGGCCGTCTCGGGCATGAGGTAGAAGTAGAGGAACTCCATAAGCTTCAACTTCAGCTGGCGGCTGGTCGAGCGCGCCTTGAACAGGCTCGTGATGGCCAGCAGGCCGTCGACCGACTCCAGCGTCCTCAGGTTGTCCGGCGCGTCGAGTAGTGCCGCCACGAGCGTGAGGAGCGCCGCTTGTTGTATCGCCGGGCAGTTGCAGGGCTCGAGCAGGTCGAGGAGGAGCTGTAGGTAGGTAGTGGAAGGGTGTGTCAGCAAAACCCCGTTGTCACTCAGCATCAGCATCTCGGAGATCCGGGAGATCGATCATACCTCCATGGTGGGTTTTCTCCTGAACAAGGCCCGGCTTTCCCGGTGCAGCAGCAGGCTGCCGTGGAGCAGATCCAAGGTGGCGATGATGGTCAGGTCGTTCTCCTCGTTACCCGAGCCTAGCAGCTTCTCGAGCAGGGCGATAAGTCGTGATGCGATGTTGTACTCGAACCTTCCCTGGAGGCGCGCATACTCCAGGAAGCACACGTCGGATCCCAGCTCCTCTAATGTGTTGTATGGGGGGTCCGAAGGCTCGCCCGTCTTCAGGCAGATCTTGGCCATGAGGAGCTCGAGCTGCCTCAGCCCTTTTCTGACTTTTGACGGGTCATGGGAGTCTAGGTAGTCAAAAGCGCGGCAGATAAGGTTGTCCATCCTGATGATCCAAACTTGGTTGAGCCCGCTTGTCGTGATGGTTGCCGGTTGTCTGGTTCGAAGTTTGTCTCCGCGCATCTCAAAATGCAGAGGGAATACTGTGTGTACAAGGGTGGTTGACCCAGCAACTCGTAGAATGCCCAAGGAAAAATGGGGCTGTCAAAAGGTGCCCACAAATACCCGAATGTGGGCTAAACGCCATCGCCCAACCATCGTCGTCGCCGATCGCGTTAGAGAGAACAGCCAAAAAAAACCTATAGTTGGTCCCTCCAAGGTTGAGTTACATTTTTATTAGGGCATAGACAATAGGGAAGGATAGGTATAGTTAATGGGGAAAGGATACAGGGATAGGTAGCGATGCAGGAAGCAGGAAAATAGGCCTACAGGATAGAGAAAGGAGAGGAGGAAACGATACGACAATGACAAAAGAGAAGCCAACGGTCATCGCTTGGGCAGTCGAACAGCCGGGTCTCTCACAACGTATCATAATGACAATTAGGGCGATGGCCCAGGCAGGTCAAGGGCTGAATCCGCTCCAAAGGCTGCATAAAAAAAAATTAAAAAAAAATGGCCGAGGCACTTGGACATGTGTTCGGTCTTGGCAAAGCAGCAAGGCAACGTCGCAACGACGGAAAGTCAGCTGGAGGTGACGGCGAGGGTACGGTGAGACAGTTCAACGGGGCACCCTGTCGGAAAAAGAGGACACGAATTGCGAATAAATGACGGCAGAAAGCAGAAAAGGAAATACGAGACGTCTCCCGGCGTCAAATGGCATCGTCTTGGAATGCGTACCAAGACTTCACTAATGCGTCATGATCGCTCGCCCAACGGCCGAGGTTGGGCACCCGACCTGAAAGAGGTGACATCACGTGATGAGCCATGTCGATTTTTGCTGACTAAGACAGTCTGACGGTACGGTGGGCTGAGGCATCTGGGGTGAGGCGCAATTCTCCAGGCTGTTCGCAGCCTTGCCAGCGAGCGCCATTGCAGATATTAAATCGAAGGGCATCCATTGCTTGGAAAGGGGAACCATCTCACCCTGTCGGGTTGGGAGAAGGAGAAGAAAGAAAATGGGGGCTGGGTGGTGCGAGTCGCTGTGCGGATGGGAGGCGGTAATGGACGCTGGAGCGAAAACGAAAATAAAGAACCATCGGATTTGTTTGCATTGTCCGCGAGCGCTGGTTTCTTCTGTGTGGATCCATTTGGCACCCTCCAGCGAGTCGCCTGCTTGGGTGCAACTTTGTTGGCGCCCCTCGGGATTCGGCGGTCGGGAAACATCGTGATGCTTTTGTGGCCAACCTCTCTTCAAGCGAGCGTTCAATTCAGGCCAACTCCGGAGATGCGAAGTAGAGAATCATGAAGGGTCTGCCTGGCTGCCTGCTTTGGCTGCAGGCGGGCGGCGATTGAAGTGATCGAATACGTCGACGTGGCCGAGATCCAGGGGTTGGTCACAAGGGATGGTGGATTGGTCAGGCTGGCTTGTTGCAAAAGCCCCGTCTCAAGCATTCTGGATCAGAGAAAGCTTCCCCTGCCGTCCACCAGGTTCGGCCATGGGAAAATGCGCTACCTGGGAGATGATGCTTTGAAGAGAACACCAAGGGCGGGTCCAGTCAGTCGCAATCGAGGATTCAGCAACAACGAGTAATTTAGCCCCGACGTGCGCCTTGAACCTAGCCAAGGACTTTTTTGAGCTCGGCGTGGCAGAAGGCAAGAAGAAATAAAATAAGTAAAAAAAGGCAGCCTGGTGAGGGCGACCGTGAGTTGACAGCCTCTGGGGAGGTGTGATCTGGAGTGGGCGCGGAATTTAAAGGCAAGAATAAAGGGAATATGCTGCCGAATCGGGTAAGAGGCGCTGCCGAAAAAGCACGTCCCCTTTTTTTCCGGCTCCCGCCCGCTTGGCTTGAACCCGGGGCGGGCCCACGACTGCGCGAGCTTCTCATTTCTTCGCAGCAGCAAGTCGAGCAATCCTCCAGCTCGCCCTCATGGCGCTGGAGGTGCCGACCATGGCCCCAACCTTTTTCCCTCGAATGTCTGCTCAATCCCCTTTCTCCCTCCCAACCCTCTCCACAAACCTCACCCAAAACACCAAAACGCCATCGCCGCCTCCCACCTTCACTTCATTTTCAAGTCCCGGCCCATGCCCATCGCCGATACCCAGCACCAGTAATCCTCTCCAATTTTGGGAAGGCGACTTAGCAGCAACTCATCCGGGCTGATCACCCAAGAGTCCGTGGTCCGCCTTGTCACTCGCCAGTCTTGAATAATCCCCAACCTGATTGTCCACCACCACGTCGACCGCCCGACCTCGCCACCCATCAACTTGCTTAAAGCACGAGAGCCTCGCTGCATCTCTCTGCCCCGGGGCACTGGTCCCTCTGCCACCGCGTCGCCCCCCCGTGCCACCCTCAAATCTCAGCGCGCTCACGCCGACGGCTTCATTTCCCACCCACACAGAAAGCACCATGCCACCGGCAGCGACAAAAAACGCGTCGTCCGCCAAGGACCGACGCAAGTCTGACAAGGCTGCCGCAGCACCCGAGCCAAGGTTCGAGCCGACAAGGCCCGGCCTGTTGACGCTCGTCGTCCCGCCCCAAAGGCTGCGAGCCATCATCGACCCTTCGAGCGTCTCGTCATTGACGGAGGAGACGCCGGCCAAGGACAAGGACTCACCCACGACGTCGTCGACGCTGGCTGCCGCGCCTCCTTCCAACCCAGACGCTCCGTCAGACTCGAATCCGAACACGCCCAATGCCAACGGAACCCCGGCGCCCCCTTCTGTCATGGGACCTCCCACAGAGGGTCCCAAGAAGAAGGGTGTGAAGAGGTCCGCCGCCATGGCGAACGGTAACGGGAGCGACGGTCCGACAGCCAAAGTACGGGGTAAACCCGGCCCCAAGAAGAAGGCTAGACTGTAGGTGGACCTTTTTAACTCCTCGCTTTATACACGGGAGGTTCTCGACGGACTGTACCCATGACAGCGCCCCGCTATCCGTATACAGGGACATCAACTAACTCGGACTTTCTGCAGCGACGACGGCACTCTCGAGTCCGGACGTGCCAGCGGCATTGGGGCACACAAGCTAGGACCAAAGGCCAACCAAGGTGCTATCAACGCCGGTCTGCGGGCTCTGGACCGCTCGGGCAAGCCGTGCCGTAAGTGGAGCAAGGGTGGCTTCACACTCAAGAGCTTCACGGGCGTCGTGTGGACGGTTCCCCGGTGGACGGCTACGGCACGACCGCAGCCTGGGGCGGAGAGCGCCCTGCCGTCACCTCCGCAGGAATCGGCCACGGCGTCGGCCGAGGGCAGCGGAAGCAACAAAGAGAACGGCGTCGTCGCCCTCCCCCTTGGGGTTAACGCCACCAACGGCAGCAGCAACGATAACGACAAGTCCAAGGACGACAGCAGCAACGGAGCCGTCGATGTTGAGATGCAGAGCGCTCCCAGCGTCGGTACGGACTCGCCTGTCCCCGTCCCTGTCGCTGCGGCATCGTGAGCTTGACGACTTTTGCTTTCGTTTGCATCTTCCACTTCTATCTAGCTTCTATACTCCGCTTGCCCCTACTTTCCTTTGGTTATTACCCACTTGGCACGGTGTGCCGGAGGATCTTCTTTTGGTACAAGTTCCTTCTTCTTGGTCTCGCTGGCATGGCTGGCTATAATCATCCGAGACACCGGCAACTGGGAACTGGCTCCATTGTGTGGGGAAAGACACATTCCCTCGCTGTTTTGGCTTACAGCTGCAGCTTTCGCCCTTCGTTTTCTGGTTCCTATCCGGCGTTTGGTTCTGGTTAAATGCAGCTGAGCGCTGCGGACGGTCTGGCGTTTGAGATGGGTTTCTCTTTTTGTCTTTGGGGGCGCGCAGGGGCGCTATGGTTTGTACAACACCGACTGGAACGGAAGTTGGATGGGAAAACATTTGGGAGCAATGGCACCTGGCTGGCTTAATAGACTTGTTACTATCTTTGATTTTCTGAATACCTGGTTCCTCGTGAGAATGTAATTTCAGCCACGTTCACCTCCTGCTCTTTTTTGTCTCGGGTGTTTATAGATTACCCCATGGCGACAACACCACCATCTCCTGGCCAGGGTGGCGACGGAACGGACGGGGTTTTGGCATGACTCTGGCACCGATTGGGCGTGCATGGCTCCTTTGCTTGCCTGCCCTCACTTAACCGAACAGGTGACGGAAGTTCCGGTGCGATCTGCTGTCTGTGCTCTGTTTCTGCGGAGTGAGGGGGTAAAATTGTGAAATTCAGTGGCTGGCTCTGGTGGTGACCAGCAGGAAGCAGCAGCAGTCGAGTGCATGCGTGAGTGCGGTGGGCCATGCCCGCCATCCGCGCTGTCGTCATGCTTCGTTTGCGTCGTGGCAGCGACCTGCTGGATTGCGAAGCCGACAGCGGGCCGCCAAACAGCGCCGAGACGACATCACAAAGATAGACAGGACAGGGCAGATATGAAGCGAAAATAAAGAGGAAAAACACAAAATAACGAAGGACGCTGTTTAGCATCAACGGCATTTTGCCTGCCAAAAATCGTTTCCTCTTTCTATTATCACTCCTGCATTTCGGGACCTGCCATCCGATCCGGGTCGGTATTTGTCTTCGGCCGGCAGCACGTCAGCGGTCCCACGCCCCCCTCAGTTCTCCTCCCTGGGCTTTGGGCTTGGATGGGCGATTGAACTGTCCGGGCTGTGATGATGGGCGAGGGTCAAATTTTGGGTTGCGTTTGGCGATGGTAGGTTGTAACTAACGGTGCTGAGCAAAGACCGACAAGCCGCCTGAGTCCATGACACAGGCCAACGTGACAGGGGGAGCTCGCGCACCCGAAACCTCCGCACCGCGCACGCACACGACCCTCAGCGTGCACTCCACTCCATTTTATCTCCAGCAGCCCACCGACACCACCGCCACCAGCGAATCTGAGCTGGGACAGCCCTGGACTTGTCGTGGATTCGAAGGAGAGGAAGGGATCCGGCGTCTTTTTCTTCTCCTTCACGTCGCGCCACAGCCCGTGACGCTTTCTACCTACCTTTGCCTCGTTGTCGTCATCGACCGCTCGTGGTGTCTGAAGACGCATCCACCCGACCTCGTAGTCCTCTTTGGGCCATCCCGCCCTCACCCGGGCACCCACTGTTCGACGACGTACGTACCCTCCCTCGACACATATACCTCCACAACGCCACAACATCTAAGCAGCGACGCCTCTGATCATCGTCCAACCAGCCGATAGCGGCCAACAAAACCCCCTCGCCAGTCGGACCGTCCCCGCGCACGCAAAAGCCTGGCACCTGTGCACAACCTGTGTCAATGACCAACCCGTACCAGCGCGGCGGCTCGGGCTCGGGCTCGGGCTCCGCCTCCTTCCTCCCAGACACCTCGTTACACTTCGGCCCCCGCCGGTCCTCGTACGCGACCGTGGCCACCACGGGCCCCATCCCCCGCCTCAGCGGCTTCGCACATCTCCTCAACCCCGTCGGCGCCAGCGACAGCTACGATCCCCCAGACTACCCGCCTTCCTCGAGGGCCGACATGGACGGGCCGTCATCGTCGAGGAACGGCGCCGGAGGCCCGGGCGCCGCAGCTGGCGGAGACCACGGCATGCCGCAGAACGGCACAGGGACCCCGGCGGTCAGGTACTGGCAGCTGAGGAATCCGCAGCTGCAAGCCCAGTCGAGAGCCTTTGAGCCCTTCTACCGCCACTCGCTCTACGACGGCTTCGGGCCCCAGGCGCAGGCGACCGCCGCCCGTCACTTCACACCCTCGTACCTCAAAGGCTCGACATACGCACAGAGGCTGGAGGAGTCGCACCGGGCCAAGCTCGCCGCGCTCAAGGAGGCCGCCGGAGCTATGCAGAGCCAGACCCCCGGGGCGGGTGGCGGTCCCGGCGGCCTAGGGGGCATCGGTGCCGGACCCCACCACAGCAGCCACCACCACCACCACCACCACGCTGCCCAACATGGGATGGCCGGCGTTTCGGGCGGGAGCAGCGGCGGGGCTGGTATCAGCGCGGCAAAGCTCGCTGCGGCATCGCATCGAGGCGTCGCCTTTGATGTGAGCGAGAAGCTACCAGGCGCTCTTGAAGGAAGCGCCCCGGTCACGCCGCTGCCCACCAAGTGGAACAAGGACGACAAGTTTGGTGGACTGGAGGTCCTGGCCGATGGTCTCGAGGTCAAGCTCTCAGGGCCCAAGAGCTCAAGCGATAGAGAACGCGAACACGAAGCCTGCTCCATCCGGGCGGATCACTACATGCCACACGAATGTGGTATTTACTACTACGAGGTCACGATATTGGCATCCAAACGGGATGAGTAAGTCTGCCCACCGCTCCCGTTCTTCCTCTGACGGCAGGCAGTGGGCGTTAATAAGGCGCTGACACCGCCCACGCACTCTGCAGAACCACAATAGGCATCGGCTTTGCAACCAAGCATACTTCAATGGCCAGGGCACCCGGCTGGGAGCAAGAGTCGTGGGGCTACCACGGGGACGACGGGCGGAGCTTTGCTGCACAGAACGGCGGTAGAGATTACGGCCCCAAGTTCTCGATTGGTGATGTCATCGGGTGCGGCGTCAACTTCAAGACAGGTAGCGCCTTCTACACCAAGAACGGCCAGTTCATAGGTAAGGTCGCCAAATCTGTGTCCGAGCTATTTTACCTCGCTACCGGTACCTCCTGGACGATAGCTGCACTCATCACGACGACCATGACTGACACCTTGAGACTCTTTTTTACCCCTGAGGATTTAGCCGTCGCCTTCCGCGACATCAAAGGAAAGCTCTACCCCTCGGTAGGGCTCAAGAAAAGCGGCGACCACATCCGGGCCAACTTTGGCCAGACGCCGTTCGTCTTTGCCATTGATGCCATGGTAGAGGTACGTTCCCGCAAGAAATAGCAGGACTTGGAGTGCTCCATATTGACCAGATCCTCGCGCCGCAGAAGGAGAGGAAACGCATACAAAGCGAAATTGACGCGACGAGGTGAGCCAGGCCCAAGTTACGGCGACGCTCGCTGCGTTATCTGCCCGCGCGAAGTGCTCAGCTCACTGACGCCCCCTGATTTTTTTTAGCACTACAAGTCTTGCACCCACGCTTGATGAGACAGGACTCATCCAGCAGCTGGTTCTTCAGTTCTTGCAGCATGACGGCTACGTCGACACGGCGCGGGCTTTTGCCGAGGAGATACGGTCCCAGAAGCAGGCTCTCAGCCTGGACCCCGCAGAACAAGCCGAGGGGCTCAACATCACCGACGACCAGGACGCGAACAACAGGCAACGGATAAGAAGAGCTATTCTCGAGGGCGATATTGACCGCGCGCTATGGTATACCAACAAGCACTACCCGCAGGTTCTGGAGGCCAACGAGCCCGTCTACTTCCGTCTCAAGTGTCGCAAGTTCATCGAGATGATCCGCAAAGAGGCCGAGCTGAACCTCCTGGCAGAGAAACGGATCGGCGCCAGCAACGGGATCGAGGCACACGACATGGACCTCGACGAAGGGGGCGCCGCCGAATGGGGTGACCACATGGACACCGAAGACGGCTACAACAACAACGCCGCCTCTGCGACTTCGGATGGCAGGGATCTTCTGAACCTAGCCATAGTGTACGGTCAGACCCTGCAAGCCGAGTACAAAGACGACCCGAGGCGAGAGGTGAAGAAGACGCTAGAGGACATATTTGCCCTCGTGGCCTACACCAACCCGCTCAAGGCCAAGGAGGTGGCGCACCTGCTCGACCGAAAAGGAAGAGCGGCCGTGGCCGAGGAGCTGAACTCGGCGATATTGTGTGAGTGCTTTTATCACTCGCTACTCTCTAACCTTGACAACAACCCTAACCAGTCCCTACTTTTGCAAACAGTATCGCTGGGCAAGTCGGAACGCGCAGCGCTCGAGAATCTGTGGGCGCAGACCACTGTGCTTCTAGAGGAGCTTCGACAAGAGGGCGGGCCGGGCGCCTTTGTCACCATCCAGGGTGTGGTCGACCAGATTCCGAATCGCCAAATCTAATCCATCCCGGCATCCGCCCGACTCGAGAGAAAGTCTGGACCCATAAAACCTAGACTGCAGTGCTACCAGAGCTATGGGGCCGATTTTCTACTGTTGATGCCCAGCGTTTGCCAATGCTTGGCACCTCATGTCCTTTTTTTTTTTTTTCTCCCTCTCTACGTTACAAAGAGTCACATTATCTCCTACTCACTCTCAAATCCCTCGACTACACAAGGCCGGCGTTTTTGGGGAAATGGGCGTTTGGGTTGCTGCTCTGCTCCTTCTTTTCTCTGCTCATCCATCTCTTTCTGGCACCGCACTTTCTTGTCCCCAGCGTTTCAGTCCGCTTCACCACCCACGTTACCGAAAGAGTTTTTTTTTTTTTTTTTTTTTTTTTTTTTTTTTNACTTTCTTGTCCCCAGCGTTTCAGTCCGCTTCACCACCCACGTTACCGAAAGAGTTTTTTTTTTTTTTTTTTTTTTTTTTTTTTGCCGGCGAGAGACGGTACAGCCAGCATTCCGCTATTCCGCTTCCTTCTAGTCACAGCAAGAAACAAACGCCACGGCGGCCATATTGTTATCCACGGGTCTCGCGTTGATACGACACCCCTCTTACCTCTGTGTGGACATGGTGCGCTTTAATTGGGGCGAGATGGCAAGGGATTCGGGAGGAAGCGAAAGCTGTGGACTTTGGTGGTTCTCGTCGCCTGCATTCTTAATTCTCCCTGTTTGCCGTGTTTTTCTTTTTTGATCCGCACCATTTTTCGTACTCGCAGATTTCTCCTTGTTACTTACTCCCTCTCCCTTCAATCCCGTTCACCAAACAGACAACGAGTTGTCGGACCGCAACGGATGGATGGGAGGAAAAAGTCGTCCCTGACGGGCTACGACATAATGTTCCACCGGCGAGACGAGTGCGGGTGCCGGCGCGAGTTGTCATTTAGGTTGTATGAAGTAGAATATTCCTGCCTGGGTATACATAGACTCAACCGCCTGGTTCTCGAGATGTTGAGATGTGACCCTGTCTGCCCGTGGGCTCGTGTTTGCTCTATATTGCCATGTATTGTATACAATGGGTGTAATAGGAGTCGCATTTATTGATATATTGTACAATGACGGCGCCCAGTTCTGCATATACTGCTACAGAGGCCTTGGCCGCCCGATCCTAAACCTTCTCCCACTCGCCGGCAGCCCCGTCCTCGTCCCAGAGGCGGGCCAGCATGCGGTTTCGGTGCCGAACGAGGGCCGGGAAGGCCTCGACGGCCTCGCACAGCCGACGGTCTGCCCACTCGAGCCCGGAGCCGGGGAGCAGGAGGTGTGTGTAGGCGAAGACTGCGGCGTCGAACATGCCGGGGCCGGCGGCGCCAAAGAACCAACCGCCCGACTCTTCCGCCTCCTCTTCCGTTTGCAACAGCAGCTGCGCAAGGCTGGCGAGGGCGTCGCTGGCGTCGGAGTACAGCTCGTCATCCGGTGGCGGATCGACGCCGTTGCGGGCCGAGGCGAGCTCGGCGGTGGCGGCGGCGCGCAGCTGGGCGCTCAGGGTGGAGCGCACGAGGGGGTGGCGGCTCGCGGGCTCGAGGTACAGGCGCGACACGAGCGGGGCGTTGGCCGGGCTGAGGTAGAGGGCGTGCAGCCAGGCGCGACGGATTGTGTGGTCCAGCAGCGCCGTGTAGGCCGGCTGGGACGACGGCGGGGTTTGTGTTTGTTGTGTTGGTGGTGTTGGTGGCGGTGGTGTCGTGCCGTGCGCGCGCGCGTATGCCTGCAGCTTGTGGACCGGGATGGGCGCGGGGTTCGGGAATGCGGATGTGGGAGCTGGTAGTTTGGAGGCAGCGGTGCCGGCACTAGGATTTGCCGTCGGGGGCGGCGGGCTTGCGACGACGGGCGGCAAGAGGAAGGGGAGTGCGCCGCTTGGTGAGGCGTGGTTCGTGGACGAGACGAGACGGAGGTCGACGCCAGCAATCCTCAGGAAGGTCTACGAGGGGGAGGGAGCTTTGTCAGCAGCCGAACAGGCAACCAACCGCATATATAGGCTGGTCGCCTGCCGCGTACCTGCCACTTTAGGCACGTGGGATTAAAGCTAGGGTGGCCCCTGGCGGCATCCTCGGGCGAGATGAAGACGTGGAGGGTGGGTAGAGTCCTATCGGCGGGGAGCGGACACCGGGCCGGCAGGTCGTTGGGCGGGTAAGTGGCCAGGGGGAAGCGGTCGAATAGGCGCTGCAGCGGCGCGGGGATGCGGCCAGAGAGGAGCCAGAATCCGGCGGTGGGAGGCGAGGCCGACGACGAGGGGGGCGGCCTGGACGGCAACGCGGCTCGCGGCCGCGACGGCGCAGCCGGGGGAGCAGCCATTGGACCGGTGAGCAGGGCACCTGCCGGGCCGGGGCAGGGCAATCACACCACCTGCAGGGACCGGTCAAGGATCCGGACGCATTCTGCGCGGGCTGGTGGGCGCAGTCGGGTCTTTTTCTTTTGGGTTGGTTGATCTCGGTTTTTTTTTACTCTTCTTTTTTTCCTTCCATGCCCAGCCTTTGACCCAGACCCATGCTCGTTGCCCCACCCAGCCCGTGATGCCCCACCGGCTTCCATGCCGGGAGGTTAGATCCATCAATCGGGACACCGCAATGGACGCACGCACTTTCCATGGGCCCCGCCCCACTGGACAGACAGTGACAGGCAACGAAACTCTCAGTTGCACGCAGAGTGGGTTCAAAGGCAGCGAGTGCCGTGACGTGAAGAGGCCTAGAGGCTTCGCTCAATACAGGCTGTAGCCTAGGTACACTCTCGGACCGAGACCCAGACGACGTAAATTTAAAGAGTGGACCGGGAAGAGGGGAGTGAGTGTGTGGCTGG
The DNA here is from genome assembly GCA_003049465.1 of Magnaporthiopsis rhizophila. Classification (NCBI taxonomy): domain Eukaryota; kingdom Fungi; phylum Ascomycota; class Sordariomycetes; order Magnaporthales; family Magnaporthaceae; genus Magnaporthiopsis; species Magnaporthiopsis rhizophila. The sequence continues at coordinate 63,437 of PYSS01000116.1, forward strand.
AGAGAGATAAAAGGCGGTCAGGCTGCAAACAGCCAGCATCTAGCCATTCTCATGCAGGTCCATCGCAAATCACACGTGAAGCCGGCCGAGCCTGCAATGCAGTAGCGCAATCGATCTTCTTCCTGTGTCGGGCACCACAATGTATCTACCTATCTATTTATTACCTATGTGACTCCAGATAACACGCAAGCAGGGCGGGGGTCACACACATCTCTCGGCTTGGTTGGGCGGTACAAATGGATACCTTTTCAGGCGGGGGTTTTTAGTATGGCCAACCGACCCTCGGAAAAGTTCCGCCGAGGTACATTTGACCATGCCCCCACGAAAGGAAGCGGGTTGGCCCCGAAGCCGGGGTTTTCATGGAGGGCCTCGGGATCATGACGCTTCTGCTTTTTCCGTGCACAGACGGACGCCGCCCATGGAACGGGCTAGGAGGTAGGCAAAGGTAATTTATTCATGTTGGCTTATCCTAGGGGAAAGCCAAAAAAAGGCCAAGCAAGACAGACAGACGTCTAGAAGCGACATCATCCATCCCACGCCGGCCATGGCAAGCGAGCCTTAGCCCCTCGTCCCCGCCCAGATTGCCGTTGCTCTAGTTTTAGCCGCCTTGTTCTGACTGACGCCATCTGCTGTCTTATTTATTCCGACGACTCGCTCGGTCTCCTCTTCATTGATGCAATCTACCACTAGGCGTCTGACCCAACCCTTTCCGTGCTCGCTTGGGTGATCGCCTGTCTTCCTTCATCTATCCATCCATACAGCAACAAATCCATTACACCCGACTCCATCCATCATCCCCGGACTTATCGCAGCCCACTCCGGCCTGCTTGTCCACCGCCGACTGCATCTGCTTGATCTGTTCCCACTCCTCCACTGGGTATCCTCTCTGACGAGGTCGAGAAAATCACACATAAGACAGCGAGGCCCTCGGTACCTTTCTTCTTCTTCATTTCCTCGGCATCCCACGGCTACCACAGCAGCATCATCAAAGTTCCATCACCACCTCTCCTCCAAAGACCTTTCGACGACGTCACTGTCACCACTACCGCCCGAAATGGACGCTCCCATTGCTTCGCCGGCACACGCCCAGCAGACGTCGACTGGCTCGACGGCGCAGACCTCGCCGACCGTGCTGGGCGTGCCTCAGGCGTCGCATCCTGGCCCAAAGCCGCAGTCGACCGACGCCTACCTCAAGGACTTCACCCTCCTCGCCGAGGCGGCCAAGCGAGCGCAGATGGCCGTGATGATGCGCGACTTTGAGAGCGTCGGCCTGTGATGAAGGCACCGAAGAAGACAAGAAAAAAGAAAAAGAAAAAAAAAAAGAGTAACCGAAAACAACCTCGGCCCCACACGCAGAAAAAACCCTCCTACAATGAGGCTCTCGACCACCATCGTCATCATCATCATCAGCCTTGTGCCAGCAAACAAACAACTCTCCGCTCCGTCTGCTATTACCGCCGCAAGAAATGCCTCATTTTTCTGCTCCCAGGACGTCGCCACCTCCTCACCGCAGCTCCCGACCGTCGTCCGTTCCTGCTCTGGCCGTGCACAAGCGGCGGTCACGGCAGCGGGGTCCGGACACATTTCTCGGCGGGGATTATCGGGTGAATGGCAGGGAGGGTGCCGGGGGCATGGGAGCCCCAACCCAACCTAGCAAAAAGAGACCCACGACCCACGCAAATGGTTCCCATTGGGAACACCGATGACGGGTGGGAACGGACCTGGGGCCCCGCTACCTTGCGTTCCGTTCCCCTTTGACATTGTCGGATTGGATAACCGTCGGGTGTCCTTTGGGTCATCAACCATGGATAATTAACAAAGGGCCCGATGATGGTACGGTTTTTTTTTTTTTTTTTTTTGTTTTCCTCTTCTTGGTTCTTGTGTACACGCCCAACGGCCCCATCATCTGGTTCGGTTCGCGGACCTCCCCGCCATTTCCAACCACGACTCAGCCGCGGGGCCTTTGGTTCTTCTCTGCAGGTGACACACACCTATTTTCAGCCCCCGAATCATGACTTGTTTCCTTCCGTCAATCAACCAACCAACCAACCCATCGATGCCATTTCACGTTTCCTTCTCATTATACCCGCTTATTACCCGCCCGCTATTTGTCTTATTCATTTCATCTTTTGGTCATCCGCTTCCTTCCCTTTTCTTGTCTAAGTTATTTTTAATCAAAAACCCTCACGACCAAACTGGTGCGGGACGGCAACCGTCGGGGCTTTTTCATCGCGGAGTTGGGACCGAGGTACAAACAAAGGCGTCAGGCGACAGATAACGTTAGGTTTTGGGAGGCGGCCTCATTTTCATCTCACCATTGTCATAATCTAGAATACTTTTACTCTACGGGCTTTGGTCAAACGATACAGGCATGACCGAATTAAACTGGTCGCCTCTCTTTTTCAGCTCTCTGCTTCCGACGTCCTAATCATGATGCTGTTGCAAAGGTGGACGCTAGTCACGCGGACATTGTGACATCGAGGGAAAAGATCTGGACGGATAGCTGCATGATGGGATGGGTGGGCAGGTGATCTTTGGCCTCGGGACCGAGGTGGCCATGATTCACCCGCCCCTCGTATGCGGCTTTCCGCTTCCTTGGCTGCCTCATGCGCCATATGGCCGGGTAAGAGAAATGAAGCGTATTGCACAAAATCTGAACATTACATATGTATGAGTACAAGCGACAGTCTAATACATCCCCCACTCGATGCTCCTTTTACAACTTGGTCACCAGCGAGAAGCCACCGTCAATGGGGATGGTGGCACCGTTGATGTATGCGCTGGTGGTTTGTTAGCTATAAAAAAAAATAAATGAAATAAAAAGAGGAACAGGGAAACACACCCAGCCTTGCTCGACAGCCACAGACAAGCACCAGCCACGTCCTCGGGCCTCCCGATGCGGCCGAGCGGGTTCGCCTCGCGGATGACGTCGCCGGCCGAGTCGAGCACGTCCGCCAGCATCTTGGTGTCGAAGGGCCCGCACGCGAGCGTGTTGCTCGTGACTCCCCGGGGTCCCAGCTCGAGCGCGAGCGTCCGGCCGAGGTGGTGCAGCCCGGCCTTGGAGGCGGTGTAGGCGAATGTGGCAAAGGACGGCACGCGCAGGGCGTCGATGGAGCCGATGTGGATGACGCGCGCCGGATCCCTTTCGGCCCCGGACCCGGCGGCCTCGAGCAGCGGCGTCAGGAGCTGCGTCAGCGTAAACACGCGCTGCAGGTTGAGCGTGAGCAGCTTCGTCCAGGCCTCGTCCGGGTACGTGTCGTAGCTGCCGGCCCATATCGAGGCCGAGTTGTTGACCAGCACGTGTAGGCGCGGCTCGCGCGCCGACAGTTCGGTCACCAGCCGCCTGCACTCGTCCAGCGACTGCAGGTCCGCCGGGAGGGCGATGGCAATGCCTGGGCCTGGCGGTGATGGGTGTGGTGTTGAGTTAGTTAGTCTTGTGATGGAGTTGGGTGGAGGAAGCCTTACCCTTGGCTGTCAGCTCCTTGGCTACCTTCTCGCACGACGCGCCGTTCCTCGATGAGATGTAGACCTTTGCGCCGTTCTCTACGTATCCTTGCGCTATCATGTACCCGATCCCCCTGCCTCCGCCAGTCACCAGAACGACCTTGCCGGAAACGTCGAATAGCTTGCTGACCTCCATCTTGGGGTTTTATTTTATTTTATTTTTTTTTCTTTGCCGATTTGGTGCTTGTGATTTCCCTGCCCTGCCTCTTTTGCGCGGCGCGCACTCTCTTTTTTTTATCCATTCGCTGGGCTTGAGATTTCTCTAGTTACGGATGTGTCGGTCCGAGTGTTAAGTTCTAGGTGCCTCGGTCTAGCAGGGAACCCATGGTTTCCTGTTCGGGAATTGAATGAAACCCGACATCCGGTTTATCTCTGCCGCGACGTGTTATCAGTGCCATGCCAATACTACAGGGCCAGGCACACATGTCGCCGACGCAACGATGACGGTGCATGCGTGCCATTGAGACGTTCCGAGATATGACAGGCGTCAAAGTCAATCTCCCAGCCTCTGCTTCAGTTACTCAATCTCAAACGGGGATCACTAAGCAACTGCCCAAAGCAAAGTAAAGCAAACAAAACCAACCATGGCCGGTCAGCAGCCCGACAAGCTCCTTAATCTCTTCAAGGACCAGCCCCTCGCCGAGCACGGCCGGCGTTGGGATAGCCTCTGGGCAGAACATCACACGCCCTGGGACCGCGCTGGGCCGAGCATGGCCCTCCACGACCTGCTCGCTGACAGGCCCGATCTGATCCCGCCCGCCAGCGGCAGCTGCAGCCATACCAGGCCGAAGGCGCTCGTGCCCGGTTGCGGGCGAGGCTACGACGTGCTCCTGCTCGCCGCCTTTGGCTACGACGCTTACGGAGTTGACTATTCCGCCAAGGCTACAAAAGAGGCTGCGCGGCACCAGGACAAGGTCTATGCCGAGGACGACGAGAGATACAGGCCAAAGGACGGCCTGGTCCGGGGAACCGTCAAATGGTCGGTCGCTCCGTCTCTCCCGCTTGTCCCTGCACCGCTCCCGATGTCAGGCGTATGTGCCATCGTGCGTTGTCGAGTGCTTACATGGCCATGAAAATCCCCTCACGCAGGCTCACCGGCGACTTCTTCGCCGACGACTGGATCCAGGAGGCGGGTGTGGGTGCGGGCCAGTTCGACCTCATATTCGACTATACCGTGAGCAGAGCGGTCTCGTTTCCAAGTGCACACGCACAGATACGCAAGAAGGTTGGCTGAATCCCCGAGCATGCAACTAGTTCTTCTGCGCCCTCCCCATCTCGGCCAGGCCGACGTGGGCCAAGCGCCTGGTACAGCTCCTCGCGCCCGGTGGCCGCGTCGTCTGCCTGCAGTTCCCCACCGATAAGCCGTGGTCGGCCGGCGGGCCGCCGTGGGGAGTTAGGCCCGAGCACCACGTCGCACACCTGGCCCGCCCCGGAGAGGACGTCAGGTGCGACGGCGAGGGCCGCCTCGCCGAGGGGGAGGCGGAGGCGCCGTCCCGATCTGGGACGGGGCTCAGGCGCCTGGAGCTGATCGTGCCGCGGCGGACGCACGAGGCTGGCGTTTTGGAGAACGGGGCTGTTCACGACCGGATAGCCGTGTTTGGCCACTGATCAGGTTGATGGGTGGTAGGTGGTCCTAACGCGAGAATAGCTGGTTGTTCCGTTCCATTTGAGCAAGCGCCGGTGCCTTGACGCCTAATAGCCCTGTTCGGATTACATTATCGTCAAAGAAAAAACTCGCTGCGGTGAGACACTCGTTTCCCTCTGCGCGATATCTCCTGGCTCTCCCCAACGCGCCGCTTCATGTAACCACCGTCTCCTTCTTCCGGAGCGAGTTGTAGTGCTCCCCGAGCCCGAAGCCGTGCCTGTAGTAGGCGAGCCAGATCTGCTTCGGAGGCTGCTGCTGCTGCTGCTGCTTTTCCCTCCTCGCAGGCTGCACGACAGCCGTCCTGCCATCGGCGATTACGTGCACCTCGACGTCGTACGTGCTCGCCAGCGCCAGCAGCTCCATGTGGCCGCCCCACTCGACGCCGTTGCCGATCTTGCGCACGTAGTCTTCGAGCGGCTCCTCGAGGAAGGGCGCAAAGTCGTCGGCGTGGCTGACGATGTACGCCGCCGCCGCCCGCCGCACCACCCTATACGGTGGCCTCCCGCCGTCGTCGTCGTCGTCGTTGCTGTTGTCGTGATCGGGCCGCCGCAGTGGTATCGACAGCGACGACAGCTGGTCCGCGACGGCCGAGAAGAGGCAGTGCCCGTCGGGCGCGATGGGCTTCTCCACCAGCGAGTGCGCCGCGAGCTCGCGCGCCATGTGCGCCGCCTCGGCGGATCGGTGGTCCACCATGTTGGACGCCTCGGCCGCCGCCGCCTCGGCCGCTGCCTCCTGCTCCGCGGCCCGCCGCGCGAGCCGCTCCTTTTGCCGGTTGCGCTTCTTGCCCGCCTGCTGGGGTTGCTGGTGCGGCTCTTCCGGTGTACTTGACGCTGACGGTTGCGCTTCTCCATCCGCAGGGGCTGCTGCAGGTGTTTCTATCGGCTCCGTCTTCCGCTCCTCTTCCTCCTCCTCGTCTGCTCCCCCCTCCTCAGCCGCCTCCCCGCTCAGGGCCCTCAGCTCGGCCTCGTGCCGCTCCTTGGTCTGGCGCTCCAACTCGGCGCACTCGTCGTTCACGCCCTTGCGCGTCTTCTTGGTTGCATTCTTCTTTTTGCTCGTGATGCGCCCTTGGAGATCCTTCAACTCCTTACGGTGCCGTGCCTGGGCCTGCTCGAGCGACTCGGACTCCATGGCCTTGCTCAACAGTTGGTTTGTGAGCGTGTCTGCGTTTGTGGGAGGGGGTGGGGGGACGTGTGTCGAGAAGGTATTCGAGTTTAGGTTTCGTTGAGCAGAGCACGTAGCATGGGAGACGTTTTGCAGAATGGGGATGCCCTGCTGCTGGGCCGACTCGGAGAAAATATCAATTGGTTTTTTTTACACGCGTGCTGTGGAAGCTGTCGTGGTTTGCCTCGGCGGGGTGCGCGGGGCACCAGGCTCTATCAGGTCCATTAGAGTGTGGATCCAGCGACCACAAACAAAAGGGGCTCACACACCCATATCAACGAGACGAGCATCACCCCCAGTCGAGGCAAAAGACATCGATCGCTTGATGCTTGAAATACCTACATATTGCGCTGTTTCTGTGGGACTATCGATACAATGGCTGGTCAAATCCTCCAAACCCTCCAGCTGCTCCGCTTGAGTAGACATACGCGGTATCAGGAACTAGACAGATGCTTGTGCCTGCCAATCTCTTTTTTTTTTCGGGGTTAAGACTCCCGTCGTCCCCTGCATGGGCTATATCGGGGAAAAGGGTCCGGACAAAAGAAAAGTGAGACTCGTGAGCGGCTAGGCGTCCCATGTCAGCCAGCCTCGCGGCGATGACTCCGTCATATCCTTCTTCTTGTAGACAACATTAAGAATAAAAGAAAAGGATATGAAACAAAAAAAAGGAATCCAAAATGAGGAACCAAAAACAATCAAGAGAAGAATAAAGAAAAAAAAAAAAAAAAAAAAAAGAAAAAAAAAAATCGCCCAAAGGGCGATCCGCCGCTCTAGCCGCACAGACGAAAAAACAACGGCAAGCAAATGAGGGCAAGAACCGAAGGCCGAGGCACGAAGCCAGGCGACTAAACCGAAAGCTTATTTCCAACCGAGACCGTCGTCTCGATAACTGGGCCGACGAGAACGAATACGGACTAAAGCCACAAGGAGCCTCCCTGACAGAAAAACATGGGCGGCTATTCCAAGCGGCACACCAAGACAAAAACGCCCCACAATTCCGACAAAGTATAAGAGTAGATGTGTAGCAAGTAAATAGGATGGCTAGGGATTGATAAGCGTGATGCGTACTCGAATGATGGCTTGCTTCGAGTACGGGGCACTCATCACAAGTGTACGTAACTGGGCCCCATTCAATCGGGACTCGAGCGATATATGTAGGAGATATATCCAGGCGGGAGAGAAGAGGAGACCGAGGCGGAGGCGGTCTGAGTAGGTAACGATGTTCGCGCAGTGGGATGGGTAATCGTTAAAGTAGAATTGTAATATGTGGTGGACGTTGGCTGTGAAAGAGCGGCGTTGCAGTATGAAAAGAAGCGAAGGTAGAAAAACAGGCTGGTCATCTCAGACAAGGCCGCTTAAAAGCCCTTGAAAGGGTCATCGCTGCGGAAAAAGTCGTCATCCCGGTGGCGAGACGTGTAGCTGTCACGGCGACGGCTCCGGCTGGTCCTCCGGCGGGCCTCCTTGCTGCGACGACGCGCCCTCCACCGCATCTCCTCGTGCTCGTCCGGATAGTCATTGAAGGTGTTGCCGACAGAGGGGTTGGGCGCGAGGGGACTGATGAAGGCCTCCATCCGCACGGTCCCGATGGCGTCGAAGAAGTTGTTCATGGTCGCGGCGCTGGGACGCGACGACGCTTCCGACGTGCGCTGCGAAGCGCCAAAGCCCGCGTTGCCCATCCCCGACGAGCCGGTCGTGTCGATGCTGGCCCCGGCCGTGCTGTTGGTCGACTGGTGGTAGCTGCCGTTGCTGCTGCTGCCACCCCCACCGATCGGGCCCGAGAAGCCGCGGAAGGAGATTGGAGGTGGTATGTGACCGCCAGTGTTGCTGCGCTTGCGGCCGTGGACCATGGCGTGGTTCGCCCGGTCCGTCACGCTGACCCTCGTGTCGTTGAAGCGCGGGATGAATGGTGGCTCCGCGGCGTCGCGAGACAGGTCACGCCGGTGCTGGGCATAATAGCCGCCGGCGCTGGTGGCGGGCGATCCCATGGCTTCGAGGCCTGGGAAGTCCGGGATGCTAGGCAGGCTCGGCACACCAAAGTCCGAGTTCTGAGCAGCCGACGAGGGCGCCGCACTCATTACGGACCCAACCGGCGTCACGGCCCCTCCACGTGCTATCGCCGTCCTGCCTTTGGCGAGGCGGATGGAGTCGCGGATGCCGGGACGACGCGGCTTCTGCTGCGACAACTCCAGGTCAGGCATCGCCTTGGGGCCCAACAGTGGTGGTGCCAGGTTCTCAGGCACTGCTTGGTGCGAGTGCGCCAAGAATGAAAGCGCCGTCAGCCACAGGTAGTGACGCTCACTGCTGCATGCCGTGAACTTGAGGGCTCGTTGCGGCGTCAGGATCAGAATCGAGCGGCTGAAGACTGCTCCGTTGGCTCCCTTGGGCGGGGGGTTGTCGTCCTTGACGTCCAGGACGGACTGGATCGTGAGCTTGCGTCCAGCCTTGCCCATCAGCGCGCTGCCCGAGCTGGGCTGCTTGCTGCTCCACAGGATGGCGCGCTCGTACGGGGCCAGCCAGACCCATCGTCTGTGCCGGTCGTTGCTGCTGTCGTCCCTGCCCTGGGTCTCGCCCACGGGGCCGAATGACTTGCGCCTGCGGACATACTTGAACATCCACTCGCCCACCATCGTCTGTGCGATGGCTTCCACAACGCCAGTGGCGCCCGGCTGCGGGTAGGATGTTGCCACAGATCCGGCCCCAGTCGTGTTGTCCGTATCAGCCGTGTTGTTCGAAGGCTGATGCCTGTGCGTCGATCGGCTATACCTCGTCGATGCGCTGCTGTATCCATTGCTCCGCGGCGTGGTGATATCGTTATGGGGCAGAGGAGGCAGCACGGGGCTCCCGACCGAGTCTTCTGTGGTCGGAGAGAACGGAGGCGGCGGCGAGCGGCTGCTCCGCCTCCTGTGCCTGTGACTCCGCGGCAAGGCGGCCGCCGACCGAACCTTGCGAACACTGTTGTTCCGCGAGGGACGGCCGGGGAAGCCGCTGCGGGTGGGACTCTGTTGACCGTCGCTTGGCGCGCTAGCACTGATCGGCGGCCGCCTCGAACTCGCGCGTGTAGGAATGGGGTACGGCGGGTCTCTAGAGTCGCTCGGATCTGGACTCTTGGATCCGTGCTGAGATGACGTACCGCCCTTGCGCATCACGGAGAAGCGGCTGGAATTGAGAGCGGGAGGCGCCTTGTCATGTAGCCTGGACGTGGCGCCGTCCTGAACAGAGGCACGCCTGTCCTTGATGTCTGGGAACGACAGCTTCGTAGAGGGTGGACCCATCGACCTGACAGCATGCCTACCACCCTGCTTCGGCGGCAGTTGGGAATCAGACAGGGTGCCAGACAATCTCTTGCCCTTGCCGTTCGGCTTGGGCGCCGAGAGGGCAGTCCGGAACTCAGGGTCGCTGAAGTCACCGTCGGCAAACTCGTCGGCCTCGTCCGAGCTGTTGCCGTCGAACCCAGCAAACAGACTGCTGACGCGGTGAGGGCGTCTGAGCGGGGCCTTTTGGCTCGACAGCGGCCCGTCGTCGTTGTTTCCTGGGTACGCATCGTGAGTCTCGTCCACATTCATGGCCTCGCCCGCCGCCTGCGTGGGGGATGAGGGGATATCCGACAGGCTGCGTTGGGAAGTCAGCCGCCTGGGGTTCCGCGGAGGCAGGTGGCCGGGAACGGGAGTGAACTTGACGGCGTCGTCAGGCTCGGTGCTCTCGATGGCTGGCGAATTGGGCCGGGAGGTAACGGCCGACGGATGAAGGTGACCGGGTAGCTTGTCGAGACGCTTGTCCACACGAATCTCGTCCGTTTGAACGCCACAAGACGAGACGGAGGTGGCCGGTGCCGACAGGATGGCCACCTGGCAGCCAAAGTCCTTGAAGAGCTGCGGGAGGCGCGGCTGCTTGGGCGTCGAGGGGCGGCTTGTTGGCGGGTGGATGCTGATGCTCGGGATCTGCATGAGCCCAATCTCGGGCTTTGGAAGGACCGGAGGCGCGGGGGGAGGTGCATCTGTCTGGGTCGAGCAAGACACCGTCGCGGCGCTAGACGTCTGGCTTGCTGATGAGATCATTGCGGGTTTGGGTTTTTCGGCGGCCGTCTGCGAGCCCGTCGAGGCCATCTGGATCTGGGGAGCGACGGGTTCGACGGGCACCGGACGCGCGACGTGAATACGCTTGCGCCTCTGGTTTGCCTCGACCTCACCGTCGGCACGGGCAGGGCTTTCTGATCCGTCGTCACGCCTCATCGAGGCCCGGGCGGGTATCGCCGGCACCGCCTCGGCGATTTGGGGCTTTACGGGTTTGATCTTGGGAGACGGCGGCGGCGAGTACTGCACGGCCGAGTCCTTGTAGGTAACCTTGGGCGGCGGCGGAGCAGGCGTTTCCTCTCCGTCTTCCCTGATGACATCCTCGAGTCGCTCCAGGGCAGGCTGGTTCAAGAACCTGCCTCTAGCGACGCTCCCGGGCCTCATGACGCTGTCGTTGCTCTGGTTGCGCCTGTGCAGCTTAGACATGACACTCTCGCGGCTGGTGTTGCGCATGTGGTTGGATAGCACGCTCTCACGCCCATATCCATTGCCGTGATCGGTCTCATAGTCGGTAGCGTCGTCGCCATCAAAGTTCAGTTCGTCGGCCAGGGAGTGGCCGATGGCCTTGCCCATGCTGCCACCGTTCATCATGGAGAAGCGGATGCTGTTGGTCATGCTCATGGTCCGTACACTGGCCGCGTCGTTATTGTCCCTGCCCTGATCTTCCGTGTCACTCTCGTTGCCGGCAGCAAGCCCATTGGCCTGCGCGGCCTGGAATTGCGCCACCTCCTCGAGCAGCGTCTTCAACCTGCTCTCGGCGATGTGGACCTTGCGCTCGTATTTGCGCTTCTCCTCCTCCCAGCTCTCCTTCTCCTGAGCCCACTGGCTGTGCACCCGACGCGAGTCGTCTTCGTGGACACGCAGCCGCTTCTGGCTCGCGTCCAACCTCTTTTTGGCCTCGGCAGCAGCATCAGCGGCCTCGTCGCGTTCCCGGGCCAGCTCTTTCATGGCCGAGGAGGTACCACCCTCAAGGAGGTCCAGCTGACGCCTCAGCGACCGGTTCTCCTTGTTGGTGCCCGAGAGACTCTCCTGTAGCGACTCCTGCTCCTCTTTACTGGCATGCAGCGCAACCTCGAGGTTCTCGATCGCCTTGAGCTTCTCCTCCTGGTCCCTTCTCAAAGCCAAAATCTCCGAAACTAGGTTCGCGTGAAGGGTCGGGGTGAAACGGCGAGGGTCCAGAATGCTAATCGTCTCGTCGGTGGCGAAGTCCTTGGACGACCTCTTGGAAGCACGGTCTGCTTTGTCGGCGGTCAATGAGGGCGTCCCGGAAGACCTCTTGCCCGGCGGCGTGACGGATCGGCGAGACTTCCTCGACCCTCGGGAGGGCGTCCGGTACGGGGTGTCGAGCGGAGTTGGCAGTGAGGCGGCGGCGGCGGCGCGGCCGACAGCCGTCGCCTCATCCTCGGTCTCCCATGTGGACATCGTCCCTGCATCCTCGTAAAACACCATGCTGACTCCCTACTTCTCTTCCCCCTCGCTCTGACAAAGGTAAGAATTCGGGCGCGCTCCAGTGGCCCCGACGTATGGCAGATGTCGTCAGATAGGTCTTATACCATAATTGAGTTTGCGCAGCAAAAGCAAGTTGATCCCGAGCAGGGGCGGGGGATGCGGTTAATACGACTCGAGTCAATAAAGCAGAGTCGAGGCGGACAGAGCGTCCGGGATCCACGATGACCCCTGTCGCCGGTTGACGAGCCGGAAGGGGAGGATGGATATGCAATGAGACCTTCGCTCCACAGCTCTACAGAGCCGCGACGGCACCACAAGCCTGGAACAGGAGCGAACGCAACACTCAGGCCTTTCCCCGGCGGGTCCTGGTTAATATCTGGAGCTATACTGGCCGAAACTTTGTGTGGTTAGCAACGGTACACAGCAGGCTGGTGGCTGGTTAGAAGGTAGTTGCTTCTTCTCCCTTACTTTTACACGCGATTCGTCAGGTCAACCGGCCTTCCAAGTTGGTCAGGCGAAATCCCTAGCGTGAGCGTGTGTGTTTGGGATCGAAGGATAATACACTCCGCTCAGCGGGCGCCAGATGGTGTGAGAAAAAAAAATGAAAGACGGCTTTGCGGCAAAGAGTGATTTCGGTCGGCAGTTTGCGTGAGTGAGCGGCACTGTGATGGTGACCTTCGGGAATTAGCATAGCACTGGGCCAATGAATGATGAATGACATTGAACCCCTTTTTTGGGAGGCCCCTCGCTCGACCCAACGCCAAAGCTCCAGGAGCTCCCTGGCCGACACAGCAGCTCCTAATACGAGGAGCGCGGCGCAAAACCGGCAATCCCGCACAAGCGGGGATTCCCCTGATACCTGATGCGATGGCAGACAGGGGCATACAAAGAAAAGCAAGAGCAATTGACATGGAAGTCAGCAGAGCGTTCCCACTTACAAGAGTCGGGGTTCCGCAATTGCGAGAGGGCCCGGGAGCACAGGGCAGATGATCAGCTAAGCCAGGGCCACTCCCCGCTATGGCCCCCCGTGGCGTGGCTGGAGGAAATTTGGACTGGGCGTCTTTAGCTCGTGCCTCGATGCCGGCGGCCGAGCTGGTGGTGGTGACGACGTGCCGCAGACTCGCAGAGGGACTCGAGATGGTGACGGTGCGTGCCGTTCCCGCGTGGGCGAGCAGTCGGTTTGTCCCAGCAGTTCCCTCGCCGGTTGGTTGTGGCGGCGGGAACCACACATGAAACGCAGCCGTCCGAGGGCTCGTCGCCACACCGCGGCACACACACAGCAGGTGGTCACCCCCTTGTTGAAGACTGGGCGGGTGTGTTTTCCGATGTGGCGAGTAGGCGCAACTTTCAGCTCGGCAGAGCGCGCGTCAAACGCCAACGTCGCTCGGCCCGTCCACCACCGTCTGAACTTTTGCAGCTTGCCGTGTTCAATGAGCCGCACTCTGGGGTATTCTCGATAGGTGTTGTCTTCGAGACGGGATGTCAGTCGGGAGGCGACTCGTTGGGACGCAGCGTCTGTTTGTCGGCTTCCCGCAGCGCAGGGCGTGATTTCGGACGGAGGACTCGAGTGGTTGAGATGGGCTGGCAGCTGCTGCCTGAGTCGAGCGAGCGCGGCAGTGCTCCGAAGTGAGGCAGGAACCGCACAACGCCTTACCGTACACCTACCGTAGGTATGTCGAACCAAAGAAGCAGAAAAAAAAAAAAAGATGGGAAAGGAAGAAGATGGCCGGCAGGCGGAAAAGAACGGAAGAAAATACCTAGGCACCTAATCAAATAACCTTCCTTCTCCGTACCGTACCCAAAAACTGACAGTCAACGGGCCAAGAGAATGGTCTGGGGATGGTATACCCTGCACGCTGTGCGCCTCCACCTCTCCCAAGTCCACAGGCGATCGAGCCGAAGGGCCTGCAGACAGCAGCAGCATCGAGGGGGAGCCTCTCCCACTTTTCGCCCTGCGATTTGCTCGGCAGAGCTGCATAGCGGCGTATCTGGACTAGCTTGTGCAAGGGGTCGACGGCCACCCCATGTCCTATCCACTCATCCCTTCTTTCACCCAACATGGCTCAGCTGCAGGTCGCGCATCTGGCCGCGGCGTCGTCCAGCCGGATGGAAGCCCCAGGTGGCAATGATTGGCCTGCATGAGGTGCTGTGGCCTGAGGGGAAAGGGGTGATTCCCACAGCCATGCCACAGCGAACAAGGGTACCAAAGGATGCGACCCAAAGGCCTGGCAGAGCGTAGCACCAGACAGACATCCCAGCTTGTTCCTCGGTCGCGGCCGGGGGTCGATCTGCTCCTCTTCTTTTTTGTGCCTCTAATCTCGGTCGTGATATTTTCTAATACAATTCTCCTTTTTCCATGATTTTTCCTGATGAATCCCCGGGCCCTGTCGAATTCACAGTTGTAATGTGATGGAATAAAGCCCATAATGCAACCAAATCTGTTTTGGCTGGCTGTGTCTGCCGTGCAAGGCTCCAACGAGGCGGCACAACTTTGATGCCTGCACTGACGCATCAGCAAATCCCTTCATCGCTGGATCGGCGCCCAAGAAACCCCACCGATGAGTTAGGCACGGCACATGCGTTTTAGTGCCTTTCCTGACCCGGTTTCTTCTTGCTTCCCTCCTGGCATCTTTGTTTCGACCACGTAAGGCTGGGATATTCGATGGATGTCCGTTACTTGACTCGACAAAAAGAGGGGCGTTGGGACGCGTCCTGATTGAACATTCGAGAATCGTAAAGGGACCCTTGCCTTGTGATAATGGACGGCATACTAGCAACTGGACCAAGATATCCGTGTGGAGCCATCCGGTGCGGGGACGAGACCCATACTGACAACCATCACAATATTTTGACATTTTATGTGCTTGTTATCACCTCCAATATGCCCATCCTCGCGTCCGAGCTCTGTGCAGTGGTTACAGCCCGAGTTCGGCCTGCAGCAAAACGCACTTGGCGTCCGGATATGACAACCCCGGCGGCTGCTCCTTTTCCCTCTCGCAAATCAGAGCGGCAGAGATACGTCACGCTTTTCAGTCCTGTCCGACGGCCACGCACCAGATTGACGACGTGGGCATGTATCCATTATGTGGTCTCTCGACAAACAGATATCCACGTGTTCTTCATGGATATCCACGGGTTCATAAAGCAAACGTGCCCGCAGACGGGACCAAGGACCACCACTTCCACTCAGCGAGCTGGGCGATGACCCGATATAACAGCACAATACCTAGCCTATAATCCGTCACATTGAACCCCCTCCGCTTAGACCCTTCGCTGCCCACCCATTAAGGTTAGCCGCAGCACAGGATGACCTCGCGTTTTGGCTCCATTAAGCATAAGACTGGGTTTTGACCACTTTTTTTCTTTTTTGTCGATATTGGCTTCTTCGCCGTTTTTCTCGTGTTTCCATAAGCAGGGACGAACTTGCTCCACGCGTTCACTCCACAGAGGGTCAGTCGGCAGTGGTGGTGGTCAGAAACGGCGCCTGTGCAACGAACGTGTGGCACAAAAATCCTTCACAGGCGAATGTGCCACGAAAGTGTCAATTCGAGACTCAATCTCTTTCACGCACGCACTACGACTTGGTCGAAAAAAAATTAAAGGTACAGGTTACTCATGCGTGCATGCAGAAGCAGACGCACAAAATATTAGTTTGTTCGGCCGCTCGTGCCGTGCCCGTGGGAAATTCGGCTGCCGTACAATACGGGATGCATGCACGCGGATATGAAGCGAGTGAGCGGGAAGGAAGCAGCGAGTTGTGATGAAAAGATGTGATGATGAAAGAGTGCAGATTGAGATTGGCCCGAACGTTCTCCCGACCAGGGTCCCCCTCCACCCATGACAGCCCGGTCCGCACTAGACCGTATTGGTGAAAACGCCCTGTGTGACGGGTTCCTGAAACACCGAGCAGCTGTCGAATAGAACGGCTCGGTGCTGGAGCTGCCAATTTCCCTCCAGCAGCGCGCGTGGCAGGGTTGCCCTGATCAGCACAGGAAAAAAAAGAAAGAAGACAAAAACGGGCAAGAGAAAACAGAGGGGATCATGCCGGCGAAACGGCGCTGGCCGCGCGATGGCGGTTGCATCCAGCCTTCTCGCCCCCCTTCTTCTTTCTTTTCCATTTGGTGGTACATCGGGGTAGCATCACCCGCCAGACCAGAATTTCCCAGCGGCTTCCCCGCCTCGACAGCAACGCCATCGCAACCCTCCACGCCGAGCTTGGTATACACCGCGCCAGATCAGTTGCGAAAAGATAAAGGCTCCAACAGCGTTGCAGAATGCGGAAATTCGGATGGCGGCGTGACGGAGACCGTCACATCTTCGTACCCGACTCCAAGGCACCCTCCCTCGCTTCCGGCATGCTTTACATAGAGCCGATATTGCGGGACGACCTTACTCCCCGATTCAGGCGTCAACGGGCTGTCAGATATTCCACGCTCTGCCGCCACATCCTCTCTTTGTGCCAAGCACGATGAAAAGTGGACATGGAAGAGCTCTTGGGATTAGCCCAAAGTTACAGCCCACTCGGGCCGGGCGGTCTCGAGCCAGAAGGGAAAGTGGAAGTGGGGGTTTGTTGTGGGGCGAGCCACACCAGCTTTCTCGGCCTAGCCCGGG
The DNA here is from genome assembly GCA_003049465.1 of Magnaporthiopsis rhizophila. Taxonomy (NCBI): domain Eukaryota; kingdom Fungi; phylum Ascomycota; class Sordariomycetes; order Magnaporthales; family Magnaporthaceae; genus Magnaporthiopsis; species Magnaporthiopsis rhizophila. The sequence goes on from PYSS01000116.1 coordinate 79,877, forward strand.
GTGGGAAAGAAGGCGTTCACAATATTGTCAGGATTGGGAATGGGATAACAAATCAGCCGTTGAACGTCACAGTGCTGTGCACAAAGCTCCAGCTGCGACGTCGGCGCCGTCGAAAAACTTGCATGTCGCCTACAACGAAAAGAGGATTCCCCGTTGCCCGAAATAATAAAAAGCCGCCAACCGATCCTGATCCCCCTGACTAATAGCCGCCCAGGTACCCCAGACAGGCCACACCAACAGGCCGGGATGGATCCAGCCCGCTTCCTTTGGGGCAGGTTTGTTGTTGGCCCAGAAGCCACGAAAGCCCCTGCTTCATTTTGCTCGCCCAGGCCCAGAAATTAGACCAAAAAAAAGCCGAGTCTGCCGCCGTTCGGGTTTCGCTCCAGGACCCGATCATATCTCCGACTGGCTAGACATCGAGGGGTGCCTGTCTGGTGGCGTCCGAGACAGGCAAGGGAAAACAGGAAATGCTTGTTTCCAGGTCTCGGGAGCCAGTGCTGGTGCGGTGTTTTTTCTTCAGGGCTGATAATGGGTTGACAGGATCACCCGTCCTTGTCATCTTTTAGCTTTGAGATAAAATTGAGACGCAAAAGACAAATAAAGGGGGTGTCGGACAATGCCATGACGTCCAATACGTGCCGCTCGTACCTCCTGGTGGGTAGGCGGCCCAGACAATACGTCAAAACGCCTCGATCCTGGTGTACGGTCCTCCCACATGGGATGAGGTCTGCTCGTCCTTGCAATATCAACCGTGCCTGCTCGGTAGGTAGGTAGTCATGCACCGTGCCCCGTGTCTCGACGCTGCCGTTCCCCGCGCCTGATGATTTCTCGCAATGCCGGCTCCGGCTTATTTCCCCCTTTCTCTACCGTTTTTGCTCTCATCCAAGATTCGCGACATGTGATACATCACAAAGCCCAGAAAGCGGAGGGTATCTACCTGTACCGCACATATTCTTCGAACAAAGCATGCCAAGGGACGCGGCTCGAACCCGGCCCATCCTTGTAACTCAAATGTTCCGTAATCTATGTAGGCGAGAAGGGATCGGATAAACAAAGTCAAAGACAGTATGTTGCCAAGACGGATGCCTGGTGTAACGTGACATACCGGTATGCAGAGACGGCAGTAACCTCGTCATGACACACGCAGCAGCTCGGTGAAGGTCCAGCTGTCTCACACACCTATATGCCGACTTAAATATCGTGCGGAGTCGTCGCACGGAGAGGGCCGATAGCCGGAGCGGGCAGCCGCTTGGTGCCCAAAGGTCTCTGCAGAAAAGCTGAAGCTCGGAGTGTCCGCTTCTAGAAGCGGGGAGGTCTGCAACAAAGATGCTATGTTGCCAAACGTTATACAGCAGGAATTTCGGTTTCCCTGGCCGCTACCTCCCGCTTTTCTGTTACTCTGATGGCTAGTCCATGCCTGTGGTGACATATCTCGCGAGCCAGAATACCCCTCATCTCGGTAGGGAAGCAGGCAATAACGGTCACTAGGAAGACTGGTGTCGCGGCACAGCTGGAAGCAATAATACTTGAGCGTCGTGCGTACTTTCCGAGATGGAGGCCAAAGGTGCCAGGGCTGCCGTGATGCGTCCCGCGAGGTATGCACCCCGGGCTTGCGAGCGATCCATGTCGAATATCATGGGCTTGGACCCCGCCCTGTGGCGACGGACAAGATCTAAGTAACACTTTATAACTACCGATGCTACGCGGAGGGTATATCAACATGTTTAAGTACACGGATGGTATAATAATCTGTCACATAAATGTGGTGGAGCGCCACAGTAAATTGCCGCCCAGATGCGGTTTATATAAATAAAGAGAGATTGAATCGTATTTCGCGACTCACACTCTTTTAGGATTATAAAAGTTAGATGCTAGCGAACTCAGTCCCCGGCATTGTAGGAAAAGAAAAGAAAAAGAAAAAGAAGAAAAAAAAAACTTTGTTACGGGACGGGAAGTTGTTCGGATGAAGAGCGGGAGACCAACATTTATCCTGGAAGGGTGTACAAATTTCCGATAAATGAAGGTCAATGGATAATGCATTCCATCGAAACAGCTATCAGAGGAAATCTCAGTGGTGGTGTCGGCTTATGTTTCTTGGCTGATCAACATTGGGCGGAGGGAATCTACGCAACGTCTGTTAGTCAACATGCGACCCCTCACCGACGTCAGCCGTCGTGCCGAGCCTTTGGGCCGGCTTTTGGGCAAGCTGATATGACAATAAACCTACACACACACACACACACACACACACACACACACACACACACACACACACACACACACACACACACACACACACACACACACACACACACACACACACACACACACACACACACACACACACACACACACACACACACACACACACACACACACACACACACACACACACACACACACACACACACACACACACACACACACACACACACACACACACACACACACACACACACACACACACACACACACACACACACACACACACACACACACACACACACACACACACACACACACACACACACACACACACACACACACACACACACACACACACACACACACACACACACACACACACACACACACACACACACACACACACACACACACACACACACACACACACACACACACACACACACACACACACACACACACACACACACACACACACACACACACACACACACACACACACACACACACACACACACACACACACACACACACAAGGGAGGATGGAAGAGGAGAAGTGAAAACAACGTGAAAGAACAAAGCGCAATCAAAAGAACAATTTCGTTACATTTTTAAGCGACCTCAGCCCGTAGACCATCGGCTCGGGCTCAACCCCGTCTCCAACCATGGACGAAAGCCAAGCACAACCAAGGGACGCTGACGAGCAGCCATCAGTCACCACCGCCGCCACCACCGCCCTAGGAGGACAAATCAAGGCACTGACCTTTGACGTCTTCGGCACCGTAGTGGACTGGCGCACCTCGATCGAGGCCGCCCTCAGCCGCGCTCTGGCGGCCAAGATCGCATCGCCGGACTTTTCCTCCCTGCCGCCGGCCCTGCAGGGGCGCGCCCGGGAGCTCGTGGCGAGCGGCGGCGGCGACGACGACGGAGGAACGGCGACGACAACATGGCCCGCCGGGTTCGCAGCGCAGTGGGTAGCCAGCTACGCGCGCTTCACGCGGTCCTTCGTGCCGGGCGTCACGCCGTGGAAGGACATCGACGCACACCACCGCGACAGCCTCGCATCGCTCCTGGAGCACTGGGGGCTGGGCGGCGGCGGCGGCGGCGGCCTGTTCACCGACGCCGAGGTCGACGAGCTGAGCGGGGCCTGGCACGCGCTCGAGCCGTGGCCCGACTCGGCGCCGGGGATCCGTCGGCTGCGCGCCCGCGGCGGCTTCGTGACCGCCACGCTGTCCAACGGGAACCGGTCGCTGCTCCGTGACCTCGACTCGCTCGCCCCGGGCCTGGGGTTCGACCGCATCATCTCGGCCGAGGACTTTGGAGCCTACAAGCCGCACCCGAGCACCTACCTAGGCGCCGCCGAGGCGCTGGGCGTCCGGCCCGATCAGGTCGCCATGGTCGCTGCCCATCTGGGGGACCTCGAGGGGGCGAGGGCGTGCGAGCTCAGGACCGTCTACGTCGAGAGGGCCGGCGAGGAGGTGTGGGGTGAGCACGAGGACCGTTACAAGGACGCCCGGAAGTGGGTGGACGTCTGGATCCCGCTGGGTAGCGACGGCTTGCTCGAGCTCGCTCGGCGGCTGGGTGACGCGGGAGCGGCTTGATGCTTTAGATTCACGGGCGGGCCCTACCTGCTACCTGTACACAGAGTTGAAGTGAAGTGGCGACAGGGCCTGGCGCAGCAGCAACCATGGACATTCGGGAAGACGGCATGATATAAATGAATTCGTCCATATTTGGATACCGTCGAGGTATTAATTGATATGCGATAATCATAAAAAAAAAAAAAAAAACACCAAAAGCTCACTGCCCAGCCTCTCGGGTGGACAGCTACGACGAAACTTTTGGTTTCCTTCGCGACGGGGGTCGAACCGGACATAAACCCCCATACGGGGGCTCGAACCGTCAACCCAAGCGGCTAACGTAACGGAGTACAGGTAGGGTCCCGGTGTCGACTCGACCCATCCTCATAACCGCTACACCAACTTAGCGTCCGTTGTTCGATGTTTACGGCAGGCAGGAACCACGTACATAAGCCCTGTGCTGTGGAGACGGCAGGAGCGACCGGAGCACGGACTGTTGAGATCGAGTTTGCATGCTATAAAAAAAATCAAAAGACCAGACCGAGATGGATGGAACCGAAAAGAAGCAACCCTTTTTCCTTCGCGCGCAGAGACGTGAACTTTTGACCAAGCCTTTTCCCCAAAATTCCGACCCAAATAAAGACTGAGCGAGAACCCAGGTATCAGCACGCCCAGATCCCGCCACATCGCACGCTATCGGTGGAACGCTTTCCACGCCCCACCCTCATCGCATATAATAACATCCCGTTTTACTTCTGGTTCTCGGGACGGAGAGAACTGTTTAGGGGATGCAGTGTTAGTGAAAGGGTCCAATGGCTCGCTATGAGCCGGGGTGGATTTGGAGTCGAGGAGAAAAAGTTGGGCACATACCGGACGGCCTTGCCTGCCCTCCAAATCTCCAGGTTGCGGATCTCCTCCATCTCGGCCTCGTACTTCTCACGGTAGTCCTTTTGGCTGTTGTACTCGAGCGAGCGCTTCGTCTCGGAGCCGTCCTTGACGGAGTCGTACAGCTGGTTGAAGACGGGCTTCAGGGCGTCCTTGAAGCGGGGCGACCAGTCAATGGCGCCACGGCGGGCGGTGGTGGAGCAGGCCTCGTACATCCAGTCCATGCCGTTGGCGCCAATGAGCGGGTACAGCGACTGGGTAGCCTCCTCAACCGTCTCGTTGAAGGCCTCCGAGGGGCTGTGGCCACGCTCGCGCAGGACCTCGTACTGGGCCAGGAACATGCCGTGGATGCCGCCCATCAGGCAGCCACGCTCACCGTATAGGTCCGAGTAGACCTCCTTCTCAAAGGTGGTCTTGTACAGGTAGCCGCTGCCAATGGCAACGCCCAGCGCGATGGCCTTCTCTTCAGCCTTGCCGGTGACATCTTGGTACACGGCGAAGGACGAGTTGATGCCGCGGCCCTCACGGAACAGCGAGCGGACAGTGCGGCCGGAGCCCTTGGGGGCGCACAGGATGACGTCGACGTCCGAGGGCACCTCGACCTTGGTGAGGTCTTTGAACACCGGGGAGAAACCGTGCGAGAAGTACAGGGTCTTTGGTAAACGGGAGGCGCATGTCAGCTCAGCTCTCAGTTGGATCCCTAGGAGTGACCAGGGAAAGAAGGAATTTCAAAGAAGGGCCGCGTACCTTGCCCTTGGTGATCTGAGGCTTGATATGGGGCCAGGTCTCGCTCTGGGCGGCGTCGCTGAGCAGGTTCATGACGATGGAGCCTCGCGAGATGGCCTCGTCGACCTCAAAGAGGTTCTTGCCCGGGACCCAGCCGTCTTGGACGGCATCCTTCCAAGACTTGCCATTCTTCCGCACGCCGATGATGACGTTCAGGCCGTTGTCGCGAAGGTTGAGGCCCTGGCCGTGGCCCTGGGAGCCGTAGCCAATGAGGGCGAGGGTGTCGTCCTTGAAGTACTCCTGCAGTGGTTTGGCTGTGTCAGAGACTCTTCGCGTTCACTCTTGTTCTGTGCATCTGTTGATGCTCGGTCAAGGGAGGACGTGACTCACCAGCAGCTTCTCCTTGGGCCAGTCGGCACGTTCTGGAGATATCGGACGACGATTTAGTAAAGGGGGCCCCGCCAAAAGGGGCAACATCTCAAATGACTCCTGGGCTGAGCCAGAACATACCCCAGACCTGCTCCGGAGAGCCCGCAAAATCAATGGTCTTGACACCACGAACCTGCTGCTGGGCAGGAGTAGCTTTCCTGGCAACGGTGGTGGCCCGAACCATGTTGGCGGCGGCCACAAAGGTCCGCCTCTGCACGGCCGGCGAGGCCAATTGGCGGGCAATTGGCCGCAGGGCCTTGGAGAAGCTGCGAGCGGACATGATTGAGAGGATGGAAGGAGACGAAGGGAAAGATCGAGGGGGCACGAGGCAGGCTGTGGAATGAAAGGAGGTCCAAGTTGGGCTTGTGAGAGTTCACCCCGTGAACCTAAGCTCCTGCTACGGGTGGATGGTGGGGACAGAATTTTCCAAGCGGGCTGCGACATCGGAGCTTCCAGCCAAGGGTCGTTCATACGGCGCGCGGTGTGGACCCTAAAGCTGCTGCAGTCACCGCCCCGCCAAGTTGGGGAAGCCGGAGGGTCTGAAGCCGCCAAGACTCGTCTTGCAGCATCTGCTCAGTCACAACGGCGACTGAGTGGTTGAAGAAACTGGTAGGTTGGTCAGGTTCTTAGACCAGCCCGCCTACACATGCACCATCTGCCTTTCTTTTTGTTACTGCATGGAAATCACAGACAGCCGACGAAAGCATCATCCTGGGGACGCTATGGAAAAACCGCATGAACGCTAGCCATCGCAGATGGCATGTGAGGAGGGTGGAAAGATGAGGTCATTAGGAAGAGGGAATAAATAGATAAAAGACGGCCAACAAATAAAACAAATAACCCAGGGAAAAAAAAAACGACAGGAAACGCCACCGGGAACGCTGTGCTGCGGTCTATACTCCTCCAGAATGAGTATGCTGGCTCCCTATCCACTCCCTCGCGTGGGAAAAGCCAGGCAAATCGACAAGGTAGGTGGGCGAAATACCAACGACCCTCCGGAAGCCGCTCTATGTGTTGTTCTTGTTCTCGTTTGTACACCCACTGCCGTTTTCGTTGTCCTGTAGTGGCAAAACAGAAGGTGATAATGTGATGTGGGCAGCAATGACTTGGCCTCACGTTCGGAGGGCGAGGTCGCCGGTACATCCCTTCCGGGGGACGGCAGGGGAGCCCGAGGCGCGCGGAGTTCGAGTTCTCATGATTGTTCATGATGTCCGATATTTCCACAGCTCTCTACCTCCCATACTCTTATCCCATAGACCTCTCATTTCAAGACACGGTCGAACGGGACGCCTTTGATGACACCGCCTCCCATAGAGGTTCGGACGTTGCGCTTAAAGCCCTCGCGGTTATTTCGTAGGTCCTCTGCCGCCTCCTTGTTCAAAGGATCCGACGCGTTGGGTTCGAGGAAGAGAAACTGTGACGAGAAGCGAGGGTGGTGTTCGTTAGCGCTTAAGACCTCCAATCGACGGCTCCCTAACTAAACTGCCCGGCGGGACCGGGACCTCACTCACCTGTAGCCCGACGATAACGGCGTTCAGGTTCAGGACGGGTTTCCAGTCCTCGCGCAGGATGTTGAGGCAGACCTTGCCCTCCAGATCGATGTTCGGGTGGTAGATCTTCTGCCTGCATAGCACCTTTGGCGGCTCGTGTGGAAAGTTTTGGTTGATTTTAAAGTCAAAGTCGAAGCGCCCGCCGCGGTACATCCCCTCGTCAGGGTCGATCGTCAGGGTGAAGTTGAGAATATCGTCGGGGTCTGGGAATTCTGTCTTCATGGTCGCGCCGAGTGAGAGCTCCGAAAGATCTGGGGGCTGATGTGAGCTAGATGATCCGGCGCGACATGGCCGGAGTCTGTGAGAGCGGCATGTGGTGAAGTGTACAGAACAGTCCGTGCGGGTCCTACACACCTTTCTGTACTCGAAGCTGCGCGGCGGTGACCTTCTTTTTCTTCCCACCTGCGGCCCCTTCTGCAGTCTCAGCCTTCTGCTGCTCTTTTTTCTGCGAGATCGAAACCGGTGATTAGCAAGGCTTCGCGCCGCATCATGGCGCTACGTCTCCGCTTGGGATGTGCACACAGCTGAGAAAACAAGGAAAGACCACTTAGACTACGCGGGCGGCACGAACCATGGACCAGATCTTCAACATTTTGGTGGAGGTTGCCTGTCCTAGCGGGGGGAAGCGAATGTGAGGTGAAGGACTGAAGGATGGCGGCGCGATCGAGGGCGACGGCCTAGGGAATGACTGTTTGAGGGGGGGAGGACGAGAAGCAGGCCCTCGAGAGGCTGCGCGAGAGTGCGCGGGTGGTTGGGATGTAAGGTGGCGGTTGAAAAGTGTGCCCGATGTTGCCACGAAGTCGAGATCGAAACCGTTCAGCGCAAAGTCGTAGGATGCGGCGGCCACTGTCGCGGGGCAGTAGCCCGACTAAATCCCAACCCAAAGGCGGAAGCCGTCCAGGCATCCACCCAAAATAGTGGGGCCCTCCCGCCCCACTGGCGGCGGCTGCGGGAGCCTAACCTGGAACCACGTTGGAGATATTAGCTTAGGAGCGAAGCTTCACCGATCCAGCTCTAGATAGAGTTGATGCAATTGAGGCTGTGATACATGCTGTTGACATTGCGCACTTGAGACCTTGCCCATGGTAGCTGGAGACTTGCCAGTTCCTTATCCAGGCACCCATTATCCGAACTCCGAAGGTCTTTCTCCTGCATCCGGTATCTCCGCTGTGTCTCGTATGCTTTTCGAGGTTCTGGTATCTTCGCGTTTCCTGTCATCCTTTGTTTGTCACAATCTTTTTAATACTTCCTGGAACGTATCCTAAAGTATTGTAGCCAGGGGGTTAGTGGATGGGAGGCGACAAGGCTCGGAGACTCCGTGAAGGAGAGATAGTGCCTCCTCGGCGCGGAATTCCCCTATTATGCGCCAATGCTGCGCGAGTTAAAGCGCACGAAACAGCAATGGGGCCTGCCTTGTACAACTATAATCACGATCTTCTTGTCTCGGCTACTCAAGGGGACGGGCTCGCACAAAGAGCCTTTGGGGCCTTGGCCGAATGCCATTCGAAGTCGACGACGCCGAGGCGCCATATTCAAACCGACGCGATGGCGGCACGAAGAGTCAAGTCATCCACTATGTAGCCTACTTAGCCGGTCAAGGCCGAGGGGCCGCTGTCTACCTCGGCGGCAGTTCTAAAGAGATACGCGAGAATAGCACTTTTTTTTTCTTCATTCACAATGCGCCGAATCCGTCCGATCAGGGTGGGCTTAACGACTTTCCAAGAACGAAAGCACAAGTATATTAACCAGCAAGCTCCTGCTTCTTTCTATCCCAAAAAAAGAAAGGAAGGAGGCAGTAAGTGACATGTGCCCACATCAGTCAACTAGAAGGCGTGCAGTCTGACATCACTGGTTTTATATGAGATAAAGACGCGTTTGCTTGACCCTCCGGACCGTCACCACGGCTAGACTTGCCAAGCCTCCGGAAAGGACCGTTTCACATCATGGTAGCATGGCTTGGCCTAGACCTTGAGAATTGAGGAGGTTCGAGCATACAACTTCTTGGCCGCCCAAACGGTTATGGTATGCGCACAACCTCCCGCCAGGTGTTGGGAATATCGTTCAATATCACAAGCTACTGGCGGCCATCGGAGTGTTATTCGAGCTTCTGGGTCGGAGGTTTAGGAGTTGGAGCATATTCTTCAACGTAATCACAAGGTCTTTACTAGAATTAGGCAGACGTTCGCAGGATGTCGGCATTCTGCTCCGGGCGGTTTACAGCCAAAAATGCCTCCGCAACAGGATCCAAGCCTTCGGGCCCAGGCCACCGCTGCCAATCAAGGGGTTAATCAAGAAGGACCTTCAACTTGGTGAGCTTTTACACAAGATCACTGCTTCGGTGGCGTTGATCGTGACATGCGGTTTCCATCGGCATGGCAAGCATCGAATCGACAGGAATCCCGGTATTCGAGGGGCTCTGTTGCACGGCGTAATCCCAAGGACTTCAGGGACAGATCCAAGTGTAGACCGAGCTCTTTCTCAACTCAATAACTTTATTGAGCCCAGAAATACCTCGAGACTGCCCGGTTCTGGCCGTGAGAACTCCCCGTAGCTTCAGCAGGCCGAGTGGAAAGTCAGTCGATTTCGCCAAGGACGACTCAGGGGTGACCCCTGAGCCCGCAACCAGCGAGCGGCAGCACTGGGGGTTGTCACAAAAATATACGAGAAATAAAAAGGATAGGTTGATAGGCGCTGGTATGTGCCTGTTTTCGCCTGATTAACAGGTCAAAGTCGCCCTCCACTCATGCCCCTGATTAAGGAAAGGACAAAAAAAAAAAGAGGTGGCGGTCTAACAACCCCATCTGCCCCACGCACCTACAACACCGAGGATTCCCCAGTGGTCACCCACCTGAGTACTAGTTCGGCCCTCACATGTTTTGGTTTGTAGAGATTTTTTGATAAAATGAGATCCAAAGTGCCTGGAAACGGAGGTTTCAGCTTCCAAAAACGGACGCCTCTGCTCCCTTTTGCTCCCAGCTAAGCGTTTCCCTACCGTCCAACGGCCGTCTGCTACGCACCATCCTATACACTCACTTTTACCCAACCCATATGCACCATCCCTGCATGAGACAATCAAATATGCTTTTAGCGCTTCTGCTCCTCTAATAGCACGATCCGAATATGGCCATAGCTAATGCATTTAAAAGCCGGCCTGCCTGGACTTGCAAGCCTTAATTTACGGGTTATAAACCAAATGGATTTATTTTACGCCCGGGAAAAATTATAAACTAACGAATATTGGAAAAAGCCAGCCGAATAAAGGATAAGGTTAAATTTAAAACTAATTCCGCTATAAATAAAATTAAATAAGCGTTTTAACCTAAACCAAAACCACCGTCAAAACTTATCACCGTTTATTTTATAAACAGACCCGCTTTTCCCAACCGTAACTAATACGGCATTAATAACGGTAATAATAAACGCGGCAATAAGCGCCGCGATATTAATGAAACCGTTAATGAATCTGGTAATATTTAAACTCGGGCGCGTGAAATGGAAAGTTTAAAATTACGTTAAGGACCTTTTATTGAGATCAATGCTGATTAGATAAGAGGAAGACTGGTAAAGATAAGGGTCCTGCAGGGTAGGTGCAGGGTAGGTAGTTGTATTGTATAAAGATAGAGGGATAAGTCCATCAGAGCATAAGGAAGAGGAAATCTCCCTTAGATCCCTTGGAGGGATAGGTCTTATATATACACGTTTGGCATGGCCCGTGTCCTGCTTGTGGCCTGCCCGTAGCATGGCCCGTGCCCTGCCTGTGGCCTGCCCGTGGCTTGGCCTGTAATGTTACTGGTATAAAAATGGGTTGTTTTTTTTTAATACCGTGCTTGGTATATGTTTTTTTATAATAAATAATGGTTTGGTTATTTTGGCCCCAATTTAGGTATTATTTGTTATTTTTTATTGCAGGTACCTTGCGGTACAGTTTGCAGTTTTTGGCTTTTTCCGGGTTATAGGGCCAAATCTCGAGTAATAAATATGCCGGTATTTGGTGGATATAAGTATAAACCTTTTAGTAGGGTATTTTGTTTTAATTTTTGTGCGCAGTGTACGTTTTTTTTATATTTATTATTTTAATATGCCGCTCTTGGATTTTATTAGGGTTTATTTTTGCGGATATCCAAAATTCGCCCAACTTGAGGTTTTTTTTAACCCTTTGGTTAAATATATTTATCCAAATGGTTTTTGATCGATTTTAACATTAGTATTAAAGCTTTTTTTGCTAGATATATCCGGCACTCTTTTTTGAATAAATAATTTTTTAAAAATAGCAAAAGCTTGCCGAAAAGCGCGCTATTCTTCCTGTAAAGCTTTAGTATTACTTTTAGCGGTTATACTGGCTGATTTTCGCATTTCCTGCTTTTCTAATCCTTTAAGCTCGGTTATTATGGGTATTTTGTCTGGCCAATATAATTAATTTAACCCACCGTTTTCCGGTTTCCCGGATTCCTTTATTTTTTGGTTTTTGCATTTGTTATGCCTAAATTTTAATTTATCGATTTGCCGGGTGGCGGCAATTTTTTATTAGGGGTACCAGCCGGTTTTATTTTTGTCCGATTTATGCATAAAGCATTTATTATCGAAATAGTACGTTCAGTTATACGGGGTTTCGGAATACAGGGCTTTTTTTGGTCCGTATATCGGATAATTGCAAATTATTGCTATTTTTAGGGATAATATTTTTTAATATATTCCTATTATCCGTATTTGAAGCAGTTTTTATCCTTAGCATTTTGCTATTTAATGCGTTTCTGTTTTTTGTGCTGTTTTTTTGCTATTAGGGGTACGTGGCCTTTATAAATAAGTTTATCGGTTCTGAATGCATTTTATACGTAATAAATTATTATTGTTTGGCTTTTTTTTGGTTTGTTTTGTTATTTTATTGCACTGGTTGGGGTTATTGGACCTTTTTTTTATATATTGTTTATGTTGGCAGGAGAGGGTTTCTCCTGTTCAGTCGGCTCGGAGATCTCCAAAAGGGGTGAACAACGATCTTTATAATCTGGGGAAGTCCTATTATTGTGCACAAGGAGGAAGGAATCTATCTGCCTAAGGAAGGGCAAAGGACTGCCCTTTTATCTGCGCGGAGGCGATCGCCCAAAGGGCGATCCGCCGCTCTAGCCGCACAGGCCGGTTGGCCCGTGCGGGATCCAAAGGGGCCCAGAGGGTCCCTCCATTCCGTCCTCCTTTTCCGGATCGCACGCGCACAGAATGCCTATTCCGACATAAACAAAATTAGTTAAAATATTATAATTACAGGCTTTTTGCTTTTAAAATAAGGTATTTAAAAGCGGTGTTAAGCAGTACTGGTTTTACAAAATCGCTTTGCGCATAATCTGGGGTCTGGTAAAAATATTATCTGTTATTGCTTACCTAAAGGGGTATTTTGAAGCTAACTTAAATTAACTAATACCGAAGCCTTAATTAAGGTTACCTGTTTTGCCCAAAGGTCCTGTCCCTATTTATAAACGGATAACCTCCTTATTAGGTTTCTTAATCTGTAATCTGCTTACAAATTGCAAATTATCCCTTTCCTTTGATTTATAATCTGTTGGCAAATTATAAATTATTTTAAGTTACGTGAACTTTTTTATAGCTTGGCTTTGGTTGTTTGGCCTTTGGCCTGTGCGACTGCGGGGTAAAGGCATTTTGTTGGGGCTTAGCCTCCCAATCTTTCTGTCCCCTGCCAGCTGTGGTTGTAATATGTAGCCTGCCCGTGGCTAGGCCCGTGGCTTGCTGTAATACCTGGATGCATATATATAATATATGCACCAACACCTTTCCGCTAATAAATAAGTTGGGTAAGTACTTAGGTTTTTAGCAGATATTAACAATTTATAATTGAAGATGATCCGATGATATCAAACACAACTCAAAAACAAGCCTCGCAGCTTATTTCGCTTTTAACGCCGCCATGTTCTACTCGCCCGTTATCCAAAGCCAATACGCGGCCCGCAACCACGACCTGACGCCGACGGTGCAGTTGCCGCCCACGCCGAATCGGCGGTAATCACCGGTGGGGCGGCTGTCTCGGGCGGCCGCGCTGGCGTCGTCGGTTCGGTTGACGGCGCGGACCGCTGTCTGACCTGTAAGCTTGGCCCCACTCCTTTATAAAATCCGATCCGAACCCGCGTCGACAAGCCCCTGTAAGCCTCCGATATGTACCGTTTCCAGTTAAAAAGATCGGAGATTGAAATAATGCAATCGCCTGATTATAGACATTAAGGACATGGGAAAGGGGCCCGAACTTTCTGGAATGCTTCGCTTTAAGGTGCTTCGAGCAGAATCTTGCAGAAAAATAAAGCAAGTTATAGAAACAATAAAAAGCCATTTTTCCTTTCGTATTTTGCCCTTTTTCCACTGTCCCCCGTCTTTCTTCCCTTGTGCGCCGCCTTCCCATCTTTCCCAGCCGCCGCTTTTTCCGCTTTAACCTGCTTTGCCCGCCTTCGACCGAAATTCACCCCATCGCACGTGTCCTTTGGCAGTCCCGGAGCGTTTTTCGCGCAGTGGACTGTCGCGACATGGTTGCTCCAATGCGTAGCGTTTTCGATCGTGCAAGGGGCCGACTCATGCTCAGGGTTGCAGGCAGGGCAATTGAAGGGGTTCAGGAATCGTCCTTCCCGATGGTGGACCTCCTTGTAGTGCCATGTTAAATGTTTCGTCGTGCTGAATGTCTTTGCACACAAGAGGCGGTTGTAAAAAATATGGAGAAGGCATAAAGGAGGGGGTATAGAATGAGGCCATAGAACATATTATGGAAAGGAGCCATGGAACAGGTCATGGAAAAGGGCCACGGAAAAAGGCCAATGGAAAAGGGGCCATGGAAAGAGGCCATGGAACAGATCATGGAAAAGGTCATGAAAAGGGCCATGGAAATGGGCGTGGACAAGCCCAGACTTCCAGAAGTGGGGATCTTTGACGTGATCCAGCCATGGGCGTAAGTGCTCGTTATGGAAGCGGCTCCTGCTGCGCCACCGACAAGCAAAATTGTCATGATTACTCTCGCGGGTACTCTTCACCCGCGCGAGTATCACCTAGCCGACCCCGCGTGAGATAACTACCATGTCGTCGCACGCCCTTGCCCATGGCCCAAACAACTCCACCAACCCCGGGTCAACAGCAATCATGGCCTCCACTGCCAACAAGAGGCCACCCAAATATGATGCAACTTTTGGTGAGATTGGATTGCGCTCTAGGGCCTTCAGGACCCGAGACGGCCCGAGACAGAGGATCGTCGACGCGGTTCAAAAGTTCCTGCCGTCGCGCAGGGCGCCGTCCCCTCCGCCGTCGCTGCCGCCGTTTTCGGCAGACGTGGTATGGTTCCAACCAGACTTGCCGCCGTCCAAGCTTGCCAGCGCGTCGCCGCTCCTCCGGCTGCGGCCACGCTGCCGAACCGTCGAGCATGGAACCCAGCAGCGGTCTGGAGATGCCGCGACGACAGGTAGGCTCGACGACGACCATGTCGCCACCAAAACCACCACCTCACTCGACCCCGACGGCTCGGACATAAAGGAGCTGCAGGCCATCCGCTACGCTCTCTGGCAGCTCAACCCAGACCCCTGGGCCGGCCGTTGGCACTTCCTGACTCCATGCCTTGCCCGCCGCCCCTGGTACGACCGGGTCCTCGAGGCGGCGTCCCGCTCTGGCGCCGTCGTTCTGGACCTCGGCTGCGGCGTCGGCGGCGACGTCCGGCAGCTCGCCGCCGACGTCTCCAGCCGGCGGCGCGCTCTAGCCGACCGGGGCCACGTTCCGGGCCCCGGCCCCGAGCTCTATGGCGCCGACTCGCGCGCCGACGTCTGGACGCTTGGGAACCGGCTCTTTGGCACCGCCGACGACCTGGCCGTGCGCTTCCTCCACGCCGACATCTACGACGAGGGCGAGAAGCCTACCGAGCTCGAGCCCCTGCGTGGGCGCGTCGATGTCCTTATCATGTGCGGCGTCACGGACCTCTTTGACCACCCGGGCAACAGCCTTTGCCTGTGGCCCACGGTGCAGCGGCTTACCAAACCCGGGTCGCTGGTCGTCGGCTGGAGCCTGGGGATGCCTGCGGGCCAGTCCATGGAGCTGCACGGTCGATTCTACCACGACACAGCGGTCTTCCGAGAGATGATCCTGACTGACTACTGCGCCGGGAGATACAGCCTGGACGTCAATAACGAGGTGCCGATTCAGGAGCTCGGATGGGTTCAATCGGATCTCGACTGGCTCTCTCCGGTCGACGCCACACTCCCCTATTCAGGCACGCCTCATCCTCCACCAAACGTGACCGGGCACGAATTTGTTCTCACGAAACTAGGAGACCGGCAACCCTAGTGACGATAACGTGCAGGTATCGACACGGAGCATGGTTGTTTGCGCCTCGCTCTTTGTCTCCGGCACCGAGCTCTCTCCTTGGTCTTGTTGTGCGGGAAGATTAGGTCCCTAACTACCTAGACTGCGTGCCCTTGATGCTTCACTCGGGATTTTTGTTCCGGGCCAGGCCCCCTGCCTGTCCCAGACTGGGGAGCTGGCCCGAGGAGGTGGTGAGGGCGAGTTCTGTGACTTCTACAGCTGGCGGAGGACAGAGTGTTGCAAAACCTAGATGAGACGTTTCGATACCGAAATAAAGCGCCTTTGGCACAGTACATTCTCATCCGTCGTGGAATACGGGCTGCAGCACTATAAGTGAGCGGCCCTGTTGATGTCCCATCAGACATCACCTTCCGTTCAAGGTAGCACGCCCTCTTTCCTTTGCGGGGCTATATCACTTTTTCCATATTTACTTCGCTTTTCCGACGTCTCGCGTCCTTCTTTGCATCAACTCTCCTCTCCGATGTCATATTTCCTGTCAGGCAGTCCACACACTCCCATTTATCGTTTTCCCTCTCTAGGATAGTTTCCATGCCCTCAACTTCTCTAATTAAGCAACTCTTCGTTCCAGGCCCACACATTGTCACCGGCTTCTCCAGCGATCGAATAGACTCCAAGAGACATCTTTGTTACGACTATTGGAAGCGCCAAGGAAAGAAAGACTGTTGAACGGCCGAACGAATGTACATTTAAAGGCGAGACACACGACTAGAGAAAAAGAACCCATCATAATAAGAGCGAATCAAGGAAAAGATAATAACTCCGAACAGTGTGCAAACCCAGCATAATAAAAGCAAATGAAGGAAAAGACAATAACTCCGAACAGTGTGCAAACCCAGCATAATAAAAGCAAATGAAGGAAAAGACAATAACTCCGAACAGTGTGCAAACCCAGCATAATAAAAGCAAATGAAGGAAAAGACAATAACTCCGAACAGTGTGCAAACTCAGGATGCTGGTTCCAAAACCCTACGCCACATGGCAGATTTTCCCCTCCACATAGAGCTGTGGGGCCCCGGCGGTAAGCTCGACGCGGAACTGCCTGCGGCGGCTCTGCATCGGGTTGGCGGTCGGGTCCGAAGTCGAGGCGCAGGCGGCCTGGGTCCACTGGCCGGGGGCGAGGCCAAAGATCTCCTTCAGCAGGGTGTCCCTGCCGCTGTTAGGCATGGGGCCGTCGACGACGGCGAACTTGCCGCCGGAGCCGAGCTTCTTCTTGGCGGCCTTCAAGACGGCGTCCCAGGCGCCCTTGTAGATCCTCATCTGGGCCGGGTCGTTGGCGTGCGAGGCCTGGACGTGGGTGATGACGACGCCCGTGTTGGTCATGTAGACGACGCCGATGCACGTGGCGAGGTTGGTGGTGCCGATGTTCTTGTGGGCCTGGCGCACGGGCGCAAACTTGATCTTGGGATCCATGTAGCTCCACACCTGGGCCTTGTACTTCTCGTCGGCCGACATGTAGCCGATGGAGTTCATGGGCACGTTGACGGTGGGGAAGTTGTTAATGTTGACCACGTCCATGGCCCCGACCTCGGCGATGCTTAGCGGGTTCTTTGGGAGCTTGGGGCCGGGCCCGTCGACGCTGGACTTGGGAGAGTCCTCCTTCTTGGCCGGATCCTTGGCCGGATCCTTGGCCGGATCCCCGGAGGATGATGGAGACCCTGCGGGCGGCTCCGCTGGCTTGGTGGCCTTGTCCTTGCCTTTGGAGTCCGGGCGCGGGGGTTCCTTTGCAGGTTCGCCATCCTTTTTGCCGCCGCCGCTGCTGCTGCCCTTCCCGCCACTGCTGCTGCCCTTCCGGTCGAAAACGCCGCGTTCAGCTACTAGGCCCCGCTCGATGTTGTCGTTCTGGACATCGACGATCGGGAGGGCCGCGGCGAGGCCAAGGTGAGTGCTGGAAGAAGAAATGAAAGACGCATAGTGGGCTAATGTTGCTTGGTGTTGGAGTTGTGATATGGTTTTAGAGCTGTGATATGGTTTTGGAGTTGTTGATGGGATTGATGAGATGCTATTGTTGTGATGGCTAATCATAACACATCTAATTCCTTAAACGTTCCCATCCAGCAGCTTAAATATTGCTTCTTCATCACAGTCTCCCGAACATCTCGACGTGTGGATTCTATTCACAGTCCATCGTCGCGACACTCAGCCTCTAGCATTGCCCAGTCAGTGGAGGTTTGGAGGGATTGCATCGCCACATTCAAGGCCGGGCATTCAAGGCCGGACATTCAAAGCCGGACATACACAGTCAGTGCTTATATCGGCGGGGTCAAAGCCTTATGGCGGGATTGATCGCCATGCGCACGCAATCGAGGTGTGTGGCTTGTTGGGTGGCGTGGCTGCGTGTGCCTCCATTTGATCGCGGGGCATTTATTGCCTGCAAACCATTGACGCCACACGTTGCAAGCTGTTGGGTTGTTGCGTGTGACAGGCCATACGTAAAGCGGCCGCGATTACGGTGCCCAAAAGAGTCTGTTTTCGGAGTAAAGAGAAAAGAGTATCGTCAGGCTCCCGCCCCGAGCTCGTGACGCGTCTTTAGGCGCCGCAAGGCCGTGGTGCCGACGTGGCGCAGTCCCGACGGAAGTCGGGACCCGCACGCGGGCCGGGCCCGTAACATTGCGGTATCCAAAAATAGGTAGCGATATGCTCGCGCCAAAACAGCGTGGCGCGTTTGGTTAGAGGGGCCGTAAACAGTGGGGCGCTGCCCCACACACAGTAAAAATTCTTAGGAACATCGACGAACTCAGGTACTGCAGTCAATTTGCATCGAAATGACGAGAAAATGACGAGATATTGCGAGAAATTTTATATGCTCTGCCCGGGAGGCACTGCCGCTGCCTTCAACAGTGCCCCCGAGGCTGCAGGAGAGGCCTGCCCCTCCCACGGATACCTACGAGCCCGGTATTGCCCTGCTATGCCGGTCTGCATAACTCCTGGCCCGCCTGGAGTCCCTTGAGAAACAGTGACTTTTGCTTTCGATAAGGCATCCATTTGGCTTCCTGACAGTCGTATAGCTGCCATGTCGCGGCGATCGTAAGCTGCGTTTTACCTTCGTGTACGCCGCCAGCGCCCTGACCTTGGCATCGCTAATGCATTTATTAATACCAGCGAGGAGAATGATAACGTTACGAAATCATATAGGATGGGGTAGAGGCACCATGCGCAGCCGCCGATCCACCGCTTCAGCTACCTGCAGCTGCTGATCGTGCCCGTGCGGCTTGCCGCCTGGCTTCGTGGCGCTGGTCGTAGTGCTCTCGGTGCGCGACGTCAACCCGGGCCTGCTATACAGCCAGTGCCACGCCCGCGCCCGCCTGCCCTGGCTCAGCCATGCGCCCCTGCTCGGCGCCCCGGTCCGCTACCTTGTCTCCTTCTTCCACGAAGCCCTCGCCTCCGCCCGCTCTGCCGCGTCGCTGGCCGAGGTGCCCGCCTTTGTCGGCGGTCTGCTGACCGTCGCGACTGTCGAGGCCGCCCGCCTCTGCAACGCCTCCTCCGCCCTCATCGCCCAACCCACGGGTCCCTGGCTCGTCTTCAACCTGACCGGCGGCGAGCCGGTATGGGCCTTCGTCATCGTCCCGGCCTTCCTGCGCCGCGCAAAGGGCCTCATCCTGGTCGACGAGAGCCCCGACGCGCGCCTGGCCGCCGGCAGCCGCAACCTTGCCTTTGCCGCCGACGCCGTCGTCGTGCCGCTGTCGGCCGCCCTCGGCTTCGTTGCGCCCTCGGCTGCCATGCTGGCCACCAACTCTTCCATCATCACCATCCTGGTCTGGCTCTTCTTCCCCCGTCTACGTTGCGGTCGCCCGCCGCCTCACGCGCTGGGCCCTCGTACGCGCCCTGCCCGAGCGTGCCGCGCCCAGCTTCCGCCTCGAGAAGAGGTGCAGGGCCCTCGTGGACGTCTATGGCGGGGCCCGTCGTCTGCTCCATCGCTGCGCATCTGTGGAACCTTGTCGTACTCATCAGGGGCGCCGACGGCTGGCGCGAGATAACTCGCTCGACTGTCGAGCTCATCGAGATCGACGCCGTTTTCATCGGCCTGACCGTGCTGTACTGGATCCTGGTCGAGGGCGGCTGGAGGCTGGCCGGCCTGATGGTGCTCCTATCCGTGCTGCTGGGCCCCGGCGCAGGTATCTCTGCCGCCTGGGTCTGTCGCGAGTGGACCGCCCATGCCGCCGGCTTCGTTGAGAAGTCTGGTTCGGTGGGTCCCGAAAGGACGGAGGGGAGCGGACGAGGAGACGCCGCTGCTCAGGTAGTATGCAGCACAGGTGGGGTTTAAATATTGGAGGGGTTTGGAGGGAGGAGCCAGCATTTTTAGTGGTGTTTCAACATTTGAGCCGGCTGTATTCATTCTTGTAGGTAATAACCATGTGCATATTCCACGCCCTTGTTTCCCGCATGCCTTGTCTGCTATTTGCTTCCGGCATCTCTACTCCGTTCCCTCCCACTCAGCACTGCGGCGGATGGGCAACCCCTTCGGCCGGTGTCTTGAACAGCTCAACCTCGGCAGCGCGCCGCCTGACCAGCCCCGGCAGCGTCTTGCCCCCGCTGTACACCCACCGGGGCAGCTCCTGCGACGCAACCGTCGTCGGGTCCTCGCCCGCGTTGAGCTTGCTCGTCAGCGTCGACGACTGCTCGGCGCCGCAGCCCACGTTAAAGACCCAGCTGACGAGCGCGCCGAACTGGTTCGGGTTGAGCACGACGCTGTCGGCCAGGTCCGCCGACAGGCACTGGCGTGCAATCCCCGTGTCGGACTGCAGCAGCTTCTCACCATCTGCCTCGGACAGCGGGATCGGGTACGGGATCTCGTCACACATGGGCGTGCTGCAAAGGTGCCCGTATCCGATGGTCGGGTGGCCGGTCGGGTCGGTGTCTTAAGGGAGCGCGGTCGACCCCGTTAGCATGTATTATTTCGTTAGTTGCTTAGTCTGCTTATTTTGTTCCCCCAGCGCCACTTACACGGCTCTGGAACCCAGCCCTCAAAGCCCTTGATCAGATCGATGCTGGCCTGGTTGAGGGGCGGAGGTCCGCACGCTTCGCTGCCGGCGACCACTCCGTTCAGGAGTGGGAAAAAGAGGACGACGATGGTTGCGGGCTTCATGGCTGACGCGATACTTGGTGGTTCCTTAACCTGCTGTAACAATAGACATTCATTTTCGCTTCGCCATCCCGGACTATTTATCTCATCGCAGAAAGCCCTCTTGAAATATTAATAGATCGACATTGATGAGGAACCACGGGGTCGCCATGTGTCTGTGGCCGTCGTCGTCCCCACCAAACCTGGCTAACGTACCCGCGATCGATTCCGACGACAAGGGTGTGGTCCGTCACATCCCGGCCTGGCTGGTCCGTATTTCTCCTTTCTCGCCTCCTGGCGGGTGTTCAGATGCACCCGCCTCGGTTGGCGATCCCGGACCATGCCGTAAGCCAGCTGGAGCGGTGTCCTTGTGCGCCTCTCCATTTTCCTCGGTTGTCAGGGTCACGACAATCCCAGTCTGACCAGGTCCCGGGCCGGTCCCGCGCAGCGGATGCGTCTAGAAAATGTCCTAGCCGAAAAGCGAACGGAACATGAACCCGAAAGTCGTAGCCGAAAGGCGATGGGATATGAACCCGAAAAGCGATGGGATATGAACCCGAAAGTTCTAGCCTTTACCCCTGCCCGTCAGCGCTGCGAGAAACATCTAAAAATTTGCATCGCCAGCCACCATGCGAATGCCGGTAAGCGAGACACGCCCACGCCAACAAAATGCCCGACGTCTTTGTGCGGGCGACACATGAAATGGTCCCAAAGTAAGCGCCGACAGCGGTAAGCTCAACCGTTCAGCCTGGTCTGGTCCCGCACAACCGGATGCGTTTGGAAAGGTAACTCGGTAGGTAAGAAAAGATGCCGCATGCGTCATGTGACAGCCAAATAGCCCTATTAGGGGCGCATCTGTATTGAGTGTTGTCGAGGGCGACTTGGTGCCTTATTTGTAGTGCTTGTAGGACCCTTACACGAGCACCTTGGCCGGTGGCCGGGGTGCTCACAGGGGTCTTGCGAGCACGTGCCAACTCCCTCTGGGCACAGGCGTCGCCTCCCTACAAGTGCCAAATTAAGTCGGCAGCCACTAGGATTGCATGCCCCGGCAAGCCGTAGACGCATCACTTCGATCCAATGTGCTCGTCGCCCGTATAGTCTTGTTACGTTTGACACATGTATCCGGGTCTGGAGAACAGGTAGCCAACAGTGGTGGGCAGTGGGCAGCCGCCAAAGGGAGCGGAACATCTTGATGCTTATTAGCCAGCAAGCAACGGGAGGCAACGGGAGCCCCCCAATTCCCAACTGCTCCCAGACCCACCAAAAGTACCAAACCAGCCCTCACACGTTTTGGTTTATGGAGGTTTTGGGAGCAAATGGGATTACAGGCGTTTAGAAACGGAGGTTTTCGCCTCCAAAAACGGACGCCTCTGTTCCCCTTTGCTCCCAACCAAGCGTTCCCCTACCGTCCAACAGCCGTCTGCTGCGCCCCACCCTATACACTCACTTGTGTTCAACCCATATGCATCATCCCTGGATGAGACGAGAAATGTGCTTTTGGCGCTTCTGTTTTTTTTTTTTTTTTCAATAGCATGATCCGAATACGCTAAGGCAGGATCTATTCGCATCTGCGCTTAATTGTGTGCATTCCCTTTTTGTTACCACCACCGTTGGGCCGGCGTACCGCGATTGGCAGGAAACGTCTAAGCAGCGGCAAGGGAAAAGGCTCCAGCTATTTTAGGCACCTACAATGGGGGCGTACTGGGATGGAAGGTCCCGGCGGCGGGAGATCCTTTGCGAATTGTTTTGGCTTGGCTTTGAGCCTTCCAAGGTCGACGGGATTCTGCCAGGGCTTACCTTGAATAGAACAGAGCTTCTATTTACCTGCCCAAAAACTTCCCTTTTATTCGCGTGAGACGATTTTAATCGCCTCGAGATACCTCCTGCTCGCGACAAAAATATCGACAGTCTCTCGTCGGGAAACACGTTATTTACAATCCGGGGAAGGTCGATATTATCGTGTCTGTCGGCGGACATATCCGATATTCGTTGGCATGGGCATGGGCATACTCAATTTTTTCCAAGGCCCGCTCGATGCCATTTCCATGCTGTTTCCATGGCCCATTCGATGCCTTTTCCACGATTTTTTCCATGCTCCCTTCCATGCTCCCGTCCGTGCTTCTTTCCATAACCCTTCCATGCTCCTTCCATGTTCCCTTTCATGCTCCTTCCATGTTCCCTTTCATGCTCCTTCCATGTTCCCTTTCATGCTCCTTCCATGTTCCCTTTCATGCTCCTTCCATGTTCCCTTTCATGCTCCTTCCATGTTCCCTTTCATGCTCCTTCCATGTTCCCTTTCATGCTCCTTCCATGTTCCCTTTCATGCTCCTTCCATGTTCCCTTTCATGCTCCTTCCATGTTCCCTTTCATGCTCCTTCCATGTTCCCTTTCATGCTCCTTCCATGTTCCCTTTCATGCTCCTTCCATGTTCCCTTTCATGCTCCTTCCATGTTCCCTTTCATGCTCCTTCCATGTTCCCTTTCATGCTCCTTCCATGTTCCCTTTCATGCTCCTTCCATGTTCCCTTTCATGCTCCTTCCATGTTCCCTTTCATGCTCCTTCCATGTTCCCTTTCATGCTCCTTCCATGTTCCCTTTCATGCTCCTTCCATGTTCCCTTTCATGCTCCTTCCATGTTCCCTTTCATGCTCCTTCCATGTTCCCTTTCATGCTCCTTCCATGTTCCCTTTCATGCTCCTTCCATGTTCCCTTTCATGCTCCTTCCATGTTCCCTTTCATGCTCCTTCCATGTTCCCTTTCATGCTCCTTCCATGTTCCCTTTCATGCTCCTTCCATGTTCCCTTTCATGCTCCTTCCATGTTCCCTTTCATGCTCCTTCCATGTTCCCTTTCATGCTCCTTCCATGTTCCCTTTCATGCTCCTTCCATGTTCCCTTTCATGCTCCTTCCATGTTCCCTTTCATGCTCCCTGTCACGATTGCCATTAGGAAAAGAGACTGGCTGCAATATACCTTAAACTTGAGGCTATCTAAAGCTGAGGAAGGAAGCTAGAAATTGGCGCGGTGCACCGGGCGGTCCGGGCTGGGTTTTTCTGTGGGCGGTCGCCAGTTGTTGTCACGTGGTCATGATCACGTGACCTATATACACTGGCCTCGATGGAGTGGCAGCCCGTGAGGGCCCGCCACGCCACAACACTCCCTTTATGCTCCCCTCCATGCCCCCCTCCATGCTTCCTCCCTACCTTTTCCATGCTTCCCTCCATGCCCCTTCCATGCTCCCCTCCATACTCCTTTTATGCTCCCTTCCATGCTATCATATGGGAGGACCGGTTTGCTCGTCATACCCAACCCCGGCCACTGCACCGTTGCCCTGCATGCGCAAAATCGGAAATGAAAGACCGTGTCGCTAATTTTCCCGACCTGCCGAAGCGGTGCCACTTCCTCCTATGGATTTGATATGTGTGGAGTGCCGCCAACTCCTAGTGCAAGATAATGTAATCACGCGCCGGGTTTACACTTCACAGGAAGACATGGATCTTCACCAAACCCTTCTCCGAAAAGTGGAGTGTCGATGTCGACGGCCGGTCGCGAATGTCAAGATGTCCGCTTCTGCTTGCCATTTCTGTGCCTTGATTTCGGAGCTTGTCGACAATCTCACGGCGAATCAAAAGATTGCACACATTACGCACTCCATCGAACGTGATCCGTGGAACAAGGAGTTCGTGGTCCACCTGAAATTTATCGGCCAACAAGGAAACGAGCTAGTTTCAGACGTTGTCAGCGTATATGATAATCCCGATATGCGTGAGTACCAGACCTTTACGCCGCCTGTGGCTCTAAACGTCAATGAGAACAGTTAGAAAGCTCATTATTATGCCCAGGCTCCGAAGACGAGGTGGATGTCTTCCCGAACCGCGAAGAGTTTAACCGACTGAGGCGCTCGGAAGACGTGTCTCCACCGCGTTCATCCACGGATCAGATATATGGCTTCATCAGATCCTGTCTCGACTATTGCCGAGAGAACCATCCAAAATGTAACGAAGACGTCGACACAGCCTGGCTTCCAAGCCGACTCATTTCTCTCGGCTCGGCGAATGCGCCAGTCGAACCAAGGCTTGTTTCGACTCGAGATCTCTGTTCTGATAGCCCGATACGGTACCTGGCGCTGAGCCACAGATGGGGAACCACGCGGTTTCTCACGCTGAACTCTGGAAACGCCCAGGATTTCTGGAAGCACATTCCCGTCGCAGCGCTTCGGCGAACATTCCAGGACACGATAAAGGTTGCCCGAGAACTCGGCATTCGATACGTGTGGATTGATTCTCTCTGCATAATCCAAGACTCGGAAGAAGATTGGAGGTCAGAATCTAAGACCATGCATCTGGTTTACCGAAACGCCGTCTGCACGCTTGCTGCGGCCGAAGCCGAAAAGCTCGAGGAGGGATTTATTGACATCGCCAAGCCAGCTGTGAAGACCGCATTTCTTCTATCCCTCGATCTACTCGGAAAAGCCGAAGAATTCATGATTAGATATGACCCGGTCAAGTTTTACCACAGAAGGCTCGCTAAGTGGCCGTTGATGAAGCGCGGCTGGGTGCTCCAGGAGAGCCTCTTGTCTCGACGCACGGTGTACTTCGGATCGCCCCTTATTTGGGAATGCCGGGAGAGTCTTCACAGCAGCGAACAGGCGTGCCATGTCGGGTATCAGTACCCCCTGGTTCCGCAAAGAAAGATCTGGCCGAGTCTCCTTGGCGGCGTAGGGGACTCCCACAAGCATTGGAGAAGAGCAGTCAGAGAGTTTTCCAGATGTGCACTTACAAAATCAGACGATAAACTCGTTGCTATGTCGGGCATAGCAAGAACCATCGAGCCGATGATGCACTCCGAATATCTTGCTGGGCTCTGGAGACAATTCATCTCCGAAGACCTGCTCTGGGCTGTAGAGGTCCTAGGGGAACCGACGGATGGACCTCCCACTGCACCGACTCAGCGCCCAGCTAGCTATCGAGGTACGCCTTTTTTTCACCATAGGGAGCATCGCTTCATACTAACGGCTGCAGCCCCTTCATGGTCGTGGGCCTCCATCGACGGACCTATCGATTACAAAACCCCCGTTGTCTCTGACCAGTACAGCGTTCTATCGTCTGTGTTGCCATACGTGAAAGCGCGAGGCGGCGATACATTCGGGCAAATCGAGGATGCCCACCTCGTGGTGATGGCCAAGACGTTCGACCTAGGCCCGTACCAGTCGCTTTGGCACAACCTCTGGGTGGCTGCTTCCGAAAGGCCCAACCCTCGCTGGTTTGTGCCTGATGAAGATATCTCTGGAGAGGCACGCCTCCACCTGCTTCCGGTTATCCTAAGTAGCCAAGGAGCGTACTGCATCATCATGGAATACGACGAGATGCGGCAGGGGATGCCGGCTTACAAGAGAGTGGGATTTGCGCGCGTCAATCTTGCCAGTGGGGCTCTTGGTAACTCATCATGGGTCGTTCCCGACTGGTTTCAATATTGGGGGACAGAGGATGTTCAGAGGTTTCAACTCATATAGTCTTGTTCTCCCGGGGCGTGCTGGCAGTGCCCCGCGTACCTGATGTGTTAAGAGTTAGGAGCGAAAGTGTATTGTTAATAGGGGTGTGCAGTGAGAACGCGGGACATCTGTTGCCTAAGGCGGTACGTCGGCGCCAAGCTGGGCTCTGCCCCGGCGCTTCTTACGGCGCGGCGTGCCCTCCGTGCACTTGCAGCCTTGTCTCTCGTGTGCATTGGGTGTATGAGACCCCTATCGCAATCAGAACAGCGGTTCTGATTGTCCTGGCTTTTTAGCAGAGGTGGGAGGGGTCTCCTTCTGTCTAACCGCCTTGACATTCCTTCGTCTTTCCCCTTGGCCAGGCCTCCTGCTCCTCGGGGAGCTGGTACACCAAGAGCTAAGATGATGGCCTCTTTCGATTTTCTCGCGTCCAGCTTGGCAGCATTTTCTGCTCGAACATTGGCACCTTTCCGAAAGGAATTGATCTAGGCCATTTTCGCGACGTGGATAGTATAGAAAAAGGCTTTGCGGCCGCCGGAAGATGATCTCGGGGGCTCGCCTTCTGATCGTTGGTTGTCCCAGCAAACGGCGAGGGTTGGTAATGTACGCTGCCATACCGCAAGAGTAAGCCACTCGACACAAGTGCATTCGAATGTCGACGAGCCGAATCCGATAACCTAAGATAATCGGAACCATATACTGGAAGGAGGGGTTGAATGTTTTTGCGTATATGATTACTGGAAAGCCAGCTCCTAAGAAAGATTGGGAGCAGGATAATAACACGCCCGTATTCTTGCATACGATAGTTTTCGTGGAGGCGTCTACATAGGCAGACAAGCGTCACCCAACGATTAACGTTCTTCCCACCAAAGACCGACATCTCAGAGCCCTACAAAGGAGCGACACAACAGGATTATGGGCAATAGGCACGTGCTCCGTTTACTAGCAGCTCATGGACTTGCAGATTATATCGTGTTCAATCAAAGAAACCTATAGATCTATAGGCAAATGGTTGCGATGAAAGAGACAACCTAGACCAGAACAAATGCCGCAAATCCCTCTTGCCGTTGAGTCATTATTTTGCTTGTTTTGTTGCCATGAAAGTTCAGTTGCGGTAGGAAGAGACTCAGTATGCTACCGCGCCATGAACCAAAAAAAAAAAAAAGTATGAGAAAAGACCGCACAAAATGTTCCCTTGCAAACATTCAAGAATCATATCCATTACCTGACCTGCTTCCTGGTGACAGCAGATACCTTCTCAGGTATATTTTCGTTCAAACCTTGCTTTGTTTTCCTTCGGAGCCCCGTCGCAAGATCCAACAAGCTCCAGCTAGAAAATCTCTGCGTAGACGCACGCCTTTCAGTTCGAGTGGTGTTCGATATACGCCTCCATTGAGAAGGGTACCGCGCTCCGTCGTGCTCCTTCTCGTGGTAAATCCGTGCTTAACGGCGCGCGATGCAGCACATGATACCAGTCTTGCCCAGGAACCACAGGAATCCGATGAAACGGATCAGCGACAGGAACGCCGTGGCAAATAGCAAGAAGCGGAAGAACTGTGCTGTCCGGTAGGTGGCATCATTTCGGTCCTAAAACAGTGGGAAAGAGCTCATAGTTAGCACCGGTTGCAGCCAGATTTGGGGAGCGAACTTGGAACAAGGAGGAAACATACCGAGAACTGCCTGTCAAAGCTGTTACTTGTGATGACGACTGCAAGAATACAGTTGGAGAACAGCCAGAAAGAGACCAGCATCGTACGGAAGGACTTGTAGGAATCCTCCAGGTCCTTGGTCTCCACCTCGGGAACCTCAACGTAAGGAGTGAGGGCACGACGGACGGTAGCCTCGAACTGGCTGTCGATATCCTCCTGCGGCTTGTCGACCTCCTCGACCACGGCCTCGTCCTTGTCGCCCTTGGTGATCTGCGCCGAAGGAAGTGACTCGGCCTTGTCGGAGCCCTTGGTACCCCACGAGACGTCGTGCCAGTTGTTGAAGGCGTACACCATGAGGATGTTGATGTAGGTCGACATCAGAACCATGTAGTAGGGGAACGAGTGGAACATGTGCCACGGGTCGAGGTACAAGAAGGACGCGATGAAGTATATGCCGTAGATGGTGATGAGCGCAAGGATGATCACGCCAGCAGCTCCCGAGTTACCAAAGATGCTGTCCATGAAGGCCTTGGCGTTGTCCGTCTTGATCTGCTCCCCGATCGGCTGCTCAAACGCACGTACAACGAGGTAGGCCGAGAGGACGAGGATGTAGGTCTGAATGAAGCCAAAGACGGCAAAGGAGGTCACGTATGTGTACTTTGAGCCTTTCGGTCTGTTTCCTAGAGCCAGAATGAACTGGAGGACGACGAAGCCGAGGTAGATGTACTGCAGGATGTTGTTGAAGAGTGGAGTTGCCGTATCGCCGAAGGGCCAGCCAGGCTTGGCAGCCCTCTCGGCGGTCGCGGGCTGCGGGTTGCCGACGAGGTCCATGATGACCTTGGTGGTGAGCCAGTAGGAAGCCAGAGAGAACCAGGTGAAGATGACGTTGAGGATGCTGTAGATGAGCTGGACGTGGAAGAAGAACATGCGGACCAAGTTGTGACCACTCTTGTACATGCGGCCGAAGTGCATCAGCGAGTAGATGGTGGCGGCGAACGATCCGTTGAGCCAACGACGACGCTGGCTGATGAACTCGGC
This sequence comes from Magnaporthiopsis rhizophila, assembly GCA_003049465.1. Lineage (NCBI taxonomy): Eukaryota > Fungi > Ascomycota > Sordariomycetes > Magnaporthales > Magnaporthaceae > Magnaporthiopsis > Magnaporthiopsis rhizophila. The sequence goes on from PYSS01000116.1 coordinate 108,835, forward strand.
GGCTCCCTCAGGCACATCCGTCTCTCCCTTGGCGGCCTTGATGTAGCTCAGATGCCACTTCTGTCCGGCCTTGGCGACGAGCTCGAAGCAGAGAATACGATCCTCGGCCAAGAACATGTTCTTCTTGAAGATGTTCATGCCCTCGATACCTTTCTTGCCGAGGATCTTGGACAGGGTGTGGTCACCGTGGAAGTACTGCTCCAGCGGGCGGCCCATAATAGCCCGGAATCGGTACGCGGAGAAAGCGCCAGGCAAGACGCTAACATAGCCGAACGAGCTCTCCAGAGGCTTGTCGAGAATGTTGGAAATCTTGTACTCGAAGTTCTGCACGGCCACGAGGGGGTTCAGCAGCTTCTTGCCGCCCTTGCCTGTATTTGAGACAGTTAGCATGGAAGGAATGAATAGGACTTGTGTGATTCTGCAGAGCGGCGCATGATGGGCGCCAACACTCAGGGGACAGGGGAACACGAACCCAACATTGCATGGATCTCGCCGCAGGCACCTCCCAGGTCCTTGTCGTTGTAGAAGCCCTCCCACAGTCCGAGCAGCGACCTCGCGCTGGGCTTGGTACCGGCATCTAGCAGAATGCAGATCTCGGGGTTGAGAATGCGGCCAAAAGCGTTGAAGAGCCAACGGTGCGAGTTGATCTTCTTGCTGTTCTTGGCCTTGAGGCAGAAGATGAACTGAACTGGCGGGAACGTGTTTGGGCCATCGTCGGTAGGACGGATCAGCTGCTGGTTGGGCGTGACGGACAGCTGTGTGGTGTACTCGAAGATGTGAGCAACGGTCTCGTGGCCATCGACGTCCTTCTTGATGACACCATCTTGATAGACACCAATGGTGGCCAGGACGTCCAGGACGTTCTTGTCCGTCTTCTCGAGACCGTCGAAAATCAGGCAGACAACGATCTTCTGCCAGGCGGGGCCGCCCTTGTTCCAGAAGGTTGACTTTTTGAGGTTGACAATGTCCCGGATGTTCTGCATGACACCGTGCAGGGTACGCGAGGTGAGCACCTTGTCCTCGTTGTAGTAGGTGATGGCGATAAGCAGCTCGGTGTGCCGGTTGTACATGCGCGGACGCAGGTCGTAGCCGTTCTTGAGAGTGAAGTCGTTGGGATCGCAAGTAGCGGCTGTGTAGCGCATCTTTACGAACTCCTCGTTTGTGCCCTCGAGATCACGGTATTTGGGCTGAACGGCGTTCCTGATGGCGCTGGGAACGTTGTAGTCGAGGCTGAGAACGGAGCCCTGCACCAGCTTGACTTTCCTGGTTGCGTAGCGCTTCAGACCGCCGGCGGGAGCGGCATTGGGCTGCTGGCGCTGGATCCAGCTGTCCTCGTCATCGTACGGGGCTGGACCGCCACCACCGGCTCCCATACCGAAGCCCCCACCGGGCTGGTCCGTAGCACCGGCGTATCCAGACGAAGTGCCATATTCGTTTTGGAAGGGCGAGGGCGCCTGCCCGATGCCGGCACCGGGCCTAGTTGTAGGGGCGTTGGGGGCGTACGACTCGGTCAAGCTATAGGCGGAGACGGGCCGGACGGGAGGGGTCTGAGTTGCTAGACGGTCGTGGTCGTAGGCGGCCGGGCCCTCTCTCAGCAGAGATCGCTGGACTTCATCCTCCTGCTCCTGGCCAGGAGGCAAGTGTACGTTGGAGTACTGTTGAATCAAACGGGCAAACGTCAGCTAAATTGTGCCCCTCGGGTGGCGGTGCGAACTGCCCTGGACAAACTCACCTGGTTGTGAGGGTTAAGATCCTGCATGTTGTGGCCGCCTTCATATTCGTTGTTGTTGCCAGGTCCTCCCGGACCTCCAGGTCCTCGGTATGCCATCGTGGGCAGGCGACTTGTGTGTGTTTGGCACACGCAAACGGCTGCGGGCGGGTGGTCACTGGTAGGTTACAGCAGGTGATGCCGAGTCAAGGTTACAAGCAACAGCAACAAGCGAGGGTAGAGGAGCAGACAAGAGCCTTTGGGAAAGATGCTTCGCTGGGGCCTGCCGATGATGGGAGATCAAAGGAAAGAAAACACAGAGGAAGCGACCGTGGGGGAGGAAAAAAAATTGGAGTAAAAAGTGTCGGGCTGGGCCGGGAACAAAGGAGGCTTCCCAGCTGAGGCGGTGCCGCCAGGATTATTCTGCGCCGTCAAATATTTCGATTAGCGCAGACAGCGTCAAAGAAGAACCACAGCGCCCGTGCAGGCTTTGGTGGGTCTAGCCTGTCCGCTTTGCTGGTCCGCCGAAGAGCAGGCACAGTGAATGGACCCTGGAAGGCACCCCGCGAGTGATGGACGGTTTGGTGGTTGAATAGAGAAAAAGAGACGAGAGCAAATCCAGACGACGGATGGGGTCAGGGGAGCCCAAAGTCAAAAGCCCTGACAGCAAAAAGGCAAAAAGAAAAAGAAAAACAAGCAATGAAAAAATTCCAACTAGATCGGCACCCAAGTGTCGGGAGCAGCGGTGGGCGCGAGTGGCTGAGCCAGGGGCCAACTGGGATGGGATGATAGGTTCCGCCCTGAGGCTGGGGACTGCGAGGATGGAAATGCTGACCAGAGATGAGCGGAGCGGGTTTGGAAACACGATGGGCGGTTGGCGTTTGCTCGCATAGCATTCACATCCTTGCCGAATCAGGGCAAGCCGTGTTCCCCAAGCCCAGTGTCCAAAGACCGGTTTGACGGCATACGTCACGGTCACCAGCAAGATGCTCCTCCGACCCTGGCACCCGCCCGGCTGCCTCCCCCTCCCCCCCTGAGAGGCAGTGGGGCATTCATACGAGGCTGGAGACCCGTTGTTTGGCCACCCGCCTTTTTCCTGGTCCCCCATCCCCCGCGCATCCATCCTGGCTCTTGTTGTGATCAAAATCTTTCCGTTCACGGCGACGGTTGACAACGGCGAGGGAGCCAGCCTGAGTTTAATAGACCGTTTTTTTTTTTTTTTTGGGCCTGTGTGAATCCAGCAGCTGCACGTCTGTCGATCGACTTAGCGCTCTCGTCACACCTTCGCCCGAATCAACAGCGGTGGAGGGGTTGGCGGGAAACGCCAAGTTCTAAGCCCAATACCGGCAGCGGGAGGCGGTGGGGCTGAATGCGCACTGTGCCCATACCGCCTGCCAACTTGAGATCTCGTTCTGCGTCGTCCAAGCAATACAACATCAGATGTGAATACAGATTTGCGCAATGGGATGAATATGCTCACGCTTACGGACAAGAAGAAATGTCGTCTCATCCTCAGAAAGACATGCAGACGGTCACACAGTGAACTAAAGCTTGGGTAGTGCATCCCCTTTTTGAAAAGGAGCTTTGTCCGACTGCGCCATTAATTAAGCACTGGGTTAAGGTAGGGAGATCAGTGCACATCGCTCGAACCCAGACCAGATCCGTCATGGTGCTTGGCACGTGCGGCCCACGGATGAATGCGTTGGGTGCGTCCCAAAGTCGATAGACACGAGCCAACTCCAGTCTGGTCGTGCCACATACCTCCTGCAACCAGCTCGTTTTTTTTTCGGCTTGTTTGTTTTCGTCCCTCATTTCGGCGTCCTTTCTTTTTGTCAACCGTGGCACAATGAGCCACGAGTGGCTTGGTGGCGGCAGAGGCGCAGCACGGACAAAAAGAAAGAAAGAAAAATTGGGGTCGTGAGGGAAATCCGAGAATCCCCGCCGGCAGCCCCCAGCTTCGGGTGTCTCAACTACGGGCCAGTTCCAGACTTCTTCCTTGGTGGCTTGGGTGGCTCCAGGCACTCCTGAATCTCTGATCGGAGCTGCACTGCTTCCCGCGGTGCACTGGACTCTGCCCAAAAATAGCCAGTCCGCGGTTGGTTGGCTGGCCATAACGGAACCAAGCATCGAGAAAAGGGGTTTAGGGGATCGTAAACAAACGGTCCTGGCCGATTCATCAAAGGACGTCATTCATCTTTCGCCTTCCGCCTTTTCGTATTGAGGGCATCCTTGTTGCCTCTGAACGGCCTCCCATCATCATGGACGACAGGGTTCCCTCAAGCATTTTGGGACTGGTTTTGGTAGATCTCTAGTATATGGGTGGATCTTCTCCGTCAGCCCGGCGAGACAAAGCCAGTCGGACGGACTACATACCTTACTCGCTTCTCGCCCCTTCAGGCCTGAAGAAGTGAACCTAAAAGCGAACAGCGAAAGCGAGAAACCGGATTCGCATACTGCATAGTTCGAGGCAATGCCTCGCAGGTATCGGATTGCAATCGGGGTTGACATCTCACCTCAGCAGCTGTAGGTACTACTTGTTGCCTGACAGTTAGGGAAATATCACCTGAATTACTACCGACAGCAAACCTCGTTGTCAGCGGTGCTCCTTCTCGAATGGCGGGTGCCCCTGACAAACCCAGCGTTGCTCGGCGGCGCATACGTATTTCACTGCCAGAACCATGCTGCGATGTCCCCGGTCGCCTCCTGGTCGGTGTAGGCCCCGAAGCCTTCGAACCCCCCAGCCAGGCAGGCTCGAAGGCTCGCAGCCCCGAAAAGATCCCTTTTTGAGCCACATCCCCTGCCCGGCCCGTGTTGCATGTATAGTGCTGATATGTGCGTCTGCATGCGTCTGTTAGCAGACGGGTTGTTGCCGTGGCCAATCGGATGATTACTGAAGACACAGCTGTCATCTGTCCCGACTGACTGCTGTCATCTCTTCAGTGGTGATGGATCAAGGTGTTCGTTACTGACCACGAGGATATCAACCTCAGCGATATAGCATCCACGAGTATCAACTCGCGTTACCTGTTGCACAGAGAATTGGAATAGAATTAGTCTGGCCGTAGCGTTAGGTATATGGCCCCAGGTTAGTGCCGGACGCTACTAGGCTCCGGCCGGCCCTGTGTTTTCCCGATGGAGTGCCTCATGCAGATCATGAGCCGTGTCCTGCCGCCCAGGATGCCCCGATCGGCGTCTTCATTTCGCCGGCACGGGGATTCGGATGTGGCTTCAAGGTGGAACAGAGCCGGGACGTCCACCATTGGGCCGGATCGGGCCCGTGTCCGCGTTCGTCTTCGAGATGGACATTGTCAGCGTGGCGTGATGTCACAGTATCTGGTTTGTATGAGGAATGCGCGCCGGGTCTGCTAGTCAAATAACGAATGGTGTGCAGGAGGAGACGGAGCTGGGCGGGCCAGAAAGGCAATCTCGGCAGAAGGGCCACAGCCGGCCAATCTGGCGGGTCTCGCATTTGATTTGTTCGGAGATAGATTGGATGACCCCTCCGGCTGCCAACCCATTCCCGGCAGTTTTCCATCACTTGGCCAATTCAATCGCATCCAGACTCGACGTGCACCGCATGCAGTCAGGCGCAGTCGCCATGCTCGGGGACAAGGCAGGCCACTGCCTGTCTGAGTGCATGGGAATCAGGGCCCACGACGGATACGGGCGATCACATCACGCTTTTTGAGCGGAACGAATAGGTTGGTTGGACGGAGACAGGTCGCCCGCAGGTGGCGTCGGGCCAGGGGCAGTTGCAACCTAAAAATGAGGGCGCGCCAGCACTTGACTTCAGGCCCCGCGCACCGATTGGCCCACGAGGCGACAAACTGAGGGCGGCGTCCAGTAGTGGCGCTCCACTTCTCACACTGGCGCGGGAATGCAGAACCGCGGGCCAAGCGTCCACTTGGTCCCAAGAACGGTCAGGGGAAGAGCACTTGGACAAAGAAGGGAACAAAAAGGAAGAGAAGGAGCCGGTGGTGGATGCATTCGTCGTCAGTTGTTGTCGGAAATAGGTGAAGCAACGGCGCGCGGCGTGGCAGGCGACCACAAAGTACCGCAACTGTGATTAATTGCTGCTGGTGACCTGCAAATGGCCGCAAAATTAATTGGAATTTGGGCGGGCAGCACGCAGTCCTGTTGCGGAGAAGGGGGGCGGCGCATGGGGTCACACCAGCGAATGACAGCGGAGGACCGGGTTTCGCTAACGAGAAGCATGTCAGCTCGGCACAGCCCTCCCCTGCTACCTGCACGTTTTTCAGCAAACTCGGCGGGCATGGAGGGTTGCTTGCTGGTCTGGTCTGGTCCAATTGGCACTGGAACTTACATGGTCGCCCGTCTCCTTTCAATGTTTCTTTGAGAGGCCCGCCCTGCAACGCCGCCCACAGTCGCCCCCATTCGCCAGTCCAGTGCTTGGCACGTTCCCATGTCCCAGATCCTCGCAGCCCACCCATTCTCGCCCGTCTCCTTCCCTTCCCCTTCTCCCACCACTGCGCAATTCGCTTTGCCAGCGGGCAGTCCAAGGAAAAGTCAACCACAAGCGACCGGTAAGAACGTCGCGGTCCCCAGCCCGATCCCGACTCGACCTGCCTTCCGCCAGCCTTTCCTTCTTCCCCTCTGTTGAGCTAGTCTCTCAGTCCGCTCGTTTTTCCCTCTTTTCTGTTCTTCGGCGCGAGCCCGTGGCAAGCCAATCGCCTCGCCCTTTGCCGATCCGTCGATCGTCCCCCGACCTGACTCTCGCTCGTCTCCGAACCACTCCCCGCCCTTCTTCTGGTCTCCTGGATATCCTTCGCGCAGGTGTCGAGAGCAAAAACAACAGGAAACAGTTTTCGCCAGGGGGCTTCCAGGTCTCGGGTTTTCGAAACAGCATTTGCATCAATCGCCAAGGATTGCTTGCAGGACCCGAGTTGGGAGCTGCTCCACTACGCTGACGAGCCACGCCTGGTCGATCGACACTGTTGGGCGATTTTCTTTCGGGGTCGCAACCTGTCGCTGTTTGGGTTCGCCGATCACCATTGCCACCGACAGAGGACACATCGGGTAGAGGAACTTCATCGAGCCTATCGCGGGTACAACTTCGTTGACCTTGCTCGTCGACGCCGACAACCTCTCGCCCAGTATGGATCATGTCGTCGCGGACGCCGGCAGAGGTGAGTTGCGTTCTCGGCCAGCTACCAGTCCGTTTTCTTTCTCTCCTCTAACTCGCTTCCTTCTGCAGTCCGCATGGCGGGACTCCGGCCCAGGCAAAAGCAATGCCTTGCATCATGCCCAACTGCTCCAAAGTGCGTTCTTGAGTGCGAGCCGACCAAGGAGTGCCAGGTCTCCCTCACCAAGTTCGACAGCAACGACCTCACCTGTATTATCGAATGCCCAAAGGCCTTCTGCGGCGCCGCCATTAGCACGCCGCAACCCGCGGGGACGTCCAGCACGCCGAGTACCAACAGCGGTGCCAATATTGGCCCGATCGCGGGCGGAGTGGCGGGCGGTGTCGTCGCAATCGCGATCGCGACATATCTGGTCTGGCGGTTCTGTATCAAAGGCAAGCGGCAGGCAGCCGACCAAGACAGCTGGAACAGCGAAAAGGACGCCGGCACTATTGGAGGGAACTCAGACTTCGTCGCCAGGAGGGACCAGCGCTCATCGTCGCACACGGTTCATTCGGTCGCCTCTACCGTCCTCACGCGAGCCTCTAACGTCATCCAGATCGCCTACATTCCTGGCGTCACCAACCGTACCACGCCCACGTCTCCGACGCTGCTCGTGCCTCCAGTCCCGCCTATTCCCATCTCTGTGTCGCAGGCCAGCAGCCCCGCTGCGCCAGAGGACCAGCACTTCTTCATGCCCAGTGACCTGCGGCCAGACTCGACCTACTCGGCCATGTCGGGCTACACCGACCGCACCTCCTACGCCCGCACGTCGTACGCTCCCCGCTCGAGCATCGCGTCCACCATTTACGGAAAGAATGCCGTTATCGTCGCTCCGGCCCAAACAGGCATGCGTGCCAAGCCGGCCATGGTCAGCGTCAAGTCGACCATGAGCAGCAGCAGCAGCAGCGGCACGAGCACGCCTCCCGTCCCCAACATCGACTTCGAGAGGTACACTGCCAATGGGCCACCGAGCCCGGCCAACAGCACCTTCAGTGTTGGGTCCACGTTCCTGAACAACGCGAGTGCCAGCACAGCCATGGCGGCCCGCCCCCACCTCGTGCGTGTCGGCAGTATCTCCAGCAAGAAGCCCGGCAGCAGCTTGGCCCATTCAGTGAGCGCAGGGGACTCTCCTGCTTACACGCCACTCCTCACCTCTCCTATATCACCAACCGAATCCCGAGTCTCGGCGGCCGTGACCCTCATCGAGGATTCTCCGCATCCCGACCAAGGCCCCTTTGCCGATCCGCCCAAGTCACCAGGCGAGAAAAGCAAACACTCGCTCAATGCCGTTATAGAGGAGGCAACCCGTCGCGCCTCACAACGGGACATTGTCAAGGGGGACCGCGAAAAGAGCCCATTCAGCGATGTGCACGCCACCCGCCAATAAAGGGCAGTCTTGCACTTTTGGTATCTCTGCGACTACGCCATGTCTGAACGACACCATACTATTTGCTTTACCATTCTGATATCTATTTACCCGACGGCTCGGACGCCATTACACTCTGCGGATGCAGGGCTTGTCTCGAGATGACTCGATTGTTATTGTGTCTTAGTTTTTTCTCTCTTCTCTTCTTCATACCCCTGTCGATCCGGACAGTAGAGGTCTTTTTTGGAGTGTTTTATTTTTGGACATGCTCAGCAAGGTTTATGTCAAGGGCTGGCGTATTGGATTCCCCCCCACCGAACAACGTTGGATTTCTTGTATTTGGGTACGCGACCAGCCGGCAATCTGCCGGCTACTCGCTTGTTTCTTTTGCCCAGCCAATTTCCCTTTGTCCGCCTTTTATTTCTCTGGAGATCACCTCGAGCGTAGGTGCCTTGATCCTATATATGGAAAATAAAACGATCCAGTGCGACGCTCACGATGTGCTCTTGTACTACGGCCGCAGCCATGTGAATCTTCCCGTCCTGATTGGGAGAAGACTCTGCTCGTTTGACTGCGGTACGGATCTCGTTTCCTTGAGCTCCCATATGTGGCAGACATTGTCTTGAACTGTTCGTTCTGAAGCATTTACATGTTAAAACTTCAAAATGTGCGTACCACAGGCCTGTCCGTTGCTCGGTTCGTGCCAGAGACGGCAATTTCCATGAGTCCCGACTTCCACCTCAACCTCCACGATCCCCGAAGTCGGCATAGGAACCAAGTTGACCTTATGGGTACCTAGGTACCTTAGCTAGGCCGTTGATGTGATAATGCTAATAAGCAGTCTCGTTGTTCTTGGCTTTGTGGACGCTTGGCCACACGAGTTTCTATCACTCTGTACATCAGAGATGTGGCCGTTGCTTGATGCCGGCAACAATCTTTCCTGCGTGAGACCGCCCGCGATGGACAATAATTCTTTTCTCTCCAAATAGGCAAGTCCCGTTCGCGGCCGAGTCTCCATCGAGATGACCCAACAGCCAGGAAATGACCTTTCTGAGCACTAGGCTCCACGGCGTCCCTATTGACGTGCGTCCCGGACCACGCATACAAATCGCGATGTCCTTCTCTTTGGTCATCTTCGTTCCCCATTGCTCTTCCGACCCCAGGCCCGATATTACGTAGCATCCGCCCGACCACTCGTTAAGCTCTTTGTTGTAAGTCTTGCTGTTGGTAGCAGTCGGTGCTCCCCGTAGGCACGCAGATTTCCATGAGGGATGAACAGTGGTCGTCAATCTGAGAAACGGTCCTGGTATTGTACATGAGGGGTACAGAATCCATATGCCAGGATATAAGTAGAGGAACAGGTCTTTTTACCAGCAGGGGAAGACGGTGGGGGATCCGTCATCGTGTCAAGCCCCCTCACAGGGTCGTATGGCAGGGATCGAGGATAAGCCGACCCCTCTCGTGAAAGTCGTCTTAAGGGATCATGTCGTACAGAAAAAGCTGTATCCAGACAACTGGATAATGCTATGCCGCTAACGACAAAAGGCGATTCCGAGCTCGACCATTAAACTCCCGGATGGCTTTATTCTAAGCCTCGGTGATGGCGTAATCCTGGTAGAGTTGGATCGCCTTGCTTTCGGCGTCGGGTGTTGGAAGTGAGAACGTGACTGGGTTGCCCCCGACCTTTTGGATTTACGCCCATCCCTCTATTTATGATATCTCCTTGTTCGTCCCTCTTTGTCCTCGTCCCATTCTTCCACGGCGGTTTCGACTTGTCCCCAAAATCGACCTTTGGGGGGCGAGGAGACTGCGGCTTGTCTGCCTCTGTCGCCGCCCTCTGCGATCTCGTCAAGTGCAATGCCTCCATCATGTCCGTCAGGCCTTCGATGCCTTGTTGAATCCGCTCACCGTGTGGGTGAGTTACATAGAAAGCCGAATCGCTAAAGGGCTGTTGCTCCGATCTCAGTCTTGAGGGCTCGTAAGATTCTGTGACCTAGTCCAACACTTACCGAATATCTATTACCTCCTTTTCCTAAGGCCTGGGAAGGGGAAAGCCCTCTTTAAGCTTTTGCGTGTATGGCTTTGTTTCTGTCCCTGAAGGAATGAGTCTTCGACCTGCTTCGGAGCACTCGGTTAGCTGTCGACCATATCTTGAAGAGCAGTACTAGATCTCCACGACCGCCCGCTCAGGAAGATGGTACGTACCCACTTTATACATACAGCGTCTTTATCGGGTGGAATAGCTGGGACTCACGTAAGTGTCGTGTTCCATCGCAACATTTGGGTACCTGCAACTGATAACGGTTGTGGCGGAGGAGCGGACGCGTATGTAAAGACGGAACAGTGCAAGGAGAGAGATGATGCTTTAAGGTGGGATCCCCGCCACATCAGCTCCTAGATGATATACGTATATAATGTCCTCCTAGCTAATTCCGGGCAAAATCTCACGTGAGCTTTCAATATCATGGCCGGAGTTACCATTTATCCTTTTTTTTCTTTCAAGCCGTGATGGAAATCCATGGACAAGGAGATTTTGCCCGTCCTGGCGGAATACGGAATCCTTGAAACGGACGTGATACGAAGACCTTGAGCGCATCATCATCACGAATAACGGAGCAAAGTCATACGGACCATCCCAAGCCGGGGTCGGGTGGGAGCTCCTGCCGTCTCTAAGCCCACCACGAATGGCCGTTTTACCGTGTTATCCCCGCAAGAGCCCGACCTCTATGGCACAATTAAAAAAGGATGGATCACAATGTTGATCCGGCGGCCCTGTGGTTGTCCGGACATGTGGGCCGGGACTCGCCGCGCGCCACGTTCGGCCCCGGGGTCGGGCCCGGCCGAGTCGGTGTAGAGCCGGGTAGGTGCCTCAAGTGCCACAGACGATGAACCCACCTGCGCAACCCAAACGGGGACACAGGAACCTCCAGCCACATAGCCACACAGGGAGTCCCATGTGATGGCTTGTATGTTTGCTTGTCCCTTCCTCCTCGCCTCTCTCTTCCCACCTATCTATCTCCGTCCGCTTATCCATTACAGCGATAGTGATATAGTTATACGGTTAGGTGGCCGCCCTATGGTGGACGGGATGGGAAGGACCTCGGAGGCTTGGGTGGCGGGTTCGTCCCCTGCAAACTGCCGATTAAGGCAGGCCGACGATTACGAAAAGCAATATAAAACAAAATAAATAAATGGCACGGTAGCGGTCCTGGGGTGTATATACTGGATGTAGCCTGACATAGGGCTCCGGCCTCTGTCTTGTTCTCTGGGGCTTTGGGGGTCGAGTGCAGCACCATACGACCTCCTGTGCGCCAACGGGTTTGTGCCGAGGCTCTCGCACTCGACCAAGATCACCATGCATAACAGTCCAGTACGTGGACGGGTGACAAAAAACTTAGCTGGCGCGTTTATGGGAACACGGAATTGCCTTTCCTTGGCAAACCCATAAAGAGAGTAGCAACTCAGGGAAAGGGGACGGATAACGACACCGACACACGGAGAGCATGAAAAGTATAAGCATGGAATGCCCATTGCGGCGGCTTGGCAGACATGAAGGTGCAACTGCGAACCAAAGACGCGAAAAAAGGTGATTTCCGGCCATATGCAAGCACGGTGAAGATGACAAAAGCGGCCGCCCGTTAAACACCCTGGCATGGTAGAGGTGTGGGTAGTAGTAGCACTTGCAGTAGCTGTGCAGTGGGTGTTGGCAGAGGGGAACAGGATAAATGCAATGCGGCAAGGACAGGGTGAGTGCCCAAATGGCGCGGCGTGTGCATTGGGCAAAGGGTAAAAATAAAACAAAAATCAAATCATACTGTGTGGGAAATAAAAGAAAAAAAAAATCCCAGAAGAGGGGACAACGGCCGGCAGACAAAGAACGTGGCTGTGGAGAGCCAAGGCAGGCATGTTTGTACGGTAGCGATATGTCAGCGCCGCTAAGCATGCAAGGCCCAGGGAGCTGTAGCCGGGGGGGGGTCGTTGGGCCAAAGACGGACACCGAGCCCGGGCGAGCGGGCTCGGTTGCCCCGATAAATGCGGATGGATTTGAGAAAAAAAGAAAGAAAAGAAAAGAAAAAGCGATGCTCCCATTGTCCTTTGCGTGGGGGCCTCATCTTGTCCCAGCATTTGATGTTAGGATTTGCCAGCATCAATGCCAGCCATGCAACACACGCCACCCACCCCTTGGGTCTTGTTCTGTGGAGGTGGCGGGCATGAAAGCATTCATTGGATACGTACCACGTGGGGTGGGGATGAGAAAAGGAGGGGAAGGAAGAGAAACAAGGGTCCAGAAAAAAGAAAAGCAAAAAAAAAAAAAGTTCCCTGAAACAATGGATGGAAAAGCGGGAAAGCTGCTTGTTTATCGCAAAGGGGAAAAAATAGCCGTGTTATGAAAGGGGCCTGGACCTACTAATGAGCCTTGCCGTCCATGCGTCGCCCCTCCAGACGGCCATCCATCCATGCGTTCCGTCGATGCGATGTTGGCGGCAAAGTTGTCGTGACCCAGGGGTGCGTGCGTCTGTGTACTGTGATCGTTTAAGCAAACCTTTTGTGATGTGGGGGAGGAGGGAACAGGGAAAGCACGGGGAAGACGAGCCGCCTCTTCCGGCGCCGAAAGAAAACAAGGTCCTCTTCAAGGAAACAAGAGACGAAAAAAAAAAAAAAAAAAAAAAGCGGACGCAGCCGGCGAGGGAGTTTCCGCAACCCGGCATGATGTCAAGTGCATAACAGCGGTGTGTGAGGAAGACCTTCATATCCGTTGCTTATTCCCAGACCCGTCGGTCGGACTCTTTCATTTTCTTTTTCAACCCCCTTACTCTCCCGTCGAGCGCTCTTACTGTGCTGTAACCTGGAAAAAAAAAAAAAAAAAAAAAAAAAAANACAGCGGTGTGTGAGGAAGACCTTCATATCCGTTGCTTATTCCCAGACCCGTCGGTCGGACTCTTTCATTTTCTTTTTCAACCCCCTTACTCTCCCGTCGAGCGCTCTTACTGTGCTGTAACCTGGAAAAAAAAAAAAAAAAAAAAAAAAAAAAAAAA
>PYSS01000117.1:4382-20541 GCA_003049465.1 Magnaporthiopsis rhizophila
AAAAAAAAAAAAAAAAAAAAAAAAAAAAAAGAGCGTGATAATGAGGGACGAGGATTAAAGTATTATTGTGCCCTATATGCTTTAGAAATAGGCTGACCACCTACCAAACAAAACCTGACATCTGTGTCTGCAACGTCCCTGTAACGTGGTTTATTACCCCCCAAGCTCTCAACCCCCAAAAACCCACGCCACGCCGCGTACGCATAGTCGAACCCTGAACGGAATCGGTCAACTACAGCCCGCAATCGGCCCCGGATCCATGGCCACATCCATGAGTCTCACAGTCCTCTGCGCGCTCGTCAACGCGGTCAGGTGCGATCTACCCGAGGGGCTATTGTCCATGCTGATCACGAAGTCGTTGAGCTTCCGCTCGGCCGTCGCCTTGTCGGTCCCGTCCAGGTCCGCCAGCTTCTGGGCGCTCCTGTCCATATCGAGCTCGTACCACACAACGCGCGCTTTCCTGCCGTTGACTGTCTCGTAATCCGGCTCGAAGTCCTTGTGCAGCGAGCCCCAGTTGGCACCCTGCTTTCGGTAATTGTGCAGATCCTCTTGCCGGAAGTCCTGCACGTAAACGGCCGCCTCATACGCCCCCTGCCTGGCGCGGTTGAACACTCTGTCGGCTTCCCTGTGTGCTCGGTACAGCGGGTGGTCCTTGTTGTTGAGTTCGATTCTCGGCCGCAGCTCACCCTTTGCGTCCGGCACGCCTGTCCAAAGGAGATCCGCCGCTTCCTTTCCCCATCAGCAACGCGCAGTGCGGGCCGACGAAGCCCGGCACTAAGAACCCGCTCAAGAAGGAGCTGAAAGAGCTGAACCCTTGTCCCCTCAACGCCTGCTGCAACGTCTGGGGCCAATGCGGCCATACCAAGGACTTTTGCACCGTCAAGAACCTTCCGGATGGCAACCCTGGTACTTCGGCACTGCAGAATGGCTGCGTCTCGAGCTGCGGCATGGACATAGTCAATATGGACAAGCCGCCCACGTCGGGATTTGGTCGCATCGGCTACTACGAGTCTTGGAACTTTGGCCGCCCCTGTCTCTGGATGACTGCGGATAACGCAAATACGGTCAGTCTCTATCTTTCTGCCAGCTGACGCGCAGAGGGGGGGGAAAAAAAAAAAGGAAAGTTGGCTAATTCTCTTCATATCAGGACGGCACTTACACCATCATGCACTGGGCCTTTGCTGAGATCAACAAGAGTGACTGGACAGTCAAGATTGTCGACCCGTACAACCAGTGGAAGAAGTTCAAGTCTCTCAGCTGCAAGAAGGTGATATCTTTCGGCGGCTGGGCCTTTTCGAATGAACCACTGACCTACGACGACTTGAGGCAAGCAATGAGCGCCGATAACCGCCAGCGATTTGCCGCCAATGTGGCGCAGTTCGTGTACGACGAGGGCCTCGACGGGGTAGACTTTGACTGGGAATACCCAGGTGCAAAGGACATTCCAGGCACGCCACCAGGCGCAGACGACGATGGAAGAAACTACGTCTTGTTCCTGTCGACGATGAGATCGAGCCTGTGGAGGCTCCCCGGTGCCAATCCCAATAACCGATATTCGCTGTCCATCGCAGCTCCAGCCAGCTTCTGGTACCTCAAGAACTTCCCGATGAGTTCCATGTCCAAGCTGCTCGATTATGTCGTCTATATGACCTACGATCTGCACGGTAAGCCCCGCTCACACCGGCTAACAGCACTGCAACGTTCGGAACCAAGAACTCACACGTGTGCTGTTTACAGGTCAATGGGACACGGGAAATCAGTGGGCTACCGATGGTTGCCCCGCGGGGAATTGCATCCGCAGCCACGTGAACCTCACCGAAGTCAATGCCGCTTTGGTGATGATTACCAAGGCCGGCGTGAGAACCAACCAGATCTACGTTGGCGAGTCCAGCTACGGGCGCAGCTTTAAGCTCTCACAGCCTGGCTGCGTCGACCCCATGTGTACATACTTGGGCACCAGGCTGGTATCGCCTGCTGCCAAAGGTCGTTGCACCGAGACGGGCGGCTATATCTCCAACGCCGAGATCGACGAAATCATCATCTCGGGCCAGGGAAACTCCCACGCCTGGCACGATGGGGCATCCAATTCGGACATGCTCCTGTACAATGGGGATGAATGGGTGGCCTATATGACGCCCACGACCAAGCAGACCCGGAGACAGCACTGGAAAGATTACAACTTTGCCGGAACGATCGATTGGGCTGTCGACCTGCAGTCTTTCCGCGACGAAGAGTTCCTGGATCCCGACAATCTGGATGACGGCCTCCAAGAAGAACCACTTTGGCCTGGGCTTAGCGGCTGTGCCGACCGCTCGTTCGACTCGATCGAAGCCGTGGAGCAGGCCAGCCCTCCCTTCCACTGCGCCCCCGTGTACATGGCCGACGTGCTGGCTCGGACCCTGTCCAAGTCCATGGACCAGTACCAGAAGCTGATACAGAACGGCTACGACCGCAAGTTCGACACGTACGCCACCGCTGTGGCCGCCGGCGGCAACAAGGCCATCCGGGAGTTCATGTACAAGAACGGCAACAAGTACTTTGAGTGCACCGTCAGGGAGCCGGTGCCCTGCTGCAAGCAGTGCCATTACTACAACACGCTGGATGGGGACAGGGCCTGCCGGTACTGCGACGACCGCGTGTGCAACGGCTGGTCTCCCGACTGCCTAAAGGCCAAGGTGCAGCTGTGCAATGGGATCAAGCAGGAGTACTTCGACGTGGGGCCCAACTGCCCGCCCGACTTCAGCAAGCGCGCAAAGGACGAGCCTCTGGGCGGGTACCAGTCCATCCGCTGGCGCCTGCTGCCGAGCCGCGCCCGGGACTTTTGGCAGGACTTCACCAAGAGCACGGGCATCACGCAGCAGAACGTGAAGTGGGAAGACAGGGAGTTCCTGCGCACGTGCAGCGATATGGACTCGGCCGAGATGTGCAGGAACTCCGGCTGGGATCTCAACTTCCCCGTCACCGACGGCTACGACAAGGACGCCATCCCGAACCCCGTCGACGTCATCAAGGCCGCGCACGGCAACCTCAAGAACTTTGTCAACGACCTGCCCGAGGCGGCCAAGCGCCTCCGAGAGGGCAGATACACGGCCGACCCGTGGGACCTGGTCGACGCCGTTTCCCTACCTGTGCTGATGGTCGAGCAGGCCGTCGAGGCGATCCAGAGCATATCCGAAACCGTGGACAAGTGGGAAGACGAAAAGCGCAAAGGCATCATCCTCGCGTTCCTGTCCGGCATTCTGTTCCTGGTCCCCATCCTCGGCCAGCTCGCGTCCACCGTCGGCGCGCTGGCGACCGTCGGGCGCATCATCGCGATCCTGGGCGCGGCGGGCCAGCTGGCGCTCGACATCTACGACGTGGTCGACACCGAGGGCAACGACGCCATGGCCATCTTTTCCTTGGTGCTGACCCCGCTGGCCGTGTTCGACGCGGCGCAGATGGCGAAAGCCGCGAACCGCGCCAGGGGCATGCCCCCCTCGGACCGCGCAAAGATGGGCACCAAGGTCGAGGACAGGCTGACCTCGATCAAGCGCACTGGGCTGGGCGTGGGCGTGTGCAAGCCAAAGGCCAAGAGGGACGTCACCGTGTTCCCGGACGGGGCGCTCCCCATGAGCGGGCTCAACGCGAACCCGTTTCAGCAGTTTTAGCTTGGCGTAGATGTGTCTTGTTGGTGGTGATTGGTCCTATATCTTATATGCACGATAGCAGCTTCGTGTTCTATTGTACCTAGTCTGGCCGGTTTCGTTTGTATTTGTCGAGCCTAACAGCTTACAAGGGGTGCTCGATCCTCTGGGAAAGCCTTGCGAATACACCCGCGATGAGCGTGATCCGAAATCGGATGCTGCTGCCTAGGACAAACAATCAACCTTCTAAGCAGCTGTTTGGGATCTAATCGCCCTCCGATATCTTAAAAAACCAGTCTTTACGTGTTTTTGGTGCTGGAAAAACTTAAAGGAGTCGGGATTAACAGCGCCCGGAAACAAAAGGTTTTTGGCTTTTAAACACGGACGTTTCTGTTCCCATTTACTCCTAAGCAAACGTCCCCTTGTGATGGCAATTTTTTTTTCCCCAAAACTCGGCCAATAAGTTATAAATAGCTGGAAATAAACTACTTTGTGACTTGAGAAAGAAAACAAACGCCAGCAGAATAGTTAATCAACTCCGGTTCCGCTCCGGCCATCCATCTCCCAACGAACACGACTATACCTAGCAATCACGCCGCTCCCCCGACAGCCACCACCGCCGCCGGGATTTCAATGTCGGCGAGCCCGAGGTGCTCCTGAGACCCGTGGACGTCGTCCTCCATGAACCCGCCCGCCGCCGCCACCGCCGCCGCTCCACCACTCTTCTTGCGGCGCCGCGGAATTGTCACCTTGAAGGCCGCGGCGGGGTCCCAGAAGCCCATCCAGACGATGTCGGCCTCGGCCACGCCCAGGGCCGACGCGACCCTCTGCCTGGAGAGGAGCCCCGAGTTCCTGACGCAGACGTAGTCGTCGCGGGAGGCGAAGATGGCGTCGAGCGTGACCTCGTAAGGGCCGGCGTTTTTGGAACGCAGGACCCGGCACAGGTCGAAGAGCGTCGTCGGTCTTGGCGGCGGCGTCGTCGTGGCGGCGCCGTTGACGTGCTTTTTGTCGGAAGCGACACCACCAGTTCCGTTGCTGTGGCCTCGGCACTCGGGGTGACTGCGACTGCTGGACTGTATGCTGCCATTTGCGGCGTCATGGCCATGTGCTGCCGCCGTGTCGTGGGCGTTGGAATGTTGTGCCACTGCCCGTCGTGGAGGTTTCGGCGGGCCGCTGCCCCAAATGTCGACTTTTCCGCGGAAAAGAGGTTGCGGCTTTCCCCCTTCTTTGCCGCCCGGGTACGCGTGGTTGCCGTTTCCGTTGTCCAGCAGGGCCAGGCGCTCCTCCCCGGGCTCAAGGTCCATGAGGTGGTACAGCGAGAACTCGGCACAGGGGCCCGTCTCGATCTCCAGGAGCCCGCCGATGCCGAAGCCGAGGTTCCCCGACGTCGCTTTCTGTCCGGGATACGGCGCATGCTATTGTTGCAACCACACATTGGCATGTTTAGTCTTTCTGTTTAAAATTATCACGGGCGTGGGTCCTGTACTTACAACCATGCCAACCCTCGCCTTCGAGATGATACTGTTGGCCAGCTCCTGGGTCGGCGCGAGCGCCTCGGCGATGATAAAAACGGCGCCTTGGCTGCGGCCGCCACCCGCGAGCGCGCCGGTACCAGCAGCGGCGGCGGCGGCGGCGGCAACTTCCCGTCCGTACACGTGGAAACCGAGATCCCAGCCGGTCTCGATGACGCGGGCATGTTGTGTGGCGACGTACGCCTTGATGCCCGCCAAAACCTCGTCCAGCATCGATATTAAGACGCCTGCGACAGCAGAAGAAAGCGGTAGGGGTCGCCAGTTTAGCACAATGCGACGCCCAACAAGAGAGTGCTGAAAGGTAACTTACGATCTTTGATGCTGCCCATGGTAATGGCGCGGTATCCCACCACCCGCGCAGCCTCAAGCTTGACCGTGTAGCCGGGTCGCCCACCGCCCCCGCCGCCGGCATCGGGCCGGACAAGGACGGCCCCGTTGACCCTCACGGTTTTCGCGTCTTCCTCCGGCAGTTGCCTGTACTCGGCCGCCGCCAGGCGGAGCTCTCCCCCGGGCCCGCGCAGGACGTCGGGTCGTGTGTTTTCGTACAGCGGGTGCGCGGCCACCGAGGCAGGGGTGCAGCGGGACCCGGGCGCCACGGGACGGACGTCGAAGACGCCGTCCGGGTAGATGGTGGCTGTGGCGCCGGGGGACTTGGGGACGGCGCAGAGGCCGCCGCACTCCATGATCTTGCCCATGTGCAGGAAGCCGCCCAGCACGCGGGGGTCCATCTCTTTGTTGTCGTTGCCGTTGCGGATCCGTAGCTGGTGGATGCACCAGGCGGCGTAGGGGGCCGGGTCGTACGCCCTGCCGCCGACGATGACGTCAAAGTCGGGCTCGGCGGCCATGGCGTCGACAAAGGGCTCCGGCCCCATCTGGGCGACGATGCGCGGACTCGCGTCGATGTCGTCTGGTGTCGCGGGCGGCACGCAGGGCCCGCAGCCAACCAGGCGACCCTGGTCAAGACGGTCCATGACCGTCCTCTTGTCGATGCCAGCGAACAGCGAGATCGTCTTGATGCGATAATCTCTGGGAAAAGGTTTTTAATGTCAGACTGGGAAACCTAAAACCACATAGGTAAGTAGGTAGGTAGGTGCTGTCACTCACTCGTTTCCAACCTCGGAGCAGATCTCCTTGATGATCTCGCCCATCTCCCGAACGTGCTCGTCCGAGCCGTCGCCTCCCGCAGACCCGAATATCAAGGGCACGCCCAACTCGTGGCACAGACGGAGCAGCCTGGACAGGTCCTGGGCGTAGGCGGCGCGGGGCGACGTCATGGAGCCCAGGGCCAGCTTCTGGGGCCCGCTGTCGGTCGAGCCCGAGTCCAGGATGAGGGCGGTCGGCACGCCGGTGGACGTGAGGCGCGCGAGCTCGCGCCGCGTCAGGTCCTCGTCGAAGCCGTAGCCCATCATGCCCACGGGCGTGTGGATATGGCAGAGAGGCTGCTGCTGCTGCTGGGGGGGAGCAGCAGCAGCCGCAGCCTCTCCGGAGACGCCGTCTTTGGCGGTTGTCATGCTTCTTGCTTGCTAATAAGTTTAAGAGACTTTTAATGGATGAGAAGGGACGAATGATGATGGAGGAACAGATAAGAGGATGGCCAGAGTGAAACAGGTTCTGCAACCCGAGCGACAACACCGAGGCCGCCAGACACTTATGTAAGTTGTCGTGGGGGCCGGGACGGGCTTCGGCGGCTTTCATTCTGCAACCGTGAATGCCGCCGGGGATGGTGTACCGCTCAGCCGGACCGAGGGAGTGAGGGGTCGACATGGGGGCATCATCCTGCTCGAGTCGTTAGTCCGAAGACCACTCGGTTATCGAAGTGCGCGGGCTGCTCCTTTGACGACTCAAGATTGGCCTGATTGTACGCCGAGCGCTTGTTTTTTTCTTTTTTTTTTCTTCTTTTTTTTTTTTTTGCTTCCCGCATCGCAAGTCTAGCGTGTGGGATCCGAGTAGACGGGAGACCATACCGGGGGGGCGACATCTTAGCGGCGGCGGTGCTCCTTCCAAGCGGGCGGTTTTCGTCGTTTCCAGCGAAATCCGCTCGGAAACGTGATTGGCCCTGTCCGAGTCCAGCCCCTGTATACCAGGATCTATATCCAACCTCACAGGGGCTGATCATCTAGGCAGACTTTATTCGCATTAGCACGTCGCACTCTCCATCGGATTCCAATTCTGCATTGTGGAGATGGGGATTCCCGAAGAACTTTGCATCAGTGGCAGGCTCCAATGCTGGCAGTTGGACTGAATGCCGATAACACGCAGAAAGGTGGTAAAGTATATAAGCGGAGCAATTGGAAGCCGTGGCTGACGGGAAGAATTTTATGGTCAGCATCAACTGTCTGTGTAAAAGATCACCCACCTTTATCAAACTCGACTCTCCCTTGTAGCAAAGCTGGCTCAATCACCGTTAACCGCCCGGAAGTCTTGGGGCCGGGGCCAAGTCGACAACATGTCGCAAACGAACTATGTTGAGCTCACGCCGCAGCACAGCGGAGCTCCTGCTGCCGCCAACATGAAAACCCTCAAAGTCAACACCACCTCAGCAGCCCCGTCCACGACGTCGGTGGGCCAGACAGGCGCATGGCGACCGGACACCCCGGATTCTTCGCGACGTTCACTCTTCCCGGACCACGAGCAGCAGTCCGCCGAGCACTTGTCGCTGGAGCAGCCGCTGCCCCTCTTCCAGGCCGTCAGGCGCTTCCCAAAGATGACCATGTACTGCCTGGGCATCACGCTGTCCGTCGTCGGGTGGGGCTACGACCTGGCCATCGTCGGGGCCATCCCGGCCGTGGACCCGTTCCTGGTGGACTACGGCTCCGTGAACGACGAGAAGCCCGGCGGCGAGCTCATCATCCCGGCGTACTGGCTTTCGCTCTGGCTGGCCCTGCCGCCGCTCGCCTCGGCGCTCGGCGCCGTCGTGGCCGGCTGGTTCGGCAACCGGGCCGGCCGGCGCGCGTGCCTCATGCTCGGGTGCGCCGTCTCGGCCGTCGCCGTCACGGGCATCTTCTCGTCGCACCGGCTGGGCACGCCGCACGCGCGGAGGGCCCTGTTCACGGCCGCCATCTCGATGCAGGGCTTCTCGGTCGGCATCATCAAGACGGCCTGCATCACGTACGTGTCCGAGAACGCGCCGACGGCGCTGCGGGGCCCCGCCATGGCGCTCTTCCCGACCTTCAACCTCATCGGGCAGCTGATCGGGCTGGCCGTCATGTTCGTGCTCAACAAGAAGAAGACGGAGAACCAGCGCGCCTACACCGCCGCCTTCGCGTCGCAGTGGGCCTTCTCCTTCCTGCCTTTTGCGCTGGCGTGGATCACGCCCGAGAGCCCGGCGTACCTGATACGCAGAGGCGTCATGAAAGACGGCGGTGGCGACGGCGTTATGGATGAGCGCATGGAGAAGAGGGCCCTGGCGTCGTGCACAAGGCTGTTCGCACCGGCAATCGACCCGCGGGCCGCGCTGCGGAGCATCCGGCATACGGTCGAGAAGGAGGAGAAGCTGACGGCGGCGTCGTCCAGGGACGGCGCCATCGCCATGTACGCCGCGTGCTTCCGGGGCCCCAACCTGCGCCGCACCATGATCGTGGCCCTGGCCAGCACGACGCCGTCCATCTTCGGGCTCGACCTGCTCTCCAACGCGAGCATCTTCCTCAAGTCGGTCGGGATGGACTCGAGCACCAGCCTGCTGTTCATGATGATCGGCATCGTCGCCGGCATGGCGGCCAACCTGGGGGGCATCTGGATGGTCTCGCGCGTGGGGCGGCGCCGGCTGATACTGGTGACGCTGGCCGTCGTCGCCCTGTGCTGGGGTGTCATGGGCGTGGTGGGCATCTGGGGGCCCCGGTCGATCAAGCCGCCGAGCGATGGTGGTAGCCAGGACAAGCCGGCGGCAGACGCGGTGGCCGCGAGGCTGGCCTGGGCGGCCGCGGCGTGCATGATGGCAGCCATCGTGGTGGCGGGCCTGGGCTGTTGGCCGGCCAGCTACGCCGTGGTGGGCGAGACGAGCTCGCTGCAGCTGCGGGCGCCCACCCAGGGTGTCGGTGGCGTGGTGACACAGGCGGCCTCGACGGCCATGGCGGTGGCGCTGCCGTTCCTCTTCAACCCGGACGCGGCGGCGCTGGGTCTCAAGACGGGCTTCGTCCCCTGCGGCGTGGCGGCCGTCGGCCTCGTCCTCTTCTGGTTCTTCCTCCCCGAGATGAAGGACCGCACCATGGCGGAGCTGGACGCCATGTTCGAGCTGAGGCTGCCGACGAGGGACTTTGGACGCTGGAAGGGGACCGACGAGAGGCGGGAGGAATGACGCGGGAGATGATGTTCTATGCGATGGGATGCCTTCTTTTTCTTGTTTTTATTTTCACTTCTTTGCCGCACATCATTAATCAACACAGATGGACCTTCTGCCCAAAGAAAGCTGCTTGGGCACACCGATACAAGAAACATTTCGGGGGCGCGTGTCTCGAAGACGCAATGTCGACGGAGGCCATAATAACTAAAGAGGGGCACCGCACCACTACCATATTTTCGTGGGACGCCATGTTAGGCCGTATGCCAAGGAGAGGGCGCCAAAAAGGACTAGACAGTCTTGATGGTGTAGCCGGACAGTTCGTCGTAAGGACTTGGACGGAATGTTAGGGCCACAGTTGGAAGCCGTTGTTTTTCGAGATCGCCTGACCGCGCAGAATACGGTGTACGTACGGCTACATGTTGCCGGACCAGCGTGCGGCCGGCTACCTAATCCCCCTTCCCTACATCGTCCGCATCGTAAGTTGTATCATGAATCACAACCCTCAGGGACTACGAACTTTATTCCGGTGGGCCGGGCCCCCTTACCTCGCCAGGGGAATACAATATAGCTTGGATTTATCCCCATTGAGCGTTCAGCGGCACCCGCCCCGCTGAGCGGGCGCCCGCTGGCTTGACTCGGGGCTGCGGTGGAACGTCAAGCGATCCGATATTGAAACCTTACACCAAACGGCGGTCCGGGCGGGATTCGCCGTGTGTTTGGGAAATCGCAGGGAGCTTGAGCCGACGTCGGCCACGCCGTTGCCACCAAAATGCCACCGGGGCTAAACCTCACCGCCACGAGCCAAACATGGAACTGCCCCGTGCACATTTCGAGACCTAGGTATCTGCCCAAGGGAGGTGCCCGCCTCCAGGTGTATATAAGCCATAGATTGGGCTGGCCATTTACCAGCTTGAATCCTCTCTTCTCCGTCAACCACTCCTCTCCTCTGTGTTTTGCCTAGGATTTTTTTCCTCTGGCATTTTCCTATTGTCTCTCCTTGTGTCATCTTTTCACAACAACAACGCCAACTTTGTTATTTTCCAAAACCTTCTGCTCTAGCATTTCCCTCGCCACCATGCGGTTCAACGCGTCCCAGCTCATTGCCCTGGTCGCCATCGGCGCCATCCCGGCGTCAGCCCTCCCGGTCGACAAGTCCTCCAATGGCCTCGCCGCGCCGGACCTCCTGGCCCCCGAGCTCGCCGACGAGGCTTTCACAGTTGTCGCTAAACGGATGAATAACCCCAAGGACCTTAAGGCTCCTTACCCCCTGCATCCTCCCCCTGGGAAAACCACCAAGGATATTGGCCGCGATGGCAAGCTTAAGAAGACGCCCAACTACGAGAAGCAAACGGAAAGCTCCCGCGCTAAAAAGCAGGATAAAGTTCCCAAGAAGGGGGGTAAGAGCGGCGGGCATGGCAAGCGGTCAATCGACGAGCTTGCCGACGAGGCTTTCGCCGTTGTCGCTAAACGGATGAATAACCCCAAGGACCTTAAGGCTCCTTACCCCCTGCATCCTCCCCCTGGGAAAACCACCAAGGATATTGGCCGCGATGGCAAGCTTAAGAAGACGCCCAACTACGAGAAGCAAACGGAAAGCTCCCGCGCTAAAAAGCAGGATAAAGTCCCCAAGAAGGGGGGTAAGAGCGGCGGGCATGGCAAGCGGTCAATCGACGAGCTCGCCGACGAGGCTTTCGCCGTTGTCGCTAAACGGATGAATAACCCCAAGGACCTTAAGGCTCCTTACCCCCTGCATCCTCCCCCTGGGAAAACCACCAAGGATATTGGCCGCGATGGCAAGCTTAAGAAGACGCCCAACTACGAGAAGCAAACGGCAAGCTCCCCGGCTAAAAAGCAGGATAAAGTCCCCAAGAAGGGGGGTAAGAGCGGCGGGCATGGCAAGCGGTCAATCGACGAGGCCGCCGATGAGGATGCGTCGGCCTCTTCGTAATTGGCCTCGAGAACCCCCAAGGGCAAGCCCACATACATTGCCTACGCCCCCGCCCAAGGTCAACTTCCCGGCTCCGGAGGAATTTTCGGGCTGGTTTCTGTATCTGGCTCTCGTGATCGCAGCGTCGCCGCTACAAAGTCTCTCAGGGTGTGGGTGCGAGCTCTGGTGTTTCAAAGTGTGTCAGCTAGCTAGCGAGAGTTTCGCAAAATATACAAAATTGGGGCGGTCAAATCTACGGCACAATTGGTGACATTTTCCCGCGTCCTCGGAGACGTCCCCATGCGGGAAGTAGTGGACGTCGTAGAGAGGTTTAAAACAGCAGACTGGTGGTGGTTTTGTTGGACGGCCCTGGCAGACCGCACTTGTTGAGCGCTTGGTATCCCGCCGTTTGCTTGTAAATCAACAAGCTCGTCTCCCCAGTATACGCTGGTGGGAAATCGGTTGGAAGACACCGGTACCAGGATAGTCCAAAGACCCGTAGCCAGCTGTCAGCCTCGAATGGGGTCGATGGTGGAAGCCAAGCCGCGCCCCACATCCAGCTCCTGCAGTCCAAGACATATCTCCCTTATAGATTAATAAATGCCGCCCCGACCATCCGGGTTGAGGAAGCGGGCTGACGCATCCAGCTCGGCGAGTTAGCGGGCAAGGCCGGGACGCAAGTATCGACAAAACAAACGATGAGCTCGTGGGAAGACATGTGACCAGTAGGCCTACCCTGGCTATAGCGGAAATACCCAGCCTCGTTTAGTGCCTAGTGATGGATGTAAGCGTGGGTTTAGACGTAGCCAGCGCGGCCGAGATGGGCATAATATATTTGTTGTATATGAATCTAAGGCGGATAGTCACGCCCCAGCAGCAGATGCAATTAATAGTAGCCAGGTGTCCAGCTCGGATCCCTTTGCAACCCGTTGGGCCGCGCGGCCGGGGTTAGAAACCGGCTGCACAATTTTGTGAGAGCGTTGTTCGAGCTGAAATATTAGAGATTACGGCGATTGAAAACCGATGACTGACTTGGTGCACTTTACCAGCAAGAGCACGGGTGACATCAGTGCTTTGGAGGAGCGGTAGAGCCAAGACCGCGGAAGCCTGAGAAAGAGTCGGACGATCAACCGGCCGCCACACACTGGCGCATATATGCGTAGCTTGCCCTGCCGGGACTGGCCCCGATATCGATGGCAAAAAATCGTGTTGCCGTCAAGCTGCGAGAGACCCCTTCTCACGAGAGGACCCGCCAGCCTCGGGCACGGCGGCCGAGCTGGCAGGACGCCCGATGGGGTTCGCCGGCCCGGCGGTGCTTCGCAAGACGACGAATAGAGACGGGCCGGCCAGTGTTGCGAGCCGCCGCCTCGTCAGAGGACTCGCCAACCTCAAGCTCGGCGGTGCTGGCTCGGCCTCCCGCGAGACGCCGCAGAGATGGTGGGCCCGGGGGGCGAGTCGGCAGGCAGCACGTATGGATCAGTGACCTCTCTGAACGCCAGCAGGTCCTTCTCCGCGGTAGCAACGCGGGTCTCGATCGATGTCTGGAATAAACTCACAGGTCCGCGTTGAGGTGGCCTTCCCACCATCCGAGGACAAAGGCTCTGGAAGAAAGATACAAGACTGCAGGCACAGCTCAGCGAATGCGACCGGAACCCGCAGCAAAAAGAAGGCTTGCGATGGCGGCGATGGCGCCACAAGAAAATAGTAAAGTGTAACTGTAAGATGGCATGTTTTCCAAAAATGGATCCCAACTGCAAAAACATCGTTAGCATCGCACTGGCGATAGTCCAGGTACACGAATTCAGGTTCTAATAAACCGACATGAGAAAAAGCTAAATTTAAATTTCATCGGGCAGTTCTTTTTTTTTTTCTTTTCTTTTCTTTTTTTTTTTACATTTGTTTATTTTGGTGCAAATATCGTGGATTCCTACCAGCGACAATCCAGGGGTGGGGACTCCCTTAAGCCCAGCTTTCTGCTTCCAATTTTTTCGGATAAATTTTTGGAGAACGTGGAGAGGTGGTTGGTGGCAGAGAAGCGGCAAGAAAGCGCGGCCTAGACCGAGGCCGTGCCAAGTGGTGGTGGCTGAGGAGAGGCTGGAAAAGGCGTTAGGGTTGGGGTTGGAACGACAGCTTTGAGAGATCGCCTTGAGCAGCCGTCGTCGCGCCCATGTTCGACCCGCCCGCCGCATCGACCGAGTCTGCATGGGCGCGGGCGACCCGTTACGCTGGGGATCCCATCCACCGGAGCTTTGGTTGCTGGCTCTTTTTTTTTTTTTCTTTTTTTCTTTTCCGTCTATGGGTCCGTCCAGCTTAATGAGGCTTCCATCGCGGACTGCCGCCCAGTCTCTGATGTTCTTCACCTCCCCAAAGAGCTCGGGCACCTCGCCATTCCTAGCCGGCTCGGCCCGGGTGAACTAAATCCTGGCCGCGGCTCCTAACGGCCGCCGTAAGCACTCAAAGGATCCAACACAAGCGGCATGTCAAACGGGATCGGTCGTGTAAAACAACCACCCAAACCACAAAGGGATCAAAATGAAGTGATAACGTGGCTGCGATGCCATGAAAGGCTTCCTTTCTTTCTTATTTCATGCTTGTCGACGGGTTTTCCATGACGGATCCTCTCACGACCCAAAAACGCTACCTGGGCTTGATCACATGACTTCGTCATCAGGTGCCGTCTCAAGTCAAGCTACTTTTAAAATTGGCATATCCACAGTATCCACCCCCACACCTGCCTCCCGTTTTTCGCTGGGGCCTCTGGATATAAACAGACGCAGCAGAGCCGTGCCAGCAGAGCCCCAGTCGATGCGTTTCGAGACCCGGCCTGTGCTCATGCTATTCTCTATTCCTGGGTCTTGGCGACAATGGTGTCCAGGAACAAGCAACTTGGCACTATCGAGGCGGATGAGTCCCGTCAAAGATAAATATGCCCGCCCAGCAGCTCCGACAAACCTTGCTTCTTACCATCACCAATCACCGCCAACCTCCTTTTCCTTTTGTCTTGTTTCCCATCTTTTCATTTTGTCTTGTTTCCCACCTTTTCCTTTTGTCTTTTTTTTTTTTTTTTTCCTTCTTTTCTTTATTCTTTTCTTCTTTTCTTTATTCTTTTCTTCTTTTCTTTATTCTTTTCTTCTTTCCAACCCGCCTCTATAACCAAACCCAAAACCAACCATGTACTTTTCCACCAGCTCCGCCACCACGGCCTTGGTGGCGGTCCTCCTCGCCACCCAGGCCGTCGTCGCCGCCCCGGGGCGCAACCCCCGCAAGCCCAAGCTCGTCAAGGCTTGCGCCCAGGTGTCTGGCCGGTGCTATTACGCTCCCGCTGACCAGCGTGTCGAGATCGGTGCCGCCGTGGTTAAACGCTTCGACAAAAACTCTCCCGGCTATATCCCACACGATCCTCTCCCTGCTCATCTGAGACCGCACACGGACAAGCCGCGGCGGGCCGGCAAGCCCAAGGTCGTCAAGTCTTGCGCCCAGGTGTCTGGCCGTTGTTATTACTCTTACGAGGGCGTCGGGGGCCACGCCATGGTTAAACGCTTCGACAAACACTCCCCCGGCCGGGTTGAGCCCGAGACCCCCCCTTGAGACTTTGGCACGGCTGCAAAAGGGCCAGGCCGGCCAGCAGCAGTATGGGCGCGTATCTGGGACTAGGCTCAAGCACGGCCTCAAGGCCAAGCGTTCGACCGACGACGCCGCCGCTGATGCCCCCCATCGTCAAACGCTTCGACAAAAACCTCCCTCCTGGGATGCTGCCGCACCTGGGCCAGCCGCAGATCGTCAAGTCCAAGGTCAAGGTTTGCGCCCAGGTGTCTGGCCGGTGCTATGGCCCCGACAAGCGCTCGACCGACGTCGCTGCCGATGCCGACGCCCCCTTGGCTTAAACGCTTGGATCCCGGCTGGGATATCTCCCGACGAACCCCCTAAGCGGCGGACGCACGACAACATGCCACAGGTCGTGGATTTGCGCAAAAACAAGCGCAAATCCGGCCGTAAGAGCAAGCCTATCGCTTTGTAAAAAGGGGTTGGCACGGAAATATCTTTTACGTGCCCGCATCAGCCTTTACTTGGCCGGCAAGGAGGAGGGAAGGGGAAGGACGTGGCTGGGACGGGGTTCAGCTTTGGAAATGTTCGTTTCTAAACTAGGATTACTTTTATTTTAGGCCTGCTAGTTAACCTACTGTTTCCTTTATCATTACACCTCCATGCCAGCTTGGTGATTGGCAAAGTGGACTGCAGCGGCCTCGAGGTTGGGAATGCGTAGTGTACTGCGCCCAAGTCAACAACGGGCTCCCCTGTCCCGTCACGACAAAAGCCCGCTGCCACGCCCACGGAAGATTCCAACGAACAGCGTCAGCCGGGGAAAAGGCCTTGCTGTTGGCATCGATTATCTTGTTGCGGGTGTCAGCCTGAGACGGCCTTGTAAAACTTGGTGCATGCGCTGGTCAGGCCATCCTGGGTCGGGCTCGGCTTGGCCAACAGTTGCTCTGGACTTTGGCTCGGCTACTACTACTGCGTTGCCGTTCCCGACGCCAATGCTCCTGGCGGCGGCTCGCCCAACACCCCTAACAAGCCTACCCGACCCAGGCCGACTCAGGACGGATTGCCTCCAACTGCCAGCGATACCACTTGGTGGTAGCCATCCGGCGACTTCTACCAGAAGATCGTCTATCAGCACCGCAGCTTCAGCCTTTCAGACTTTTTACAGCTGGAATCCCGCCCTGGGGAGCTGGTGCAATGGCCCGGGACTTGGGTACAATGTGTGTGTGTGTGTGTGTGTGTGTGTGTGTGGGGGTGG
>PYSS01000117.1:29645-77487 GCA_003049465.1 Magnaporthiopsis rhizophila
TTTTCTCTTCTGTCGCTTGTCTGATTTTTTTAGTCTTATTTTCTCCGCTTCCGTTGGTAAGGCTGACAAGGGTTCACGAGTGCTTCTCGGGGGGGGAGGAAGGGTGTCTCAACCTTGCCCCTGGCAGATGACACCAAGGACTCGATGCTGTGTCAGAGGAAGGAATAGTTCTCGACGTCGCACCAGGGCCCAAATATATCACCCAGTCTGCGGGTGACACGGGCGACACAGAGCGACTCGACCGCTCGCGCTATCTATGTCAAACCTGCCACCCGACAAAGCCAGCGCCGTCACCCGCGACGCTGAGCGACGACGGGATCTGACGGCGTGCACAAGACGACACAGCCCCAGCCGCCATCCCCCCGAGGCCCCGGGGTAGCAAGGAAGCATGCGCCGAGGATCCCGGCAGGATGGCGAGAGAGCGCACTAAACACGGGAGCCTGCCGTAGTTTGGCTTCGAAAGGCTTTCTACGCATGCAGCACCGAAACGCTCTCTGGGGTTCGGTCAGTATGCCTCGCTGAAAGAGGCAGGCCGGCGACCCAGTTCGCCCGTTGGTCGGCGTGCATGCAGCAGCAGCAGCAGGCAACCAGGTGGTTCCACGCCATGTCGGGAACTTTTGTGTGTCTTCCTCTCTGTGTTGCCTCGCTCCACATTGTTTCCCCTCCGCACACCCCTGCCGTGGCATCCGGAAGATAGCCTGAGATGCCTTCACCGGTGTTTCCTTCCTAAACAACATCCCAATTACGTATGCTATGCGAAGTCCTCTGCACGTAGGTTGCATTCTGGCCATGTCGCCGTCATAGAGTGTCCGACAGACCGAGGGTGTGCATGGCATGCGGCCACCTATACATCCGAAGGCACCTTGGCATACAGCACCCGCATGTGCAACCGTATAGGCTCCTTGGCTCCCTCCTATGACCGCATCGGAAGGATGCCCCTTTTGGTCACTGACCTAGTCGACAATTTGTGCGACACTTCGTTGGCGCGTGTACGGTATGCGGATATTTTTGGGGGACATCTTTCTGTCAGACCGGACGAAGACGAAATCCCGTCTTTGCCGGCCAAACAACCATCACCGTGATCATGGGACAAGAGCCACAAAGCCACCTCGGACGAGGCTTCGTATAATCGGCTTGTTCCACCCAACACGCTCTAGCTCCTCCGCGCTAGTCGCGCCAGATGATCATCGCCTGACAAGGGAATCAAGGCAGGAACTGCCGCACGAAACGAGGCATCCCGGCGCAGCCTTTGACGCGCCCCCAATGGCTTGCATTAGTGCCTCCGTGTGCACCAACCAGTGCGCCCTCATGACATGTATGAGTGCAGGACCCGCGCCTAGCTTGCCGCTCGGGCTAATGCACATCCGGCGCTTCATCCTTTGTGGCGTCACGGCTGTCGTCGTCAACCCGCAGTCGGCATGCCATAATATACCCGCATCGGGGAGGCGTCCGCTCGGGTTCGTTTCCCAGCCAAGAGGGGCGTTTGTAAGCAGGATGAGATCGGTCAAGCGTGCTACGTTGTATGCCGATTCGCCAGGCGAAACAAAGCTAGGGAGAAGGCACCTTTGACTAAAGAGAGATAGTAAGAGCGAGAGATAGAGCGAAAAGAGAAACCAAATAGCAAGCCAACCAACCCACAAAGCAGGAGGCACCCAATGACAAAACCAAGCAAACCTGGTGACCTGCAATTGCCGAATGACTCCCGATAACGCCGATGCCCGAACCAATGAGGATATCCAGACAAAGAGGAGAGCAGAGCAGGCTGC
Organism: Magnaporthiopsis rhizophila; assembly: GCA_003049465.1. Lineage (NCBI taxonomy): Eukaryota > Fungi > Ascomycota > Sordariomycetes > Magnaporthales > Magnaporthaceae > Magnaporthiopsis > Magnaporthiopsis rhizophila. The sequence goes on from PYSS01000117.1 coordinate 31,412, forward strand.
ACGCCTCACCACCAGTCTCCTTGATCGTGCATGGCGGCGGCGACCTTGACGAAGCCGGCAATGTTGCTGCCGGCGACCAGGCTGGGCAGCTCGCCCTCCCGAGCCGGGACGTACTCCTTGGCCGTATTGAGGCCAATCCGGAACGCGTTCTCCATGATGGACTTGAGCTCCTTGTCGACTTTTTCCGAGGACCAAGCCAGACGCTGGTTGAGACGAAACACGCGGGGTTAGCACTGAGAAAGAGAGAGAAGAAAAAAGAAACCTCCGTATCTTTTGTACAGCCTGGCGAAAACCTAAGACCAAAAAAAAAAAAAAAAAAAAAAAAAAAAAAAAAGGGGGTGCCTCCTTACCGAGCTGTTCTGCCCCATCTCAAGCCCAGACACGGCGACGCCGCCGCAGTTGGCAGCCTTGCCGGGCGCGTACCACACGGCGGCGGGCCCCCTGTTATCTCTCCTGTTTCTTTCAAACACGTCGATGGCGGCCTGCTCGCAGCCCATGTTGGACCCTTCGGCCACGAAGCGCACGCCGGCCGCCACGAGCGCCTCGGCCTCGGCGCCGCTGACCTCGTTCTGCGTCGCGCACGGCAGCGCCACGTCCACGCGCCCGACGTGGGCCCAGGGTCGCGCGTTGGGGATGTACGTGAGCCGCCTGGGCTCTACTTCTTCTTCTTCTTCTTTTTCGTGTTGCTCCTTGTCCTCGACGCCGTTGCTGCTGTGGCCGTTGATTCCGTTGCCGTTGACTCCGTTGCCGTTGGCATGTCCGTTTGAGTGACCATTGGCGCCGTGACCGTTCGAGCGATGCCCGTTGCTGCCGCGGGCGTGACTGCACCCGGGGAGCTCCGACAGCGGCCGACGCCGCTCCTTGAGGGCCATGACGGCCTCGACGTCGGCGCGCGTGACGCCCTTGTCGCCCTGCGCGACCAGCGCTCCCTGCGAGTCCGAGAGCGACACGACGGTGCCGCCCAGCTCCATGACCTTGAGCGCCGCGTACTGCGCCACGTTGCCCGACCCCGAGATGGCCACGCGCTTGCCCGCCCAGCCGCCCTGGCCCGCGTGCTCGAGCATGTGGGTGACATAGTAGGCCAGGCCGTAGCCGGTCGCCTCTGTCGATTTGTGTTAGCCACGTCCTCTTTCGCCCTTCCGGCGGACTAAAAGGGAAGAAAAGGGAGGCGGAGGTGAGAGAAATTCTCCAACATACCAGGACGGATGAGGCTGCCGCCCCAATCGAGCCCCTTCCCTGTAAGGACGCCCTCGAACTTGTTCCGCAGGCGGCGGTACGCGCCAAACATGAAGCCAATCTCCCTGCCCCCGACGCCAATGTCGCCCGCGGGCACGTCGGTCAGGGCGCCAATGTGCTTGCTGAGCTCGGCCATGAAGGCCTCGCAGAAGCGGCGGATCTCGGCGTCCGACTTGCCCTTGGGATCAAAGTCAGCGCCGCCCTTGCCGCCGCCCATCTGCAGTCCCGTGAGCGCGTTCTTGAAGATCTGCTCAAAGCCGAGGAACTTGAGGATCGAGAGGTTGACCGACGGGTGCAGGCGCAGCCCGCCCTTGTAAGGGCCCAGCGCCGAGTTGAACTGCACCCGGTACCCGCGGTTGACCTGGAGCGCGCCCGAGTCGTCGGTCCACACGACCCGGAACTGGATCACGCGCTCGGGGATGGAGACGACTTTGAGTGCCGTGCGCAGCTCGGGCTGCTTGTCGAACAGGCTGCTGTTCTCGAGCGTGCTGGCCAGCTCTGTCTCGGCGCGTTAGGCTTGTTCTGCGTTCTTTTTTTTTTTTTTCCTTGTCGTGGCTGACTGAAACCACCTGCTGAATCCCCGAATACCACTCACCATTGTAAGCCTGCTCAAACTCGGGCTCGGACGGAAGGACAGGCATTCTAGTAGTGTGTATGGGCGGATGACGCCTCGGAGGTATGGCCTAGATGGATCGAGACAGGCTATTGGGCTACGGGTAGCTATAGAGGACTCGGCAGTGGGTACCTATAAATCACCAGACATGCGAATTTGGGGGTATCAAGTTATAGGAAAGACAACGATGCAGAGGCAAAAGGAGAAGATGGAGGAGGAGAAGCAGACGTCCAAGAGAAAAAGGAGGTGGTCTCTTTATAGACACACACGACAGCGGCAAAGCAGGCAAAAGCAAATCTGCGGGCTTTTACCAGACCTCGTCCTTATATCCCGAGACCCATCCCATCTTGGCCTCTCGCTCGTTCGCCGCGTCTTCTGGCACGTCCCTCCCCTTGGTGTCCCTTCTACGGATGGAGCGATCGCGGTACGGCTAAACCCAGCGAAAATGGAGTTCGGGGAGGGAGGCTGGGCAGGCAGTGGGGGTCAGTCCATACGGAAACAGTATGTCGGCCCATTTATTAGAATTGGTCCGCCACTGCCCACAACAACCTAGGACTGGGATGGATGGTAGGGCATTGTGGGATCATCGCGCTTCCCTCATCAGCCAGTCCCTCCACGCAAAATAACTCATGCGTCACTATAAGCAGGGCCGATCCCCACAGAAATCGCGCAACCCAACCCATCGGGAACGGCAACCCCAGCAACCCAACTACTGGAGTCTCGCGCCGCCGGTGCCGGAACTGAAGGGAAAGACCCGGAGGTTGCCAGGTGCGTCATCGCGAGCGGATGGGTGGTTGCGGGCTGACTGAGATGGATCCGTGACAATTGCAATCATGATGATTGAACCCCCAAAGCCAAGGGCTGCCGTATACGGACCAGACGTGAAATGCGCAGGACCCTTTTAAGCGAGGAGGCACCACATTGGTACCTAGTTTGCCCACAAGATGTCGTGTGCTTCGGATGTCGGCTCTGACGTACGTACTTACGAGCCCGTCCGCCCACTAACCTCCGAGAAGCCCAGTAAAAAGAGCTCCCCCCGGTTTCTACCCGCAGGAGAGTCACTACCACTGCAACCCAGCCACACGGCAGGGACCCCATCGACCCCATCGAGCCCATGCGGGAAAGCATCGCGGCAAAAGCCCGCATCCGGGCATGTCGCATCATAGATCTCGACTTTCCATGATTGTCTCATCCATCGCGGCGGCTCCCTTATCCCCGGCGTCCCATTGGTCGCCGGTCCGCCACAGGCAAACAGTCGCAGCATCTTTTTGATAAAGTGCGCCTAACAGAATGCTTAGGTAGGTGGGACGGCCGCCAAGAAGTTCAATTCCCTTCCCCATGTGGAGATGAAGCCCTGGAGAGAGGAGGCACGGAGTGTCCTTTGCGACGGGCGATACCGGAGCTGACCGTTTCTCTGGCACGATAATTTTCAGCAAATGAGATGGAATGCCTTGCAGCCCGTGGGGGGTCCCTTCAAGCTGATAATCGCTCTCACAACCTACCTGTCTGATGGATGCTGGCGGAGGAGGTTAGTGGTAGAAACCAATGAGGCTAAGAGCAGAAGAAAAAAAAAGAAGAAGAAAAAAAAAAAAAAAAAGCAAACTCTCTCATTTTTGGCTGGGACTAAGAGGCGGGAAGCTGGCCGCCGTTATCATGGATTCAGCGGGCATAGCCCTCTTCTCTCAGCACAGATGTATATCGCGCGACACAAACGAAAGGACCTGAGCCAGCGGGCACGATCGCGCCCGTCATCCTGCAGAAAATTTCCCCTGAAATTTTTGCGTCCCATGGTCCAACCTCTCTGAGGCCGTTTGTTCCCGACGAGGCTGGAATCCCCGTCCGAGACTATATACAAAAACATATTACGAAAAAAAAGTGTCGTCCATTTGGGGAACGGGCGACCGAAAAAAAAAAAAAAAAAAAAAAAAACGAAAAAGGCCCCCCTGCTCTCTATGTTTTAACCTCAAACCGCCCTGTCAAGACGATAAGTGCCCAGATGCGCCTGAAACCCATGAATAGGATGTGCCCCATCAACCAGAGCACTTTCCTCCGGAAAAAGAAAAAAAGAAAAAGAAAATAGGGCAGGAGAACAAAGAGAAGAAAGAGACCACAGGCCAATGATGAGCGGGCGTCGGGTGGCATACTCTTGCAGGGCACAAAACGGCACCATGAAACCTCTTAGGGCAAAGAGCCAAAAAGTTTCCCGCTGCCAATCGTTGAGAGCGAAAACATTGCGGGAGACGAAAATCCGATGTGCAGTGGTTGGTATCTTGATCGAAGACGCAGATAAAAGTCCAATACAGTCAGCCCACCAAAGGCCTCCCAGCCTCCACGAATTAGGCATTAGCAGAATCTGAGAGGGGCCGCAAAAGAAGCTTTCATGGGAGGACAAATGGGAAAAGCAGAGCTGAGCAGCCTTTAACCCTCGATCCTGAAGTGCAGAGAGTGCCAGTGAAATTCAAAGAGAAGGAACAACCACCCGCCTCGATTGTCTGGGAAGTGAGGCTGAAATAAGTGATAAAGACACCAAAGACAAATCATGGGCGAATCCCTCGTATATAGCCCAGCGCGTGTTGAAGGCGATGAACCAAAACGCCACCATGGCGAGCAGGACAAACCAAGGGAAAAAAAAATCGAGGATGCGCGCCTCCAACGCCGCAGGCTATGAAGACGGTAGATGCGAGGACTAACAGAGGAGAGGTAGACTGTGCAGTAAAAGGAAAGCCTGATGGGTAAAACTGTTCGGAGCGACCGAGACGCGCATTGCATGAGAGATGAAGCGGGGGACGTTCCTGACGACGGCAAAAGTCTGGCATTGGAGGTTGGGCAAGAGGGTCGGGCGAAGGAAGTGTTCAGTTGAGGAACCCCTTGCAGGCCGTGGTTCCGCAAAGGCACGCCACCCGATCCCTCTCATCTTCCTCGGGCTCAAACTTGTAGTCGTATGTGAGCTCCTCATCTATGAGCAAGGGGAAATACATGTTAGCAGGTGATCTTCTTTGACGCGAAAGGCTTAAGTAAGTTAAGATGCGAACAGCAACAGGAACTTACTTTGACCAATGTCTCTCAGAGCATAGATGACAATACGCTTGCTGCCTTCGACCTTGATGATCTTGGCTGTGCAGTTCGGCATGCAGCTGTGGTTGATGAAGCGTGCGATGCCGCCCTTCTTGGTCGCATCGATAACTGCCTCGTCATCTATCCGGAACAGGTACGTGCTGCCAATGCCGCTCTTGAGGTATCTCGCCTCGCGGACCTTGGCCACGGACGGTCGCACCTCCTCACCCACGTACTCGATGATCATGTCGTCCTTTGGAATGTTCTCCATGGCGTACAGTCCCCAGTTGTGGATCGCGGACCGTGCAAACTTGACAGGCTTCTTCCGCTTTCTAAGCTGGTTGAACCGCAGCACGTCAGAGTCCTGGCCAAGCGTCTTCTTCTGGTCGTTGATCTCGGCAATCACACGCCGGTGGTTCGCCCGATTGGCACGCGACGTGCCTCTCGAAATGTTATTTTCGTCGGGCACCTTGACAACTGTCAGGGTCTTGCTTGGTGCGTTGATCGCCCTGGCCTGTCGTTCCTCGCGTGCCTTCTTCACTTTGATGTGATGCGGCAAGTACTTTGACTTCTCCGAGTTGAGAATCTTCTTGACACCTTCGGTGCGTGCTGATCCGGTCGGGTTCGGTACGTAGTAGCCCTCGATCTTGGGCTGCTTGGGGCCATTCACGGTGGGATCGACATTGAGTCTCGTGATTCGGTCTCGCCTCCAGAGCCAGAACTCCGGATCACCAACGCTGCCAACTGGGAATCTCCGCTTGAGTCTCGTGAGATCGGGACGGTCCTTCACGCCAAGGGCCAAGGCATCCAGCGATGTGATGTCCAGCTCGAAGTTGGGTGGCAGCACGAAAGCAGAAACCAGTTCTTCTGGATAAAGCTCGGGGTCCAGTCCAAGCTTCTCCGACACCTCTGTCGTACTGGGCTGCCTTGGTTGCTCGGTCTGCTCCACCGCCGGTGCTTCTGGGGTAGCCTCGGTCTCCTCGGCCCTCGCAGACTGCTGCAGCGCCTCTTCTTCAAAAACCTTTTGCTGCGCGATCCTGAGGGCCTCTGCTTTCAGGGCCTCTCGCTCCTCAAAGATCTGCTTCTTTGTCTTCTTCTTGGCTTTGGGGGCCTTCTTCTTGCTCTTTGCCTCAGGAGCCGGGGTCGGCATGCGCGAGGTTTCTGTTTCGTCCCTGGCCGCGGCGTCCGCATCTTCGATGACAATGTCTTCGACGATGGGCTCGCGTGGAATGGAAAACTCGGTCTCGATCTTGTCGATCGTCACGCCGAACAGCTCCTCATCGCTCTTCTTCTGACGCTTGATGGCTGTCTCTATTGGCAGCTCGAGTTTCCTCTTCTTGGTGGGCAGCAGCGCCGAGTCGTTCACCGCAAAGCTGGCCTCAGTCATAGAGTCCTCTTCCTGTCGACTCCAGGATCCCAGCTCGTCCTGGATCGCATCCTCATCGGTACTCATCCGACTCCGAGGTCTGGACTCTGGTTCCTCCGTGTCCTCAACACGGGTCGTCCGCATGTCCAGATCCTCATCCTCAGACTCGTTATCACTATCCGCTTTGAGACGGTAGTGCAGAGAACGGAATGCGTTGCGCACACGAGCCGGCCGACGACGCTCAAAGGGGTCGACGAAGCCTGGTCTCCTCTCGGCCAGGCCTGCATTTTTGATCTTGCGGATCCGAGGGAGAGCGGCGACATTCAAACGGGTTGGCTTTCCCGTCCGGCTCTCTATCGGATCCGCACGGGCATTCGGTGTCGAGGCGGTAGACCTGTCGTCGCCGCTGTCTAGTACGATGCTAGGCACCTCGGTGTCGAGTGGTTCCTCCAGATTCAGCTTGCGGCGCTTTGCCACGTGGTTCGCGGGATCCAGATACGTCACCAAGGCTGGCATCGCTATCTTGGCGCGGAGATGCCTCATCAGATGCCCAATTATCTCCGTCTTCATGACCCTGGCGGCTTCGACGGAGGGATCGAAATCTTTGGCTCGTTGCCTCTTTTCCTCCTCCAGGTCTGCATCCTCGTCGCGGCGCCGCCGATCCCGGTCGTCCCTGGGCGGTGGCCGGGTTTCTAGGGGCGGCGCCCTCCGCTCGGGCGAGAGACTGCGTTTCCTGGTCTCCTGGGCTTTCTGCGCCGGCGCCACCGAGGGCTGGCTAGTTTGCCTAGGGACCGGGGGTGACTGGTAGCCATTGGGGTAGTACGTCATGACCATTGTATAGTCGAAGAGACGCCGACCATCTGTGGCGCAATAGCACCTCGCAGCGACGTCGCGATTCTTTTCGAGGAAGATGATATAATACCCGGTTTTTTCAAGGTATAATATCTCGTGGATGTCATACGACTTCAACCGTCTCATCATATGCGGGATGGTCAGGTCCGATGCCGGGACAGAGCTGTGGGGTATGAATATGAAGGGCTGTGCATGGATCGCCGTCGAGACTTGCATCTGCGCCTGATGGCGAACACTGCCAATGGGCGCGACAACCACAGGCCTGGGCCCCGGGCGCAGAACATCGATGGGAAACTTGGGCGACTGTAACATGGGTGATGGTAGAGTCTGGCGGAACGCGGCTGGCCCTTTGGGAGCAGTTGGCGGTGCCCTCGCAACGGCTCCAGTATTCCTCGGGGCAGTGGGGGCCTTGGCCTGGCTCGCAAGGGACTTTTCTTTGTCCTTCCTCAGGACATCCTCCATCATGCGACCGCTCTTCCTCCCGTCCGGGTCGTATTCGACCCGGACTTGGCTAGCCTCGATGCGCATTCCATTCATGCGCGTAACGGCGCGCTTAGCAGCGTCAATAGCCGAGATCGAATGCGGGCGAGATCGGTTCGGCTGGGAGTCCTTGTAGCGAAACGTGGCAAAGCCCAGATAGCTCCCAGTTTCGGGGTGCATCTTGTTGGAGCTCTCGGCGATGTCGCCGCACGACGCAAAGACAGCGACGACCTTGGAGAAGGAGATCAGGGGATTAAAGCCCATGACAACGACCTGAGTGGGCGGTCCGGGACCAATGGCGGTCTTGGGATCGTAGGGATAGGGGGGGACGTTATAGGGCGCATGGCGCAGGCGTGCCTTGGGGTTTTTGCGGAAGTCGACATTGATATAATTGAGCCGACCGCCTTTGGCCAGGCGTGGATCCGGAGGAGGGGCGTCATTGTCCTTCTATTTCATTCAAAGATATTAGCCATCAAGTTCCACAAGACACATGACGCCCCTCCTCCAGTGACAGGTATAGTATGGGTATCGGTATACGTACGATGCCGAAATCTTCATATATGGGCTTGGAAGACTTCTTCTTGTCGGACGGCACGGACTTGTCGAGCAGGGGGTCATATATGCACATACTGCCCATCACGGGGCGAGTCGTGTCGCGGGCAGGAATGCGCTCGACGGCGGCGGCGTCAAAGGACGGCGGGTCTGCATCTGGCAGGGCACCGTTGGGCGCGGAGGCGGTCGGAGTGGACGAGGCGGGCCCCTCAACCTTGTCGGGGCCGAGCGGTGTTGAGGCCAGTGGCCGTGAAGGACAAGAGGCGACCGAGTAGGACGGCGACCCGAGGTTCGTGAGCGGGGTGACATGGCTGCTTGAGCTCTTGGAGGGCGCCATGGCGCTGTGGTGGGGTGCCGACGAGCTGAAGATGGACGAGGTAGTGCTCGCGTGGGAGCTCGCCGAGCCAACGGCGTTGAGAATGTCGCCGGGGATGGACTCGTTGTCATCCACGTAGGGGCGTGGCGTGTCGGATGCGGGCTCACTGCCGCGCAATGGAGCCGCCGTGGAGCTGCACAAGGCCAGGGCGGTGTCCTCGGCGGGCTGGCAGTCACCGCCGATGGGACTGGGACGTGAGATAGCAGGTGTGGACGGGGGGTCAGCCGGCCGCTTCCTGGCCCTCTCTCGCTCCAATGCCCTATCGCGGACGGCCTTGGGCGCGGCAGGGAAGCATGCGGTGAAGCTCGCCCCCGGGGGCGGAGGCATCGTGAAAATTATCTCGTCAGCCACAACCACCGTCGACCAACCATCGTATTCGCGTCGCGGATGCTACGACAGCGCAAACATGTGTGCCAGGAGAGGAGCGCGGAATCGGGGCGACGTTGTTGCTGCAAGGACAGGCGGGTGTACGCGCGGAATGGCTGCTGGACTGGGGCCACGCGACAGACAAGCGCTGTCGGCTCCAAGCTGCGGCACGGGACTTGGGATGCGAGCGAAGATCCAGAAGACGCCCTGCGTGGGCGGCTGAGCCAGAGGTGACGGCAAAGTGACCAAGGGGGTACACGGAGGCCAATGAGGCCGGAAATGAGTTCTGCGAGGCGCTGCGACAAGATTGCCGGGGTTTGCTTGAACGAGCACCTCGTCGTGGAGGCGGCGTCGCGGGTTGCGCTGGCAGGATGCAGATTGAGAATGGCGAAGTTGATGTCGGAAAAAGTGGTCATCAGGGATGGCGGCACTCCACTGGCGTAATGGCGTCGGCGGGTGGATCCACACGACTGGGCTAACTTAAATTTCGTGTTCGGCCTCCATGGAGCGTGTTCAGGTGTCTTCTCGCCTCCTCCAATGGGGTCGTGCATTCAGCGGCTACTCAGCTACCGCGTACTGTACAATAGCTGTGGCTGATCGGCTTTACCACTGTGGCCTTGGGTAACCCGCCGCTTTCTCCCATCACCTTGGGCCGTGCCAGTTGGTTGATTATGTAATATCTTTCCCCGCAGCAATTGGCTTCTAGGTATTGTCATGGAGGCAGAGAATGGGTCTGAATTACCTGTGCCTAGCTGCAAGAAGCACAATATGAAGTGCCAGAAGACTCGAAACTCATCTGGGCATGTCTGGGGAGGGCGCACTGGACTGTAATGGGGCATGCGGGACAGCAAAAAGGAGGGTGGGTGGGTTGCAGTAAGGAGAAGGGAGGCTTCTTGAAACCATGGAGCATTCTCTTGTTGGCCGCATGCATCTCGAATCTCTTTGCAATCTCGATACTGATTGGAATGAGACAGCCCGCTCTGCTGCTCAATGCCAGTCAGCCCCACAAGGCATGCGCATGGCCCAGGAAGGAAATGATTGGCCATTTAGCCATTGCCCCTTTACTGGGAAGAGCCAAGGCATCATCAACAATGCCCCCCGAGAGAATCGAAAAGGAGTGTTTTTACACGGAATCCCTTCTCTTTCTCAGGGTGGTAAGCCGAGAGATTGATTACGAGGAATGATGACTCTTGTGGACGAAAAAAATTAAAAAAGGAGTGGCCAGTACAGCAACAAACCACAAGCAAAACCCAAAACACAGAACACCCAAGTGAAGGCGCGCCGTCGCATGAAAAGCGACGACCGGACTGGCCCAAAAATAACCAACGCCACGTCATTAGATACATTCTATACGGAACAGACCAGAAAATGAAAACGACATTCTAGGATGCATCCTAGAAGTCGACCGTCAGCTTGAAATCATCATCCATGCCGTCGTCCAGGTTAAAGTTGACAGAGCCTCCCAGATCCCCGTCGTCGTCCTCCTCTTTCTCGAAGATGGACAGAAATTCAAGGCGTCGCTCATCGTCCGCCTCCTTCTTGGCCTGGCTCTGCGCGAACCTCGCCGGCGTGATGGTCGAATCCGAGGCCGTCGAAGCGGTGCTCACTGAGCGCACCAGCCCGGAGCGCGGAGCCGGCCCGACGTTTGACGAGCTCGACGGCGCTGGGGGAGGAGAAGGACCCATGGTTCTGTCGGGGCGGTTCTTGAGCATAGATGACGCCGTGCGGCCCTTGGTGTAGCCCAGAGTGGTCCTTGAAAGGGGCAGTGCCGTCTCGGCCGGTGTTGCCCGAGGTCCAGTGGACATAGGGGCCAGGGCTTTCCTGATCGGCAAGCCAAAGGCAGCTGGTTTGCTCGACTTTACAAGTGTCCTTCCCGTGCCCACCTTGGGAGCCATCGCCGTTCTGGGGGCTATGCTGAGAGACTGGGCTGCAGCTCGAGATGCCGCGGCTGATGGCGCCCTGGGAGGAATGCGTGTGGTTTTGACGCTCGAGGTGGCGGTCCCGGAGCCTACGCTTGCACCGTCGGTCCTCTTGGACCGAGAACCAGGCACGTCGCCGATGGACCAGTCGAATTCATCCAGGTCCTTCCTGATGCGTGCCTCCGACTCCTCGAGAGCTCTCTTTTGCGCCTCAGCGAACTGTTTCTCCTTCCGAGACACACCATTGACGTCGACGGGGTCGTGATAGTAGTTGTAGAAGCCTTTGAGACGATTCTCTGGCTTGAGGCCCTCGAGGGTCAAAACGCCGTCTGGGAACACATCTGACTCATATGGAAGGTTCTTGGGCTTCGGAGGCGCATACTCGATCTCTGGCTCGGCCAGAGCGTCGGCAACGTCGGTGTGAATCTCGAGCTTCGCGGATTCCGTCTTGGGCGATCTTGCCCTAGGCCGACGAGAGACGGTAGCAGGAGGCTGGCTCTTTTCGAACTCCTGGACAATGCTCTTCACACCCTGAAGGTGGCCAGTCCTTGCCTTGGCGTTTGTTGTTTTGTTGCCGAGTGGCGCTCTTCCTGTGCGAGGCTCTGTACTCCTGCCGTCAGCTCCGCATTGCGTGCACATGAGAGATCTGCTCCTCGCGAGTGAACATACCGAGTGGTGTCGCCAGAATCGCCTTGCCCTTCCCTACAGTCCGGATGTTCTCATTGCCATGCTTCGATTGATTCCCGATCATCCCTTTGCCAAAGACTGTTGTTGTGTTCTCGTCGTTTAGAGGCACCTTCAGAGGCGTTTTCGGGTAGAGCGCGCCTGGTGTCTTGGCTGTAAGTTGACTAGACATGGTCGCATGGCTCTTAGCTGCTGCTACAGTCTGGCGACTGAAGGCCAAATTCTCTTGATCGCGAGCGGCGAGAACGTTGGCCATGGCTGCTGATACTCTTTCTCTCCGAGAGGTTCTCAGTTGCGGGAGTGTCTCGTGTTGGCGCGAATGTTGAGACGTGAACGCTGAAATCGACTGGCAGGTGTCACCAGGTCTGATCTCAGGAGAAGCCAAGCGAAATCATGGAAAAACTGATCGAAATTTCCTGCACCAAGGGACCAAATATCTGGACAGGCGGGTATGCGTCTTGTGACAACCAGACTTACGGGTTGGGTGACTTGGGTCTTTGCTTCTTCGAGCCAAGGAAAGCTCGGTGCATGTAATTTGGGCGATGTTGACTGGGGGCTCATTGTCGGCTAGCGTTGACAGGGCAACGACCCAGACTTCGCTGAAACCGCAGGCTTTCCGGCTGGTCGCAGCCGCCACCCCACCACTGGTGCACTTTCCGGCTCAGCATTAAGGTGGGCCTCCCTGGCAAGCCACCGCACGCATGCGTCTCTGGAAGGGTCTGGAGGGGCAGGTGCCAATTTCACGAGGTCTTCCCGGTCTCACCTCACATCCAAACCGTCCTCCTTTTAGCTGCCATCGCATCCCACAAAGCTAAAGCCGGAAACCAAGCTGCCCAGGAAACCTCTCGGTATCGCACACCTCTCCCGCACATCCCGACGTCACTTTCGAAGCCCGCCCGCCATGGACCGTATCAAGGAGGTGAGTTAGACGTCGTGATGGGTCGCTCTGGCGGCTGCCCGCCCCCTCGACCGAACCCCACTCGCCCATCGTGGGTGTCATCGAAGCTTCCCGCAACACGGCGCAGCTCCCGGCGATGCGCGCGTCAAAGAAAGCAGCGTTGCTGACCACTGATCATCGTGCGTTTCCCACGTGCGTTTGCCACGACGACAGAAAGTGAACCAGCTCCGGCTGGAGGCCGACGAGTCCAACGCCAAGGTGGAGGAGCTCCAGGCCAAGGTGAAGGTTCTGGAGCAGGAGAACCTCAGCAAGGAGCAAGAGATAACCTCGCTGCAGCACAAGAACGGGGTCCTCGAGGCCGAGGTTGAGAAGGTCGAAGAGGCTCTCAAGAACCTGAAGAAGATGCACGACGACAACCAAACGGCAGGTACGCAGAACGAGAGCCTCACCCGCAGGCTGCAGTTGCTGGAGGAGGAGGCCGAGGAGGCAGACAAGACGCTCAGGGAGACTAACGAGAAGTGAGTTTGCGTTCCTGGCCCTTCACCGTATCATTCTCCTGTCTCCGCCACGCTGCTAACATTGGTTTGTTGCCCCCTAGGCTTCGTCAAACCGACGTTAAAGCCGGCCACTTCGAGCGCAAAGTCCAGGCTCTCGAGTCCGAGAGGGACAGCTGGGAGACCAAATACGAGGAGATGGCCCAGAAGTACGCCAAGACTCAGAAGGAGCTGGAGGACCTACTGGCCGAGGTCGGAAACATCTAGACTCCCTCTCGAGAACCGACCTACCCACCTACCTAGATGCCGGGGTAGGCAGATAGCAGGCATTTGTTGTGCGAGTCGTTGGTGGAAGCTTTCTTGGTTCATGTATCGCTTTGCCCCCCTGATTTCCACACGCCCTTACAAAACCGAATCGAGCAACAACCCATCTGCATTGCGGGATTCGTTGCAGATATTTGTCTTCGAGCCATCATGTGGATTGCGCGGGCCGCTACGCGAGTTTTATTTGCAAGCTTCGTTTCCTTAGGATGAAGAAGTCAACTAATATACTGTTTGGCGTCTGGCAAGCCTTGTCATCGCCAATAACGACGTCGTACAGCGATTGGCGCAAGCTTATCCCTAGAGCGGGTTACGAGATATGGGCGTTGGACCGTGGCGCTTGAGGTTGCGCTATCCATGTGTTTGGTTCTCTTATGATCTAGCGGCGAGCTTCTTGGCCCTATGCTTTCGCTCCGTCGCTCGCCTCTCTAGCTTTGACTCGTAGCGGAACTTCTTCTTTTTCTTTTTTGGACGTTGCTGATCCTTGGGCTTCGCGGCCTGTTTGCTCGCCTTGGTTTCTCTATTCGTCTGCGCCCTATCTTCGCCCTCTTCATCGCTCGAGTCGTCGTCGGGTTCTGGCTTGTGTAGCCCGTCTCTGTCGACGTTCACCGACTCGATAGTGACGGTGGTAAACTTGTCCTCGTCGATATACTCCTCCTCGAAGCTCATGGGCTCGAGAGCCGGCGGAGGGTCGGCGAATCCACCCCACTCGTTGTCGGACTCGTCTTCGGAGAAGTCGCCATGATGGCCGGCCCTTTGTGCTTCTCGCAGGAGGGCATTCACCTGCTGGACATGATTTTCGATATCTTTCTTGCGTTCCTCTCTGATCTGTCCCCGTGTGATATCTGGTCAGCTCACCGAAGGCAGTTTGAAGCGGGCGCGCCTCAGAAGCATGCCGACGATCTGCCTATACCTGTTTCCTCAGCTCGATCTTCTCCTTACGCGCTTTCTCGGCCGCGATTTCCTGTGCCTTTTGTATCCTCTCCTGCTTGCGCTTGTGGAAGCCGGTGAGATAGTCGGCGCGCGCGGTGTTGTCGAAAGATATCTCCTCGATGCTTGGGGCGGCCTTCCGTTTCTTGGATGGAACCAACAGGGGTTTTTTCGGTCGGGGCTGGGCGAACATGCTGGGATGTTTTATAATGCGAATAAAGAAGACTGCCAGGTGGATGGTAGAATTCCCCTCTCCAGAGTCCGAATCGCGCCGAGGATGTTTCTATGCTGTCGCCAACGGGCGGCTGGATTCGAGCTTGTCAAGAGGCCCCGCCAAACTTTTTGCTCTCCACGCTAACACCCCTGCTTGGACGAAAGGGAAGCTCCGTCGCCACCCCCCTGCGTTGGCCGCTGAACCTGGATTTTGCACGCGCCCGCAGACGCATACCGGCATATTACATGAGAATGTAGGTAGACGGCAATAAGAGAGTTACTCAAATGCGAGCGAATTTAGATGAATTCAAATCAAATGCATCAGAAATTCATTGAAAATCGTCGGAATCCAACCCACCTAGACTCTCTTGCTGCAGTCATTGCGGCGGCACAGCGTAAGGCTTGCTCCCATGCCAATGTGGCTTAGCACCAGTTTCTCGTCCGCGTCCCCCAATGACGCCACAGTCATCCCCAGCTTGCGCTGAGACCGAATCCCAAGGTCAACGACACTGACATCGACCGCGAACACGACGCACCTCCAGGTCGCCACGCCATCCATCACCCAACAACCCGTTTCTTTCTTGTGGCACAATTGAAAATGCATCTCTCATTAGGTGCCAGTCTTCTGGCGCTTGCGTCGTCGGCGCGCGCATTTTCCGACTCGTCTCCCTTTGTTTTTATGTCGACCGTCGAGTACGTCCGCTCCTAACCCGGCATTGCTCGGGATGCTTCGGACGCGCCCGTCGCCGGAGAGCTACCACACAGAATGGCTAACCCAACCGCGCCCGGACTCCTAATAGCATCGAAAGACCCTCCTTCGTGAACGGCAACCAGCTGCAGAGCAGCTCGCAGGTCCTCCGCTCGGCCAAGGCCATGCTCGACGCCTGCCCGACCAACCGATACCTGCTCATCTCGCAGCCGAACGTGCACGCCTCCGATCTGCGATGCACCTCTGAGGATATCAAGTGCCAACGCGCCCCGAATCTGCTCCGCAACGCCCCCCTGGCTCGCCTGTCGGTCTCCGAGGTTGTCGGCAGCCTTACGTTCGACGATTTCAGCCGGCACATCCAGGCCGCCTGCCTGCAGAAGGGGAAGCAGGCCCGCGTCGTCGAGCACACTCTGAGGGAGCTCCCTTCGTCGCGGGGTGCGGATGAGAGGGCCGCGGTTCTTGAGGAGAATGGTGAGTGGGCGCCTCGTAGCGTGGACGTCCTTGGCAACTCGGGACGGACAATCTCGAGGTCGGGCGAGTAGCTGACAAGGAAATCGCCTCCACAGACAAAGAACTCGGCAAGATTCTGGACAATGCCGAGGGTGAGGGCGACTACACGGCCATCTACTTCTCTAACCCGAACAAGTTCAGGCCCTACGAGGCCGAGTTCGAAGAGCCGGTGCACATGGAGCTGAGGCGGCAGTCGGTCCCGCCCCTTATCCTCGCGAGGGCGGCGGGTGGCAACTCGACGCACCGTCCGGCTCCTACGGGCCTGTTCCAGAAGTACCAGTTCTTCACGCCTGGTAAGTCACTCTCACAGACGCGTCGTATATCTTGAACCTTAAAGTGTCACGTTTGAAACTAACTTGACCTAGGCGTGTTCATGGGATTCGTCGCGATGATAATCATTGTCTCGATCCTTTATATCGCCCTCATGGCGCTTGGCAGCCTGCAGGTGCCATACGGCGCCTTCGAGAAGGACATGGGCCCCGCAGCGCAGAAGAAGCATAACTGAAGTTGGATGCTGAGGATGCCGATTTCTCTTTGTTTCGGGGACAGTTTCCCCTGGAGGGTGTACGTCACTGGGACCGTTTGGATAGGGAGTTACAGGTTTTTGATCTGTGCATATTCAGAGTACAGAGCGATCAGTTCGGTCGGTAATTCTGCTCGCCATCTCGAGTGATTTCGTTGTATGGGTATCGTTAAATTGCCATCGTGTATCAAGGTGCCATGTATCCCTGCCGTCCGCAGTTTGTTCTCTCTTGCTCCCTGAGCTGATACGTCGCACGCGTATGAGTTCATCCATCAGCCGGTGATGTCCGTTCTTTTATTTCCCTCCCTCAAAAACCAAACCAGAACTCCAAAAATAAGACCAAATACGCAAATATTCCCACGACGCAGACACATGTCTGTCCTTTCAGCTCAGACGAGATGGCTGGGGAGCAGGAAGTTTGCTATTCCCTCGCGGATGGCGTACTCGTGGTTGCAGTTGGAGCACACCAGCTTCCCCTGGTTTATCTGAGTCTGGATGAGGAGATTGTGCAGGTCCTTGAGCATCTTCTCATCCGCCTTGAGCCGATCTGCGGTCGGCGGCTGCGGTGGGAGCGCAGGGAATCCGAGCTGGTCTCGAGGTTAGCGGGGTTCTCATCGTCATTCGTCTCTCTCGGGGGTTTTTTGTTGTCCCTCCCTGCTTACCTCGGTCGCAGTCGTGCAAAGCGCAGGCCAGTCGATCCTCGGCAGGATGTTGACAAGGAGCTGAGCGTTGAGCTCCACGTCGTCTTGCACCAGTTCGGCGTCCTTTGGGTGTAGAGGGAAGGAGTTTGAGGATGCTCGGCACGTCTTCACCGCGCAGGTGAGGAAGTTGAGGCTAAGGATCTTCATGATGTTTTTGTTTTCCTCGCTTGGTCTTTTCTGCACGCCTGCCAATTATTCAATCCCTTCTGGAAGCGTATTGATATTTTGGGAATTTTATCCAGTCAAGTTTAGTCGACTGCCGGGCTTGCATGCGCGTCTCTCCATTTCAGTGTTCTCATCATTCAATTTATTCCACGTTCCTCCCCGCAGCTGGCGGCAGATTTTATACTTGGCACGTGATCCCCGCGACTTGCCTTTGGCCAGGAACCCTCCTACACAAAGGCAATTGGCTGGAGACAAACTATATCATCACATATCATATCGTAAATTCATTCGGTCTCACATTTAGAAAATGAAGATGCGACAAGATAGATACTAAAAAGATGACGGAATAGATTTCCAGCAACAGGGACAACTATATGATAATACCGAGCGCATGGCCAGCCATGCCCCGCTGCTGTCCTCTTTGTCGGTGCGGAGATGGAGAAAAGAGCTACAACAGCAGCCAGATTTAGGCCAGGTGCCTCTCGTAGGAAGGGAGCTTCGAGTCCCTGGTCTTGGTCCAGCGCACGTAGTAGGCAACGGCCGAGAGGATGATGCCGAAGAAGAAGGCCTTCTGCAGGACGGACCAGGTGGCGGGACCGCTGACATTGGCCTTGGCAGCAGCATTGTGGTGAGCCGACTTGGAGGCAGCCTTGTTGTCCTCGGGCTCGCTGTTGAACCCGGCCGCCCATTCGGCATGGCCATATTCTACAAGTAGAAAAAAGTCGCAGAATCAGTAAAAACCGAGAAAGGCTGGAAAGATTCAACTATTATTTTTTCTGTTCCCCATGATTCTCGTCACGTCTTTTTTTTGTGTGCCCAGTCTATATATCCTCTAGTTCGGTTCCAGCCTAGCAGCAAGACAGAAATCAAAAAAGGCGGATATATGACTAAAACCCGTGTGTTGCACGGCGAGCCGGTGGAAGGCAGGGCAAAAGGTAGGTAGGTCTGTGCAAGAGGAGAGATTACAGCTCCACGTGAATACCTTCTTCGGGAACCTCAAGCTCTCCGCTCTTGGCGATCCTGACCGTCTTCTTGGGCTTGTCGCCGGGCTCCTTTTCGACGTTCTCGATCTTCTCGACGACATCGTAGCCCTCGAGGACCTCGCCGAAGACTACGTGACGGCCGTCCAGCCACCTGCGAGGGAGGGGAAAACGACAGTTAGTACATGGTGAAGGGCCAGCGGGGGGATGCGAGTTCGCGAACAAGACGCTTGCGGAGATGGGAGGAAGAGGTGTGCTTACGATGTGATGGCGGTGGTGATGAAGAACTGCGAGCCGTTGGTGTCCTTGCCAGCGTTCGCCATGGAGAGCATACCCTTCTTGCTGTGCTTGAGCTTGAAGTTCTCGTCTTCGAAGCGGTCGCCGTAGACTGTAGAAAGAGCAAACAAAGCGGTGTCAGTAGACTACTCCGATTGCACTGCCATCAAACCGCAGCGGATCCAAACCTCAGATCCAGAAATCTGCAGGTCAGGAAGGCGCTGGAGCTGCAATTGAGGCGATCGAGTAGCAGTCGCCCGAGGCCGGGTTCGCAAAGGACATTAGTGGTACTCACTCGACTTTCCGCCGGTGCCATCGCCCTTGGTGAAGTCGCCACCCTGGATCATGAAGTCCTTGATGACACGGTGGAAGGTGGAACCCGCGTAGCCCTCGCCCTTGGGCTTGAGGGCCAGCTGGCGGAAGTTCTCGACGGTCTTGGGGACGGTCTTGCCGTACAGGCCCATGACGATACGGCCGATGGGCTTGTCATCGTGCTCGATGTCGAAGTAGACCTTGGCGGTGATCTTGGGGCCCTTGGCCGCGGCTACCGTCTGCGAGAAGCAGATGACGGCCAGCGCCACAAGGAGGGCCGTGGTCACGAAGAACCGCCGGGGGTTGAACATGGTGACTGTTTCGCTTGTTTCTGCGGTCTCTCTTTTCGTCTCTCTCTGGTAGAAGAGGGAGAGGTTTGAAGAAGATCCGGCAATGGGTGGTGGGGAAGGCCTCGCTCTCTTATACCGACTCGTTGCGATTGGGGAGGTGGGGGGGCACTTTTTGCCTGGCAATTGAAGCTACCACGTTTCAAGAACGGGGTTTCAAGCTCGTGCTTGCCTCCGCCAAGGAGAATTGGGGAATCCAGGAGGGTTCGGCGGCTAGTGCGGCTTTGGCCCGAAAGAGCATTCCCGCTTGAGGCAGGGCGGAACAACAGCCCCAAATGCAGGGATTGAAGGCATCGTTCACAACGAAAAGACGCATCCATTTCGTTGATAATACTTCTTCGCTCCCTTGGTTTTTCCACCCTACTTGTCATTTATCCTGTGTCACTTCCTGCTCCTATACCTGTGCTGCTTCAAACTTTCCGCTGCTGTATCATTTGTATGCCGCTGTCTGGTGGCGCAGGTATCAGATAGTTAGGGGCGAGGCACACTACCACACAGTGTCGCACAACCCATTCAACGCCTATTACGACAGCCGCGTCAGTGTGCCACTGCGCCTGGACAGCGTCACTCCAGCCGCGGACCCACTGGGACTCGGGGGCGAGCTCCTGTTTTGGACTCTGGCCAGGCATCCTCCGAAGGGACCCCTGATGACCCCGAAGGCGCATTCATCGCACGCAGTCTCGACTTGAACTTGCCGACGAACAGACGGGGTCCGACGGGCTGGATCTTGCACCTACGCACGATTGCGACAAAGCACGAAAACCTAGCCGCCATCACGTGGCACCGCGCCGAACCAAATGCGCTCGCGCAGATGACGACACACTCGAGGAGAGAAGCAACAGGATGATGTCCTCAACTAACGAGGGGGACCCGTTCCTCCAGGTCCAGCAGTGAGTGAGCAGCCCACCTGGCCCCCAGCAGCAGCAGCGGCAGCAGCATCAGCCACACTTCAAGAGGCGCTAACATAGTCGCTTCGCCCGCGCGCAACAACTACAGAGATGTCCTCAGCCAGCTCAACTCGGCCCGGCCGCTCTTCGCCTCGTACCTCCGCATCCGGTCCCTGACGACGGCCGCGAGCTCGCCGGAGCTGGCCTCGGCCCGGTCCGACCTCGAGTCGGCCCTCGCGACCCTGGCCGAGGACCTGGCCGACCTCGTGGAGTCGATAAAGGCCGTCGAGTCGGACCCGGCCGCCTTCGGCCTCGACGCCGCCGAGGTGACGCGGCGCAAGCGCCTGGTCCAGGAGGTCGGCGGCGAGGTCGAGGACATGCGCGACGAGCTCGCCAAGAAACTCGACGACGTCGCGGCGGGCGCGGGGAAGAAGAAGAAGAAGAAGCAGCGGGCCGGCGGCTCCTCGGACCTGCCGGACCCCAACGCCTTTGCCATCCCCGACGGCGACGGCGACGGCGGCGGAGGCGACTCGTACGCCGAGTTTGAGCACCAGCAGCAGCTGCACATGATGCGCGAGCAGGAGGAGGACCTCGAGGGCGTGTTCCAGACAGTCGGCAACCTGCGCCGGCAGGCCGACGACATGGGCCGCGAGCTGGAGGAGCAGCGCGAGATGCTCGAGGTGGTGGACGGGCTCGCGGACCGCGTGGGCGACCGCCTGCAGACGGGCATGCAGAAGCTGCAGTACATCATCAGGCGTAACGAGGATCGCTGGAGCAGCTTCTGCATCGCCGTCCTGATATTCGTCCTCATTCTTCTCTTGATTCTGCTGCTCGTGTTATGATATATGCAGGCGTGTATTACCGACTTTGCGATTCTACAGTTTTTTCTTTTGATCTATGTCTTGTATGGGAATGGAGTTATATCTTAGACGCAGGCACGATAAATTATTAATGGCCCCTTTATACCAAAAGTGCACAAGATTCCATCAAATTGGCGTGATGTTTCTCTTCTTCTATGTGAAAAGAGGGAACAGCTTATGCGAATTGCTCATTTGGAATAAGACACCGAAAACAAACGCAGTATACGGAAATGATAAACTGAGCAAGTTGGTATCCAATAATAAATATCTGAGAAACCTCAGCATGAGACAAGAGTAAAGTCAACAAGGCCTTCTATGGTATGTGATGGGTCTTCCGTTCCCAAGATATAGACATTCAAAAACAGTCATTACACAATCCGACAAAAATGAAATCAACCCAGATCTCTTTGCCTGTCGTCTAAACGCCGCATCATGCATATCGGGGGGTTTGTGCTGTACAAAGCTTTCGTGTGCCTTGTGCTCCTGGTGGTGACACAAGTTCCGTTTCCGCCCTGTCGAGTCCATCATTTGATCCTTCGCCATGAAGTTATTGGCAGCACGCCACGTATGTGTGGGGCGAGCTGCTAACATGTGAACCGTACCTGAGTGAGGTCCAAGATGGTATAGGCAGCCAGCCTGCTTGGTTTGCGCGGATTGCGACGGTGCGTTTTTTTTTTTCCCTTCAACTATTGTAGAATGAGGCCATAGTCTCCTTTGAGTAGCTGGGCGAGCACCGGAAGCGCTCCAACAGCTGCCGTCATCTTTGGTGCCTTGGCCGGGAATTCGACCAGGGCAAGCCGCAGAGCCGCGACTGCAGCATTCCCATAGAAGTGGATGAATCGCTGCTCATAGTTCTCGATCATGGCCTTCAGCACGAGGCACTGCGTGTCCGACATCTCGTTGGCCGGGGTGTTGACGATCCGGGCCAGCGCAGCCCAGTACCTCGCCGGAGGGAAGGGGTTCTGGTTTCGAGACCTGGAGAAGTCGCGCAGCGCGATGGCACCGAATCCCGCGCCTAGGCCCGTCATGCGGTCGGCGTGCATCTGCTCTGGTATCCAGGTGCCATCCTCTTTGCGCCAGCCGACGCGTAGCCGGCCTTGCTCGGTTCTGTCGCTGCCACGGAAGCCGAACAAAACAGGACAGACTATCCGGTATTTGGCCAAGAGCAGGTCGATCATAGAGCCGCCCCGCCATTGAAACTCTGGATCGGAAAAGATTTTGGCAACAACGGTCCCGACAGCGTCTGCCAGCTGGGGTTTAGCAGAGCACTCGTTGATGAACTGGGAGATGACAGATTTGGAGAAGACATTGAGTAGAAAGATGAAGAGTGATGGTAGCTGCGGTGCGTTGTTCGCCGCATTTTCGACTGGACTTCGAGGCTCCAGTAGGAATTCGTTCGGGTCAACTAGCTCACTAAGTACTCGGCCATGGAGGGCTTCTTGTAGACTCGCTGTGATTTTGGAAACCTGTCGTGGCAAGTAGTAATCAGAAGCCGTTCCGGGAAATCGGGACGAGACTAACCGGCGCAGGGGTATGTGTACTCACCGCCTGTCTGTTGTTGGACAGCGCGCCCTCGACAAGCTGACCGACGGATGTCCGAATCTCACGGCGCATCTCTCCCATCCTAGCCTTGAGCTGCGGATTTACCTTTCGCTGCTGGTCAACAAAAACGCGAAGCTGCTTCAGCTTCTTATGGACTTCAACATGGCGGTCTGGCTTGGCCACAGGAGCCAACGACGGCGCCTGGGGCTTCGGTGCCGTCGTGGGTGTCCCATTGACTTGTGGCGGCGGGTGGGATGGTGGCGCCGT
The DNA here is from genome assembly GCA_003049465.1 of Magnaporthiopsis rhizophila. NCBI lineage: Eukaryota > Fungi > Ascomycota > Sordariomycetes > Magnaporthales > Magnaporthaceae > Magnaporthiopsis > Magnaporthiopsis rhizophila. The sequence continues at coordinate 53,845 of PYSS01000117.1, forward strand.
CGAGGCAGACGTCGAGGTCTGTTGTGCAGGCTGGGCTTGGTTCGGTGCTGGGAAGCCTCCGTTGAGCGTGCTGCTTGGGGGCTTCTGGGGTTCTGGGGCTGTAGGGGGCGTTGTAGTCTTCACCCCACCGTTGGCTGACGCCGAGGCGGACGCATTTTGGGCTTCTGATAGTTGGCCGTTGGTGAGCGGAGCCGGAGAGGCCGGCTTCGGAGCACTGGCCGGGGGTGCTGGCTCCGGCGGTGGTGGGGGCGGCGGGATCGGGACAGACTTGGCCCTGAGAGCCTCCAGCCTTTGCCTCTCAGCGGCGAGTTTGGCCTCGGCACGTAACCTTTCCTCCTGCTGCTGCTGCTCGATCTGTACGCGGCGCTGTTCTTCCTGAAGATGGTAGTGCTTCAAGACCTCGATCGCCGTCTTTCGGAGTCCTTCGTGGTCTCGCTTCGCCTGTGCTAAGCTGCGCTGATGACTTTCTTCAGTGTTCCGATCTTCCAACCGGAGATCCTCCAGGGACAGATCAATAGTCGAACCCCAGGGGTGGCTGATGCGGTTATCCACGGCACGCGTGTCCTGCGTTGGGATACGCGCCGCTGGTGGTGAGGAGTTCGCCATGGTCGCACGTCGTGTGTGGGCGAGCGCGGAGGTTATGGCATGGCCATTCGGGCGACCTGTGTGTATGCGGTGTCTGGTGGCCGTAAAGGGAAATCAAACGGCGACGCGACGGGCCCGAAAGATCTCGGCTCTTTGTCGAGGATGGCACAGGCAATCACGGCTTTACAATGGGGACCTTTGTACCGTGCCGAATCCGACGAATGGGGGCTTGGGGCGCCGTTGGTTTCTGCCAGCGCTAGACGCAGGCGGTCAGCCACCCTGCATGGGGGCATGGGCCATGCGGGGAGGCGCGCCGAGCTGGGGCGTGGCCAGTCCAGTTCGGGCAATCACCTGACACAAGCATGGGGCTGGCCGGCCTTGAGTCTTGGTTTTCGGCGGCCGAGTTTGGGCTGGCCCAGGCGAGCCGTGCACAGCAGCCTCGGAGATCGTTTGGGGCTCCCGTGGGAGTCTGTAGATTTTGACATGAAACGAGACGTGACCCGGCCTGGTGTTTCCAAACATTTTGCCCTGTCTAACCACCAGCCATGGAGACCGGGGCATAGTCACATCCCGCAATTTAGGAGTCAGCGAGACAGCGACGTACCGCTACTCCCCTGGCAGGATTGTGTCTTGGCCTTCAGAGTTTGTTGCTGGTGTTCTTGTCATCACATTTCCTTTTTCTTATACTTTTACCGTCTTTTTTTCTCTGGTTAACTCTGAAGCGACTGCCGTTTAGCCCCTAAGGCTCTTCGCCAACAACCTTTCAGAGGTATTGACATTGCATGCCGTCCCGGCCGACTGGTTGACGCGGTGGGAGCACATCTGCGGTCAGCAACGAGTACGTACCTAGATACGTGCACATGTACGTAGGTAGCTAGGTAATTCGAGTGCCTTGTCAGGATTGCGGCGGGATGAATCCCATCGGAAAATAGCCCAATTGGTGTTACGACTGTAACTTGTCTGTTCCGATTGGATGACCGGCTACGGTAGCCAAGGTCCCTCAGATGAAGACACATCGCCCAAGGCAGAACACATATAAAGACACAAAGAAACAGATTTGAGTGTGGTCCAAGGGATGGGCTTACTCGCTCGGCATAGGACAGATTCGGCAAAATCCAGACCCTAATTCATTGGCGTTGCTGCGCAGCAGCAGCTGGTCTTATCCGGCACAGAGTTTGGATACTTGCGCTGCGTGCTCCCAGGCAGGCCTGTGGGGCGCTGCTTCACTGGCAAACGGGCCGAGCTGTGCCCTTGGAGGATGGAGGCCGAGCTGTCAACTTTATTTAGCAAAGCATCAATTCCAAATCGGCTGCTTTTTGGGGTCCTTCGGGCGCCCAAACACCAGCCCGGCCTACACGCCGCGCCAGGTATGCAAGAATAGACGGGCACCAGACAGTCGCTGCACTGCCATGGTGCCCTCGGGCTCTAGCGTTTAGCCGCCCGCCCGTCGCAGAATTTGCTGGCAAATTCGAGGACGAGATAGGCAGGCAGGCAGAGTCAATATGGTCTCGTGTTGTGGCGGTCGTGCCACCATTTCTGACGAGCGACTGCAACCTTTTGGGCTGTCGAATCCATGTCTAGGGGTCAATTCTCCCACATCGCAGCAAGGGGTGTGCTCCGCTCTCCTCAGAGGGGTTTCTGTAGTGGGCCACTAGCTAGCGATCAGTGCGTTCTGTTTGGCGGCTTGAGTGGGGCGGCCACAGGCCTTTGGCCCTCTTGGGGGGCACTGTAAGGGCCAAGCCGGCCGGGGCAACAGTGCATGCAGAGAGGGCCAGACCTACATCATCAACTTTGTCGGCCTCGACTCTTTCTCTTCTTCTTCTTCTCCCTCCCTCTTGTCCTCCTGCACTCCTCTTCTCCTCCATCGTGCCTGACCCCCTCCTCAATCCCTACAGCCAACGCAGCCAGTCTCTCCCTCTCACACGTTCCTTGCCCTGTTCGTATCCTTCCTTTTGCCTTCCTTTCCCACTTCCAACCCCACGCCTGCATTTGTTCCACAGCTCTCTGCCGTCTTGTCGGCCCCCTACCAACATCTGGCTCTAGCTCCTCAGCCTGCTCCCACAACCCCACAGATATCCAGACCCGAAGCTCCAAGCTCCCGCTTCCGACCGCATCGTACTGCAAGAAAAAAAGAAGCCATCCATCGACCGCACCGCGCCGCAAACAAACCCTCTGATCGCCGCACGCGAATAGAGGCGAAAAATCTTTCCTGTTGAGCACTCGACGTGCACTGCCAGGTGCTGCTCACAATTGATCCGCCATCATGGAGCAGCAACAGCAGACTCAACCTCCCGCCGGGGGTGTTCCTGGGCCTACTGGCCGCCGGCTGCACATCGCTCATCGCCGTAGCCCTTCGGAGCTGACGCCGTTGATGAGCATGTTCGCCAATCCCAACAGTAAGCGATTCATCTCCTCGTGTCGTACTTTTTTGGCGTCGTTGTCCATTTCAGCCTTTACTCCGCCAGGCAGCCAACACCCAATTATGATTTTTCTCGGTCGCTTTTCCCCTACTCTTCCCCTCCCCGATACATCAAATTGCCCTAGTTCCCATGACAGTTCACCTTCCTGTCCATCTGTCAACTTGCCAGCCTACCTAGTCGAGGGCGTTTCACCTGCTGACGTGTCCTCGTCCGCCTCGCCGCAGTGGAGCAGCTTGCTATCCAGCAGCAGATCGAGTTGTTGCAACAGCAGCAGCAGGCTCTTCAAGCCTCACACCAACAATATGTCAACCTGGGCATGATCCAGCCGGGGCAGGCCATGCCTGGCGGTGCTTTCAATCATTTGCAACCCACCATGGGCCCGCAGGCCGGATTCCAGTTCCCTGGCCAGCTTCAACAGCAACAAGTTGCCATGCAGCAAGGCGCGGCTCCCGCCCTTTCACATCGCCGCAACCAGTCGGCGCTTCCCAACATGGGCGTTGGCCCTCCGCCTGCCCCGTCTTCGGGTGCTGCCGGAACCGGGTTCAACTTTGAGACCACCTCGGGGCAGGGCCGCGAGAACAACGCCGGTGGCGGTGGTCGCGGTGGCCGTGGTGGCGGTGGCTCCGGGGGTGGCCATCAGCGGAGGCACTCGCTGGCCCTTGCCGACGCCAAAAAGGCGGCTGAGCTCGCCCAACAGAAACGTACCACCTCGGGATTCCAGTTCCCCGGCCCAAACGCTTCGGGCTCGTCCGAGACCCAGGACGAGGAAGGCAAACCTGCCGCGCAGCCTGCGGCTGAAAACCAGGCTCCTCAAGGCCAGGCCGCCCGGGGTGGCCGCGGCGGTTCCCATGGTCGAAGCCAGAGCATGGCTGTAGGACGCGGGGGTGGTCGCGGTGGCGGTTCCGGCGAGGGTGGCCGCGGCGGACACGCCCGGTCAAACTCGCGCAACTTTGACGGCAACTGGCGCAACAGCCAGAGCGGTCAAGGTGGTCAGCAACCGTCGCAGCAGCAGGACTTCCAGCCCGGGCACCGCCAGCGCGGCTCAATCAGCGCGGGCTCCGTTGGCTCCTTCCAATATCCTGCCCAGCCCCAGCTTGTTCAGATGCCCAACCAGATGCTCATGGCTGGCATGTACGCCGGCCAGCAGCAGCTTACCCCGCTGCAGATCCAGCAGCTTCAGGCGCTTCAGGCGGCGCAGATGAACGGCCAGCACATGGTTGGGCTGCAGGGCAGCCAGCACGCCCCTCAGATGGGCCAGCAGCCGCAGCAGCAGCAGCGCAAGACGCTGTTCACGCCCTACCTTCCCCAGGCCACCCTGCCGGCTCTTCTTGGAGATGGACAGCTTGTGTCTGGCATTCTCCGTGTCAACAAGAAGAACCGCAGCGACGCCTACGTCTCGACCCAGGATGGTCTTTTGGATGCTGATATCTTCATTTGCGGCAGCAAGGACCGTAACCGCGCTCTGGAAGGCGACCTGGTGGCCGTCGAGCTTCTCGATGTCGATGAGGTGTGGGGTCAGAAGCGAGAGAAGGAGGAGAAGAAGAAGCGCAAGGACATTACTGATACCCGCTCTGGCTCGACTAACAACGGAAGCCAGAGCAACGCCAATGGCGAGGATGGCACCCCTAGCGAGGGTGGTATCCGTCGCCGTGGCAGTCTGCGGCAGCGACCAACGCAGAAGAAGAACGACGATGTTGAGGTTGAAGGCCAAAGTCTCCTGCTTGTCGAGGAGGAGGAGATCAGCGACGAGGCCAAGCCGCTCTATGCTGGTCACATTGTGGCCGTCATCGAGCGCGTTGCTGGCCAGATGTTCTCGGGCACCCTCGGCCTGCTGCGTCCCAGCAGCCAGGCCACCAAGGAGAAGCAGGAGGCCGAGCGTGCTGCCCGGGATGGCGGTCGCCACCAGGACAACCGGCACCAGGAGAAACCCAAGATTGTCTGGTTCAAGCCTACCGACAAGCGCGTTCCCCTCATCGCCATCCCGACCGAGCAGGCCCCTCGGGACTTCGTTGAGAAGCACCAAGACTACGCGGACCGCATCTTTGTGGCTTGCATCAAGCGCTGGCCTATCACCTCCCTGCATCCCTTCGGTACCCTTGTTGAGCAGCTGGGCAAGATGGGTGACTTGAAGGTCGAGACGGACGCGCTTCTTCGTGACAACAATTTCTCGTCCGATGAGTTCTCCGACGCCGTGCTGCGCAGCGTGGGTCTCCAGGACTGGTCCATCGCCAAAGAGGATGAGGCTGCCATCGCTGAGCGGAGAGACTACCGGGACGAGAAGACCTTCACCCTCGACCTGGACGGCTCCGCCGAGCTTGGCAACGCGGTTCATGTCAAGACCAAGCCGGACGGCAAGATCGAGATTGGCGTCCACGTGGCCGACGTGGCGCACTTCATCAAGCCCAACTCGCTCGTCGACCGCGAGGCCAAGAAGCGTGGCACTGCTGTGCATCTGGTCAACAGGACCTGCGCTCTTCTGCCCCCTAAGCTGGCGAAGGAGGTCTGCTCACTCACCCCTGGTGACGAGCGCCTGACCGTCAGTGTCGTTTTCCAAGTCAACCCGCACAATGGCGCGGTTGCTGAGGGCGATACTTGGATCGGCAAGAGTGTTGTAAAGCCCGTTGGCAAGCTCAGCCTCAAGGAGATCAACGCCGCCCTCTCGGATTCTGAGTACAGCCATGATTCTGTCCCTCAGACGGACGTTCAGATCTTGAATGTAAGTCTTGCCTTGTCGTCCAGCCCCATTGTCACGCGTTTATCTCTTAGATGTCGGTCTTGTCGCATTTCTAACCCTTCTTCTCCATCCGCAAGACTGTCGCCCAAAAATTCCGTGAGGCTCGTCTCGGTGCTGGCGGCGAGGTCATCTCGCCCCTGCGTCTTTTCAAGCAGCTCGACGACGAGAACATTCCCCTGGAGCACAACATCTTCGATTCCACCCCGGCGACGGAGCTTGTTGAAGAGCTCATGCACAAGACCAACGCGGCCATTGCCCAACGTCTCGCTGAGGGTCTGCCCGAAAAGGCACTCCTCCGCAGGCAGGGCGCGCCGAACCCTCGTCGTCTACAGACGATCGGTGAGCGCCTGACAGCGCTTGGCTACGAGATCGACACCTCGAGCAGTGGTGCTCTTCAGAACAGCCTGTTCAAAGTTGAGGACGAGGATATCCGCAAGGGTATGGAGACGCTGTTGCTGAAGTCGATGCAGAGGGCCAAATACTTCATTGCCGGCAAGACCGCCAAGCAGCTTTGGCCGCACTATGCACTGAACCTCCCGCTCTACACTCACTTTACCAGCCCGACCCGGCGGTATGCCGACGTCATGGTTCACCGCCAGCTCGACTCGATTCTCTCGGACGGCAAGACGGAGTACACCGAGGATCTCGAGAATCTTGTCAAGACGGTCGAGTCTTGCAATACCAAGAAGGAGTCGGCACAGAACGCCCAGGAGCAGAGCATCCACATCGAGTCCTGCCGTGGCATGGACAAGACCAGGCAGGAGGCGCACGGTGATCTCATCAGCGAAGGCATCGTCATCTGCGTGTACGAGTCCGCGTTCGACGTGCTCATTCCCGAGTGGGGCTTCGAGAAGCGTGTGCACTGCGACCAGCTTCCGTTGAAGAAGGCTGAATTCCGCAAGGAGAAGCGCGTGCTGGAGCTGTACTGGGAGAAGGGCGTCCCCAGCTCGGCCTACGTGCCCGAGGATGAGCGCCCCAAGGCGGCGGCATCCCAGAGGGTCAGCAACGCGATTGCCGCGGCTCGTCAGGCCGAGGAGGCCGAGCGTGCCAAGAAGGAGCGGGAGGAGGCTACCCGCAAACAGACCGAGACTGGCACCATGTCCACTGATGCTGTGGACGCCCTCTTTGACGATGATGACGATAACGCCTCGGACGTCACCGAGGCCATGGCCGGCGCCTCTCTGGCCGAGCGCCCAACCCAGAGCGTCCCGGGTTCGCCGTCTAGGAACTCGACATCCGCTATGGGTACCCTGCATCGCACCAAGTCGGAGTCCAAGGTGCCGGTTACTGAGGCTCCCGAGTCTCGCCTGTCCAACAAGGAGAAGTACCTGAAGCTGTTCAAGTTGCGGGAGGAGGGCGGCGAGTACATCCAGGATGTGACGGAGATGACGAGGGTCCCCGTGATCCTTAAGACGGATCTCAGCAAGAGCCCACCGTAAGTTGAAGCATCCTCATTCTACCTCTATCTGAGACGTTGACTCTAACCGAATCTTTTGCAGATGCCTGACCATCCGGTCTCTGAACCCCTACGCTCTGTGAGATGTCGGCGGCTACCTACCGCCTTGACTTTCCGATCGTGACGGGCCTCGCTGTCGCTGAGATTTACTTGATCACAACCGTGGTGCGAAGGAAATGGGCGTTATACACATGAATCGGCGAGCAGGAATGCGCCATGGGTTTTCCGAATGGAACACCCTCCGGCGGCTCAGGAAACGAGTTTCGTAGGGACACAAAAAGTTGGTGAACAGTTTGAAGCTGTAAGAAGATGGCAGGAACGTGGGCAGATTGTTTGTGAGAATATTATCCGAGGCCTCAACGCGGGTGGTTATCGTCGGCCTTGGGGTATTCTTTCAACCTCTCTCGCCGTTAGTTGATATGCCCGCATATCCGGTTCTTGGAGGGGAGCCATAGTATTAGAGCAAAGCAATAGCAATGATGAACTTTGATAGAAAAACTACTGGCGAAGAGTATGTGTGTTGTACTGGTCAGCCGATGGAGGGAGGCACCAGTGGAGACAGACCTTTAAAGTGTGCTGAACCAAACTAGGAAATCAGAATGGTTGGTGCGGAGTGTAGAGCCAAGACGCCTTCGCACCGAGGTGAGATGGACAATCAATCTACCCCGTGGATCTTTCCGGCTCCGCTACTCTAGCAGATCGAGAGATGACTTCTCGATCACTCTGGCAGTGGTTGCAGGATCGGAACCGGGCCAACCGCATAGGCGAAAGCACGGGACGGTGACAAGTGTCAAAACACCACCGGATGCTCGGAAAGGCCGACACAGGCTGGATATGATAGCCAAGAGTCCATAAAGTGAGCTGCCGGATAGATTTCTAGGTAGGTATCTATCTACATAGGTTCCAACCGAGAGCGCGGCGTTTCCTCTCAAATCACCACGGCGGCGCATGATCTCCGCGTTGGCACAGAACATGTACAATGACAAACGCGTATTGAGTGTACAAGGTGTCGGACCTGCAGCCGGGCAGCCGGTTGCTGGGGAGGCTCGGGAGACATATGTGGATGGCGGTGAAGACAAACAAGCGACCTCCCTGCCCACGGCTTGTGCGGCTCTTTCCCTTCCCTTTCATCCGGCGGCTGCATGCATGGGGTTCGGTTACATCCGAGGGACTCCTGTGGGTTGCGTGCAATGGCGGCCACCGGGGGGTTTCCTGTCCGGGCCACGGCTGTGTGAGCCAGCCCAGTACGTAAGATCCCGCTAATCAATCTAGCCGGATGGTCGGGCATACCTAGCTAGATAGCATCTTGGTACGGACGAAACCCTCACCCACAAAGAGCCAATCGCCAAGCCTCACCATCAGGCAGATAGACACGCGGATCCTCGGCTTGGTTCACTTTAACACTCGGATGAAAAGCCTCGAAACATTGGATAATCGCGAATTGAGTGAGAGGGGAGAGAAACAGCCGTGGCGTGCGCATCACACAAAAAGCCGGAGTTTAGCGTGTATGACAAGGAAATTGGGGAGTGAGCAAGGGGTTCATTCTTTCACCTTGCAGGGAAGGGGCAGACAGAGCTGAAAAGACAGAGAAACGAGATGGTGACGCTCGCAAGACGCGGCCGTTGTCAGAAACGACCTGGGCCACCCAACGCTCCATGCGGCCGGCTCGAATTGAGGTGATCCTTCCGCGCAGGCCACCCCTGCCGAGGACTCGATTGTTGATCCGATCACGGGCCGAGCGAGCAAGAGTGTCGTCGAGGCGGGAGAGAAGAGATGACACCCAATGCTGGTGAGCTGCGCGATAGCGAGCGTGGTACTAAGAAATTACGCAGGCGTTGGATCTGCAGGGACGGCATCGGCCATCTCATCGACAGGCTTTTCCAAAGTCTTGCAAAAATCATCCAGAAATATCATGACAAGGTCTACCGTCACCAGACGGCGACCTCGTGTGGCCTGGGCTCCGCAATTTCTATCTTTACTTGTGCCAACTCACCGCTAGTCTCTTTTCCTGGTGCCCCTCTTTTCCCCATCTTCACGCACCGGCCGCAGTCAAAGATCTTGGGCGGAAGTCAGTGGGTTGCAACATGACAAGTGGGCACTGCATCCTAGTCCATTACGAGAGGCTCGTCGACAGAATGGAAAAAGGGCGGCGGGTGAGATGGATGTGACGGTTGCTCTTCCGACCCTCCAATCTCCAGCGGTCGTGATCTCGCCTATAGGGATCGTTGCTAATGAATAGGTAGATACCAGGGCGGATGCTTGCAACGTCAGGATCGATTAGAGAGATAAGCTATAATCTTGGCATGGCGGGCCCAAGGCGCGCCAAACCACATTGAGCACGTCAAACAAGCTGAGCCGGAACGGTTCTTGTGTGGCTTTTGCTTTCTATTCGACACAGATTGGGGGATGACGTGCCAGGCAGGAGGACCGGCGGGGAGGAAACAACGGTGGCTGCGGCTGTCTTGCTAGCACGTATCAGTGGCCTCCGGCATGGGGCGGCGAAACATGCAGGCAGATGCCCGGCTGCTGTACCACGTAGGCGCGCGGCGCGGGAGACAGAGAGACGGAGATTGTCGAGGGCGTACAGCCGACCAAAAAGAGAGATGGGTTGCCCAGCTGAACGACCAATCGCTGTCGCAGGCTCGAGCGCGCCGCCTCGGCTGCCACACGGTCCGCCGCCCGAAACGAGCCTGAGACAGGTTTGAGGTCGCAGAGCCTGGCCCCGCGACGAGGGTGCCCTGTGGCCCACTGCCCGTTGAGAGCCCAAGCAACGCTGACCCACCGAACCAATCCCAATCTGGAATGGGGCAACCTGGGGGCCCGCGTTTGCTGCGACCCTGACCCCGGCTGCGACCCTGGGGGAAGAGTGGGGACCCTTCAGCTTGGGTGGCTTGGAGACGCCGAGAGCCCAAAGCCGGGACCAGAAGAAAAAAAAAAAAAAAAAAAAAAATCGAGCTTCGATGCCCAAGAAACCTCGCAAACGCTGGGATGTCCAAGCTCTCCAACCCGCCCTTGTTTGCCGACATTTCCCATCCCATCTCGATTCTGCATGCTGCGCATTCTAATTGGTTTCTGAGCCCCTCTTTTTCCTTCCGGGGGAGCTTATCGTTGTCGCCTGTCCCACTTGGACAGTCCTGTCCTTTGTTGTCGGCGCCGTCTTTTGTCGCTTGTGGTGAGCCCCCTCCCCGCCGCTGCCCCTTGTCGCAGCAGCCCCCAGCCTAAAAAAGACAGCTTCCCAGGAAACGAAACGGGTCCTTCCTCCATCCGGAATGTGCGCTTGTGCTGGTGTAGGTAGCCAGGGCGCTGGCTGGTGACGACGACGGCGGCGGGTGGCGGCGCGTCCATGTGCTTTTTGCATGTGCCCGCTCTGCAAGTTGAGACTCGGGCTCGTTCCTGCCCTGCCATCCGAACGTGCTGGCGCCAGCTCGGCAAAACGGAACCCGGTCGACAGGTCCCTGCCCCATCCTATGTAATGCCTTCCCTGTGGCACTTACGGCGCTCGACGTCTGAAGAAGATAAGGGATGACTTGGTGCTGTCGATGGTGCTGCGGCTAAGCCGCGTCGCCAAGGGAACCCACCTTACCTGAGGTGCCTCTCCTCGCTGGCCGAGAGAAAGAGAAAGAGAGAGAGAGCGAGGGGCTAGGCTGAAAGCAAGCGTCGATCTACTGGCTGGTTGGCCATGGCCACGACATGGCCGCCGTTGGTAGAGCTCAATGGCCTGCAGACGAAGATCCGGGCCGTTGTGCGTAGGAGGCAGGCCGATCAGGCCGGCTGCCATCGCGAGTCACCACCATCTGATCGAAGGGTTGGTACTGGAAGCCCAAGTGCCGACCTGCGCGGGGCTTCCATGCCTGTGCCAAACGAGGCAGCACCACCCCCCACACAGCATGGAAGCGTCTCCTAGCCACTCCATCGCTTCTCGCATTGTTATCTCGATTCAAACCCTCTCTCTGCGCCCGCTGTGCGGGAAGCCGGTCGCCGGAAAACGACGTAGCCGCTTGGGTGTGGGATTCGCCAATGCCCCACACGGGCTAAATCAACCCCTGCCGCTAATTCGTGCCCCTTGTTTCCTCTTTTTTTGCCCTTGACCCTTCTCTGAGGAACTCGTTGCATCCGGGCTTCCGTCTCAGGCTCAACCACCACTCACGCAGAGGGCGTGCGCGGTTCGGAAAGAGATTTGCCCCGGCAGGGTTCAGATTGGTGGTCCTCTTTTTTTTTTTCTTGCCTATTTTTCGATTTCCGTGGATCCACTCTGTTCGATTCCCTGGATCTCATCATGGTGTTTTAAGCTTCTCTCCTCCCCCCTCATCCCCTCGCCTTCCTCTCCCTCTCTTGTTCCTCACCCCTCGCACTCCTTTGTTACGTCTTCACTTCTTACCAAAAAAGCGCTGGTCTGCTTTCACTGGGATCATCGGTTTTTTTGCTCATCACTCACTCCCTTTTTCCACAATCCTGTCCCTTTTATACACATAATACCCCTAATTCTTTTTTCCAACACCTAACGACCTTTCGACCAAACAGCCGGCCTGCTTCATCTGAATAGCTTCTCTGGCCAGAATCAAAGTCACTCATTCGAAGTCTTCCACTGTTATCAGGAGATCTCGAAGGAAGGAAATAGGAACCGAGAAAGGATAGGGATAAGGAAGAAGCCACACATAATCTACAAGATGCCTTCGATCATGAAGACCGCCGGTCTCGTCGTGGCCGGCCTGGCCGCCGTTGCCGCGGCGCTCCCCGCCGGCCCCCGCCTCACCGCCGGCCAGATGAAGCTGTACGAGCTCAGCAGGCGCCAGAACGAGGCCGCCGCCGCCGCCGGTCTGACCGACGTCGACATTCTGCAGTTCGCCCTGACCCTGGAGCTGCTCGAGGCCTCCTTCTACCAGCAGGGTTTCGCCAAGTTCCCCCAGTCGGACTTTCAGGCCCTCGGCCTGACGCCGCAACAGATCACCGACCTCCAGGGTGTCGGCACGAGCGAGCAGACGCACGTCTCGCTGCTGCAGGGCGCCATCGCGCAGGCTGGTGTCAAGCCCGTCCAGGCTTGCGAGTACAACTTTGGCTTCACCGACGCCAAGGGCATGGTCGGCACCGCCTCGGTCCTCGAGAGCGTCGGTGTGTCGGCCTACCTTGGCGCCGCACCCCTCGTCGCCGACAAGGGCATCCTGAGCACCGCCGGCTCCATCCTGACGGTCGAGGCCCGCCACCAGACCTTCATCCGCGTCGCCTCACAGCTCGCCGCGTCGCCCAGCGCCTTCGACACCGCCCTGAGCCCCAAGTCGGTCTTCTCGCTGGCCGCGCCCTTCATCAAGTCGTGCCCCGAGGGCTCCAACCTTGCCATCACGGCCTTCCCCGCTCTGACCATGGCCCCCGGCGCCCAGGTCTCCGCCCTGGCTGCCGGCCAGACCCTCAACCTGCAGGCCGCGGGTGGGTCTGCCGGCCAGTTCTGTGCCTTCACCAACGGCCAGGTCGTTGGTGGCACCGCCTTCTCGCCCTTCACCGCCGGCACTGGCTGCGTTATCCCGCAGAACCTCCAGGGCGTCGTCTACGTCACTCTGTCCAACGCTGCCCCGCTGACTGGCAAGCTGACGGACGACATGATCGTGGCCGGTCCCATGGTGGTCCAGATCTCCTAAGTCATCACGTCCCCAAAATCAAATATAAAAAAGTTCAAAAACACACCAGGCCAGTGAGGGGTTACCTTCCTGGAGACAACACTCTTTTTTTTTTCTCCTCCCAGCCTACCTACGAGGGACGGAGCGACATTTGGGCGTGGTTGATAATTAGAGGGTCGCGTGGGATTCACTGGACGGGAACGGCGTTGTGAGCAACAGCGAAGCAAGCTACGTGCGACAAAAAGCGGGGCGTCCATCAGGGTTGGAGATCAGCAAACAAGCACCGCCTTGTGGTCTCTGTGTTTTTTTTTTTTGTTTTTTTTTTCCCCTTGCCCGACACGACGCCGCGACCATCGCAGTCTCTCAGCATCTGTGGATGGGATGAGCAACAACCCGATGATTTCTTTACTTTTCTTTTTTAACGCTTCACTTCTTGGCTAGGTAGATAGCCTGTATATATCATATATACTTTTGTCCCCCGGGGGGTTTGACGGAGCTGTTTGGTCTCATTTTTTTGTCATCCTCATTTTTTGTCCCAATTTTCACGTCGGTTGACATGTAATATTTCCTTCCTTGCTTTTTCTACGTTTTTCTCTGTTTTACACGCGACGGAGGAGGGTTTTGGCCGAAAGCATGATACCATTTATAAACGGACGAACCGAGTTGAGACACGGGAGAAAGTCTCCTCGCAGATCGAAGTTTCTGTGTTTTCCATTTTGCATCAGTAAGACGCTCCAATTTTCAGAGTTCAGAAAAAGAATGAAACACAAGAAAAAACAAATCGCAAAGTGCTTCTTGCCCCTCTCCTTGCCCTCCCTATCCACCGATCCCGATCGGGCACAGGAATAACTGGGAATGAACTCAAAACCAGGCGACAAAAAATAGCGGCCTACCCTTCGTTCCTCGCATCACCTCTGCATGAAGGTCGACGCGTGTTATCAGTCTCGTGCGCCAGGGTTTGGTGTATCACACAAGCCCATGCCCCCCCGCGCTCGGCCCCCTGTGGACCCGTTCGCTCGTCCGTCGCGGGCCGACGTCATGTTTAAAACGCGGAACATCGGACTAAATAGTGTACCTGGGTACCTGGGTAGGTAGGATAGTGCGTGCTTTCAGTTAAAGTCGAGGCAGGGTGCCCGAAAAAGGGTAATTGGGGAATCATATGTAAGGTATTCGCCTGGGGAATGAACGGGGTCTGGTTCCGGTTGATGATGGACCCGCAGCACCGCAACACTGCACTCTGACTGGGAAGCTCACGAGATGAGCCGCCCGTTGATTACGCTATTTTGCTTGAAGAGGCGTGATTGCCACGGTGGCTTGAAGGAGAAGAAAGAAAAGGACATGGGAAAAATATGTTGGGGAGGAATCGAGCCACCAGCCATACATAACGGTATCATCATAAAATGTTTAGCTGTGGAGCTACCGGGTGTGGCATCGAAGAAGCATGGAGGGTATCGCAACAAAGTGGATAGGTTGGCGGGCAGGATATCGGAAGTTGCCTTGTCCTTATGTGTAGGCAGTGGCAACTTAGAGGAGCAGCGTGTAGTGGCCAACGGGTCCTCACTTATCTGATGTTGGAATCTCCATGCTAAGCTCACAGCAGTGATATTGTGAGTATGAACCCTTGGAAGTTCTAGTCGGCCTGGGTGTGTAGACGTCTGGATTGGGTCTCTGCCCTGGGCTAATTCATCGCGCTAGCTACCGAAGAATCGGTTATCTCCTGTATACTGTCTGCGCAGTTGAGTGTCGAATGTGATCTCCCCCCCCCCCCCCCCCCAAAAAAAAAAAAAAAAAAAAAAAAGGCAATGCCTTCATTGATCATGTCTGCTCCTCCCGCCTTGCCCTCCGTCCAGCGTCCCAAGCTCCGACCCGAGAATAGGGCTTGCAGTTGCCGGGCAGCCCCGTCTCAAGTCCAGAAGTAGTCAGGCTCGTCCTTGACCGGCGGCTCCTCCTCCGCCAGCCGGAAGCGGCGGACAGCAGCCCTGCCACGAGCGCGGTAGCCGCCATGTCCGTACGAAGCGTCCTCCGTCATGTCGGCATCATCCACGAGGGCTCTCAGGTCCCTCAGCTGCGCCGCACGCAGGTTGAGCTTCTCCTTCTTCCTGGCGATGCTTGCGTTCTTTCTGGAGATTGTCGTGTCTTTCTCGTCCAACTGCGCGTAAGCCTCATCCAGCTCTGCGTCCTTCTCGTCCATTTCGATGCCATGCTGCGCAATCGCGAGGTCTTGACCGTCGACGATCGATTTGTGATACTCCAGTTGGTTTCGCAAGCGCGTCCTCGCTGTCACCGCTGCTCGCAGCTTGCCCAGGGTATCCTGCTCCCGTGCCTTCAGAAGATCAATCTCGGCCCCGGCGTCCTGAAGCGCCTTCTCTTGCTCCATGTTTATCGCGACCATCCTATCGAACGCGGCGTCCATTGCGCTCTTGTAGTTAATCGCGGCGGAGGCGGCTCTCCGGGCCTTGTCGCCCGCCCGATGGTACTCCTCAGCCGCCATCTCGAGCCTCGCCCTGCGTCGTGTGGCTACTCTGTCATCTGTGGCCTTGCGTCGTTTCTTCCGTGGCGCTGCTGTCGAGATGCTGTCGGACCGCTCTCGTTTGACGACTGCTCCTCTCGGCGCTCTAGCGTCCTGTTCGGTTGTTAAAGTCAGCGCTTCTCAACCGTCCTGAGGGTTGAAGCTGGCATAGCTGTTTCGCGCTTGATTGGTGCGACCACACTGACCTCTCTATCTTGATCCTGATCTTGGGGGGCAGGCATCGTTGCGCTTGCCTTCTGCCACTTTCCGGTCGCGAGCGGGGGCTGATAGTGAGTGCTTGGATGAGCTTATTTTGTTGGTTCGGGCGTTGCTATGGTCAGAGTTGTCTTGGGTTGGGTGGTTTGTGGTTTGGGAAGTTGAAGTTGTAGTTGCGGTTGCTTTGAAGGGCTA
This sequence comes from Magnaporthiopsis rhizophila, assembly GCA_003049465.1. Lineage (NCBI taxonomy): Eukaryota > Fungi > Ascomycota > Sordariomycetes > Magnaporthales > Magnaporthaceae > Magnaporthiopsis > Magnaporthiopsis rhizophila. Next base: position 69,569 of record PYSS01000117.1, read on the forward strand.
TAGTTCTAATCGATTGGGTCGGGTTGTGGAAAAAAAAAGGCGTTGTCAGATTAAGCCGCGCCCAGCGGTGGTATATTTCCAAGCGGGGGGTGACAGCGGTGTGAGCAAGATATGACTAGGAGTTCAGGAAGCCGATGGATGCTCCGCGTATCACAAGTGTTGTACCTAGCCCTTGCCTTCATAAGTCAAAGGTGTTCATGCGGAGATTGGAGGTGCTGGTGAAGTTGCCGCCTCATAAGCATTTTCTACTTCTGGACAGTCCGGGTCTCTTGGGCCCGTTGCCGTCACTTTTTGTCTGCGCGTTGCTCCTTCCTCTAGCCCTTGAGCCGAGCCCATATACAAACGGCGTTTGATCTTTCCCAGCTACTCGACATTGTTTCATGTGCTTAAATCCTCGCTTGCTACTGCTGTATCTTGATGAGGACTTTTGGAAATTATGTGTGTAGGATTTCGATGTGTGCCTGTCGGTTCCTTCTCGTCACGGTCGTTTCCAAACTGTTTGAGTCTCTTGCCACATTTATCGCCGTCTAGTAGGTGCCTGCACTTTTCTTTTCCTCGTCTGCTGGGTATCACAAACGCATCCTCTCCTGACATGTCAAGGTGCGTAGCCAACTTGGCGTGGATCCGATGCTCTTTTGGTCTGGTCTGTCGTCCTTGAGCTGGTCGCGGACGGTCTTTCCTATGCTCTGTCAGGGCGACCTGGCGATGCCGACATCTTCCGCTGTGTCCAGATCCCCGAAATACCTACCCTGTGCGTCTTGGCATGTATTTTGCACCAAGAGTGGGCGCGCTTATACGGTCTACACTTACCATCTCGAGCTCCTACCCAAGAACATCCAGCTTTACAAGATGAAACTGCAGAGCCATGTTGGCAAGGCAAACCGCGCGCCAAGCGAACGCCAAACAGTTTGCGGAGGGGTTGGAGAGACATGACACATGATGCACATATCTCTCGAGTATAGCTTTTTCTTCTTGCATCTTTGCATCATGCTATCAGAATATGCCTGCCGGGATTAACCTCAAAGGACACGTTTATAATTCTACTCATCCACAAGCAGTGGACTCACGCCAAGTCCATCAACCTTGCCCAGGAAGTCGCCCTTGAGACCGCTCAGCAGCTCGTGGACGTCGATGTTCCCGTTCGCGATGTAGCGTTCGCTGACGCCCGTATTGACCCTTTTGGACAGCAGCTGCTTCAGTTGCGCCTTGAGTGCCGCTACTTCTCCCTTGCTCATAGATCGCGCCTCCTTCTGCTTGCTCTTGCGCCCGCTCCCACGCCCGCTCCAGTTGCCGGCCTTCTCGAGCTCCTCGCTGTCGTACTCAACCCCGAGCTCTTCGGCCGCCGTCCGCATCCAGTCGTCCTCCTTGCCGACCTTCTCCTTGGCCAGCGTCGAATCGGCTATCTGCTTCGCCAGCGACACCCGCTCTTTAAGCTTACCGACTAGACGCCGGTCTAGGTCGATCGACTGGAGGAACACAGACTGCTGCTTCCTGTTCTTCGCCGCCACCGTGGCGTGGACCTTGGCTACGAGCCGGCGCGTGGGTATCACCTCTTCGGGAGCGCATATGAGGACACTCAGTCCAGTGTTTTCCGCGCGGGCCGTGCGGCCGGAGCGGTGTACGTAGGCGTCAGCAGTGCGGGGAACGTGGTAGTGTATCACGACGTCGATGCCCTTGATATCAAGACCTCTCGCGGCAACGTCGGTTGCAATCATAATCGAAGCCGTGCCGGGTTTTGCCGCAGTGAAGCGCTCAACCGATCGTAACCTGGCCTTTTGGGGCATTTGCGAGTGAAGAGCCAGTGCGGGCAGCGTCAGGTTCTGTAACATGGGCGTCAAGCGACGGACTGAACTGATAGAGTTGGTAAAGACTAGTGTGTGCTGCGTCGGGTGCATTAAGAGAAGAGAGTAGAGGTAGAGATCCTAGCGCAGGGTTAGCATGCGCAGGGATGAACGCTCGAAACGGCTCCCCACGACACATACCTTCTCCATCGCGCCGCACTCGACGAGGCCTTCCTTGAGCCTCGCAGCCATCTGGGAAATCGGGTTCACGTCGATGAACTTGGGCTTCTCCTCCCGGAACTTGAGGCGCTTCAATAGATACTCCATAGATTGCGCCTCATTATTCAGGTCGAACCGGCCTTTTCCAGCCAGCTTCTGCTGCAGCCCCTTGTTGAACGTCGCAGAGAAGACCAATGTTTGCCTCGGGGGTGGCCCCTGGTCGTCTCCATCCTCGTTCGTCTCGACCCTGTCCAGCGCGCCCATGATTTCCTCAGCATCCTTGAAGTGGCCTTCGGATAGCAAACGATCGGCTTCGTCCACCACAAGGTACTCGATGTGCCGGAAGGCTGCCACAATCTGCTTGCTTGAACTGAGAACCTCCCATAGACGCCCTGGGGTGCCGATAACAATGTCTGCCCTTTCAAGCTGCCTTTGCTGCTTGTGAACAGAGAGACCACCGGTGACGGAGCAGACGTATGGAGCAGTAGCCAGTCCGCTGCAGAGCACCTTGAGATGATTTGTGAGTTGGTGGGCAAGCTCCCTAGTTGGCGACAGCACCAAGGCTATCGGCTTCTTTCCTCCCTCGGAGCTTTTGTTCGCCCCTTTTTGACTCAAGGATATCCAGCGCTCGACGATTGGGATCCCAAAGGCAAGCGTCTTTCCAGACCCAGTAGGGGCCTTTCCGATGACATCGTGGCCAGCCAAGATCTCGGGTATAGCTTGGGCCTGGATCGCGGTCGGCTTCGGGAGCTTTAGCCGTGCTATCGAGGAGAGCATCTCCCCTGATAGATCCAATGGAACCCATTCGGGCATGTCGACATCTTCATCCTCCTCGTCGACATCACCTAGTGCGGCGAAGGAGGCACCGCCTGCCAGTTCATCTGCGGGCACAGACTCCTCCATCTTCCTAGACCTCTCCTGCGTTTGTTTTCCCTGCTTCTTCTGGGCCTCCTGTTTCTTCTTGGGATTTTTCTTCTCCTTTTTCCCCTTCCCAACTTCATCAGTCGCCTTAGCGTTCGGCTCTCGTTCCTCGTCTGTGTTGGCTGACGGTTCCGTGTCTCCAGGGGCAGTCTCGGGAGACTCGGAAGAATCGTCGAAGCCGCCAAACTCGTCCTCAGCATCGTCTACCGTCGGGCCGGCCGTAACCTATTGTATTTTCCCGTGTCAGTTCCAAGGCCAGGGAAAATTGAGCTCGGGGGGAAACGCTTGTACAAATTTGATCATCCCATCCTCGCGGACCACGTCGACACCCTCCACCTCTTCCAATCCATAGAATCCTTCGGCATCATCGAACATCTCAGGGATCTCAACCGTGCGCCATGGCAGCGCATCAGCTCTCACTGCCCTCCTGGGCTTCTTCGATTTTGCTGCCGCTTGCACCTTCCTGCGTTTTTGGGACGCATCCGGCTTCGGGTCAAGCTTGCGCTTTTGTTTGGCACCGTCCCGTCCCATTTTGACGATCTGATCTGTCCACGGACAGCAAAGGAGATAGGTAGGTAGGCTGGCGTGCTGCGGTCCGTGGGGCGTGACCAATTCCCCTCGTCGGCTTCCTCGAAATCTTTGTCGCGATCGTCTCGACCGTAGAAAATTTTGGCGGAGAATCACGGCAAAAAGCCACAGCATGGCGGGACGTAGCACAGACCACACCTTAAATCAGCCCTACGCCACTTTTGAAGGGGACCTCTGTGGCTGTGAGGATTTGGAGGGGCTAACAAAACTTCACGTGAGTGACTCGGACAGGGGGAGAGCAACGACAGCGAGGGTGACTGGAAGACGGGCTTGCGGTCAAATTCTAGGTCCTCTATTTCCAGTAGCCGGTGATCTGATCTGGTTTCCAGCCCAGAAGCATGGGAAAGTCTTCAAAAGATAAGCGCGACGCCTATTATCGGCTTGCCAAGGAACAAGGATGGCGGGCAAGGAGCGCCTTCAAGCTCCTGCAACTGGACGAAGGTTGGCCCACGCTCCAGTCCTCGTTCGTCTTAGCCGACGACCTCTCTTTAAAAAAAAAGGTTATTCTCACTGACACAGCTCAGAGTTCAACCTGTTCGATAATGTCACCCGCGTGGTCGACCTGTGTGCCGCGCCGGGCAGCTGGTCACAGGTCCTGTCCAGAGTCCTGATCAAGGGGGAAAAGTTCGGTAGGACCGCATGGCAGGACACCGACGTCAAGTTCCGGCGGCAGATGCTCCACATATTTGACGGCCAGGACCGGGAGGACGACGACGACGATGACGACAGTCAGCCGGCAGACGGACCGGACGCACCACGGCAGCCGCGGGCAGACGTCAAGATCGTGTCGATCGACCTCCAGCCCATCAGCCCGCTCCCCGGCATCGTGACCCTGCGCGCCGACATCACGCACCCGGCCACGGTGCCTCTCCTGCTCAAGGCCCTGGACGCGGACTACGACGACACCGCCGCCGCCAGCCGCCAGCAGCAGGCCTCGCAGCAACCCGTGGACCTGGTGCTCAGCGACGGCGCGCCCGACGTCACGGGCCTGCACGATCTCGACATTTACGTCCAGTCGCAGCTGTTGTTCGCGGCGCTGAACCTGGCGCTCTGCGTCCTCAAGCCGGGCGGCAAGTTCGTCGCCAAGATCTTCAGGGGCCGCAACGTCGACCTGCTGTACGCGCAGCTCAAGATCTTCTTCGAGACCGTCGTCGTGGCGAAGCCGCGCTCGTCCAGGGCCAGCAGCGTCGAGGCCTTCATCGTCTGCCTCAACTTTCGGCCGCCCGCCGGGTTCAGGGCGAGCCTGGACGAGCCGCTGGGTGTCGGGTACCGCCTGCCCAGCATGGTTCGGCAGAACCAGCTTTCTGCACCCATCATGGCGGAGACGTTGATGCAGGACTGGAGCTCTGGCGCGTGGAGCTCAAGTCCCGCTTCTGCTCTTCCTGGGCCCGGGGACGACGGGGGCATCGTCGAGGTCGAGCTGGACGACCTCACCCCAGAGCCCAAGAAGGATGTCAGGTGGATCGCTCCTTTCATTGCCTGCGGCGACTTGTCCTCGTACGACTCGGACGCCTCATACCGCCTCCCAGAAGACCACGTCTCGCTGGATCCAGTGCAACCGCCAACCGCGCCGCCCTACAAACGGGCACTCGAAATGAGGAAGCTCGCCGGCGGTGCATATGGCAAGACTGGTGTCAGGGCGTGATGGATACGTTTTCTGGTGCGGCTTGGCGAGATAGAAGTGTAGCAGTAATAGCCACCAAAGGCTCGGCGTTTTTTTCAAAGCTCTGATCACATTTCATCACGCAGCCCGCAACATTTCCAATGGTTTATTAGCGGAGGGGATCTCCTGCGCGTGATTGTGTCTGACGACTGGGCAATAAAATTGAGGTGTCTCCAGCCAAGCATCCGAACGAACCACTGGATCATTCTAGGTCTGCATGGTTCAAAGCCGTGATGACGACAGCTGAAAACACTGCAGGAGAATATCCCAATGAAAAGCTCGGCGCCTGTGGTGGCGTGTCCTGTAACGCATATCGGAATACCTCGGTGGCCTCATCCCGTCCAGCTCCTTCAAAAAGTAACCGGCCGCACCACCGGAATAGTTAGGCCGAGGTGGCCTTGCCCCAGCATATAAAATAAGAAATATATCTTCTGAAACTAATTAGCAAATACTCGGCTATTAATGGCAGAACGAACTGTATATACTCGATCTCCGTTTTGCTGTTGTTCGAAGTGCTGCAAGTTCTGGGACGGCTGAGACGTCTCTGGAAAATGCCGATCACTTTCGTCGCTAACACGGCTTCGGCTCGGCAACGCTGCTCCCGTCGGAGCTGGGCTTTGGCTCCTCGGGAACTCTACCGTCCTTCTTGTGCGTAGACGTGCTCTGCTTGGAGGTGAATCCAGAGGCGTGCAGACGCCAGACTTTGGAGAATGTTCGGTAGACCAGAGAACGATGATCCCACCCCTCTTCGACGGCTCGAACCATCTGGGTGGCTAGCCTCCGGCGCATCGAGCTCAGGTATGAAGCAGCTCTTTTCTTTTTGTCCTGGTGTGCGGTTTCGCTTGGCCGTGACTTCTTGTCGTGATGCGAGTCTGGCGCGATCTCGCGACGACAGCCGCGCGAAGACGCCTGCGGACGTTTCGAGCGCCTCCGGTGTTTTTCCAAGGCATGCAGCATAGCAGCAAAGAAGCGCGAGTTCCTCGGTCCGGCCGGCTGCTTCGGGTTGTAGGTGGTGGTGCTTGTGGTGATGGTGGTGAAGTTTTTGATAGTCTCTGTGGATGTGTCTGTGGTGGTAGTGGTGGTATTGAGGGCTGCAATATTGTGAGACAGCTTCTTCATCTCGAGTTTGGTCGGTATCTGCCCGCCGAACCGGCCCCGGACCAGACCGTGCCGCTCGAACGCCGTAACACCGGCCAGCAACTGGGGAACCAGCTCACTCTTTGCGGGGTGCTCGGGCACGCTGCATTTGGTCATCTCCGCCGCCGCCGTCCTGGTGGTCGCCTGACCCAGAAGGCTCTGGCGGCCGTGCTCCAAAGCGTGTCGCTTGGCCCAGTACGGCGCCGAAGGGCTTCTGATTAAGGCCCGCCCGGCGCGGTGCTTGGCCAACCCGGATTCCTAGGCCAGGTATCTGTGCACCCCGTCGAGCTCGGCCATGGATGCCTTGACGTTGCGCAGCCGCGCCGCCAGCTCGGGCCGCCCCGCCGAGTCGAGCGTCGAGCGGCGGCGGCGGGCCTCCGGGTCCAGGGCCAGGTCGGCGGCCAGCTGCTTCGCCAGGCGCTCGAGGCGGGACGACTGCTTGAAGGTCTCGTGGCGGCGGTAGTTGCGCGCCCTCCAGCGGTCCTCGGGCGACCGCTTGCCTGCGGCGTAGGCGCTCTTGGGCTTCTGGGTCGCGGCGCCGAGGCGCCGTCTCTCGAGCGAGCCGCGGAGGTGTAGAGCTCTGAGAAAGGTCGAGTAGATCTTCCTGGCTGCGTCCGCGATCTTCGTCTCGTACGAGTGGTGGAGTTGGGGAGGCCGGTCTTCTTGGATCTCCTCGATGTAGCGCTTCTCCTCGACCAGCCATTGGATTCTCTGCGCGATTCCTTGTGTGCCCTTGATGAGCGCTGTCTTCTGCTTATGCCGCAGATTGGCTTCCAGCCCGGGATCCATCTCGGGCTGACTGGGTGGTGGTGGTAGCGAACGGCTTGGGATGTCTACTGTCAGTGTAAATTGGCAGGAGCGAGCGAGACGTTGCTGTCTGTGATGATCGGTGCCAAGACCTTCATTCTTTCGTGGCTTGAGAACTTTTCCAATTGACGGAAGCTTGTGTCCCGACCGCACGTCCGCTTCAGCCTTCGTTGAATACGGTGCGCGAGGCGAAAAACAAGTGATAGCGTCATGAAGCTTAACTGAAGCGTGTCGACGAGCAGCAGTCGGATTATAGCAACCAACTTTCGAATCGTCTGCCCAAGGTTTTGTTACCACCTGTCATTGTTTGATCGTATAGATATGGGATCTTGGGCATTTGTATTCCACCATAACATCCTTTTCGAAAAAAAAAAAAGAAAAAAAGCTTATAAGACTCCTCGGTCGAAGGGTTGGAAAGCTTAGCAGATGCTCAAGACCGCACCTCTTTCACATTTAACACCCGGTCTTTCTCTCGGGGCTGTCTCCCGTACCTCGCGAGAGTGGCTGCCGCTAGAGATATTTCTGCCACCTCTCTTCCGGTTTGCGGAACCGCCTAAAGGTCTAAAGCGCACATATCTATTCCCAGGGACTACCATGCTGGGTGGTATTTTTTTTAACAGCCGCATAAACCCTTTAGTCTCAGAATGGAATACCTGAACAACTGATATATGTTAATTCAGGCACTCTCTTTTCTCTTGTTCAAAAAAAAAAAAATAAAAATAAAAAAAATAAATAAAAAAAATAAATAAAAATAAAAAAAAAAAAATAAAAAAAAAAAAAAAAAAAAAAAAAAAAAAAAAAAA
>PYSS01000117.1:77574-120727 GCA_003049465.1 Magnaporthiopsis rhizophila
AAAAATAAAAAAAAAAAATTAAAAAATAAAAATTAAAAAAAAAAATTAAAAAAAAAAAATGAAGTATGCGGCTTCACACCAAATTATGAGCCAGTCCGTTAATTGTCTCGGGCTATGTAATCTGCGCAGGGTGTTTTCGATGTGTTCATTATCTTTTAAATAAACCCGCCCAACCTCCAAAGTTCAAGCATGCGGGAAGAGGGGTGCTCCTAAAAGCAGGCTTGCTACGGTTGTTATAGATATCCGCAAAGCCTCATCTTATCACAGACCGGATGTAGATTCAGCGTTGTTAGAATCAGAATCAAGATCGTAAAATTTTTTCGGACTCTATATCACTTAAGCAAGTGTTCATCGCACACCTTCCTACCGACAACTCGCATCAACGGTGAGGAACGCATCTTTTTTGTAAATTAATAGACAACCGGCGTGCTCGCGGGAGGCAAGTATATACATCATCGCCCGCAGCGAGCCTGTTGTCAGACGCAAAAAAGGACGTCAGAAGCCCCCACTAGGCCTCCAAAAATTAGCGTCCGGAGGGCTATAACCCCCCATCGTTGTGCTGGTCCATGCTTCCGAACCATATTCCGTCTCTTTGCTCAGATTAAAAACAGCAACTGTTCCGGTCTTCTCCAAATGAAACAGAATGACGACACCAGACAGGAATGAACTCTATCGTGTAGCGCCCTCCGGGGATCTTGATGTGAGCCGACAAGAAAAGCCATGTAATGTCTATGTGGTAGGGAGGATGGCGGGGTAGAAGAGCCATTTCAGGCGTAAATCTGCAAGGGTATTGTGTCATATTTCTGTTCATCCTCTCGTATTCATCCCTCCCACGCATCCCGGATCTCGATGTGGTGACCCGGGGACTGGGATGACACGCGCGGATGCCCGAGCCACAAGGGCATCATGCCGCCCATACAGTGAGTCGAGATCGCGCGGGGGCCCGTTCCATGCCCGCTCGTTCACTTAGCAGGCGGAGGAGCGGGTGTGTCTTAGGCCTTGGTGCTGTATGACCGCTTGAACATGTCGTCAACCTCCTCGAGGTAGTACGTGTCCGTGGTGATGGTCGTGACCTCGCCGGTGGGCTTGAAACCCTTCTGGAGATGGGCCTTCTTCCGGAGCTCGCACATCTATCATTCGACGCACGGGCGTTAGCAACTCCTCATCAACAAAGGGCAACTTTATAGCAAAGAGTCAGTTACAGCAACTTTGCACACAGCAAACTTACATCATCATATGTCTGCGGGGGAACGGCGCGCCTGGCCTGGAGGCGGTTCGGGATGTCGAGAGCCTTGGCCATCTTCTCGGGGTTGCCGTTGACGCGCAGCGACATGAAGCTGGAAGCCAGGCCTGAGCCGTAGCTGAAGAGGCCGATGCGCTTGCCCTGCAAGGAGGCGCTGTCGACGTGGGAAATGAGGGAGCAGAGACCACCCCAGACGCTGGCACAGTACATGTTGCCGCACATGGTGGCGACCTGGAGGCCGGGGTTGACACGCTCCTGGAAGCGCTTCTTGGTCAGGCCCATGAAGGTCTTCTCGACCAGCTTGTCGTTCAGCGACTTCTCGTAGTCCATGTCGCGCAGCTCCGGGGGCACGTCGGCGAATGCGGGGCTATCGGGGTTGGCGAGGTAGTCGTGGTACAGCAGGCGGGCGTATGACTTGGCGACGAGCTTGCAGGTCGGGCTGTGGAAGGCCAGGTAGTCGAAGCGGTCGAGTGGTGTCTTGTTGTCGGCGACGGCACCGTTGCCGTTGGCATGGCCGTTGGTGGCGCCGTTCTTCTGCTGCTGCAGCAGGGCCTCGCGCTTCGAGTAGGCCGTGTAGGCGCCGTCAAGGGCCTTGGTGTAGCAGTTGAGCGAAAAGTGGCCGTCGACGTAGGGGTACTCGCTCGTCAGGTCGGGCTTGTAGAAGTCGTAGGCATGCTGCATGTAGCTGCCGCGCAGACCGGGCTCGAAGACGATGGGGGCGTCGGGGCCGATGAGCATGGCAACCGCGCCGGCACCACCGGTAGGGCGGGCGTTGCCCTTGGCGTACAGGGCGATGTCGCCGGCGATGACGATGGCGTCGCGGCCGTCCCAGCCGGAGCTCTCGACCCAGTTGATGGAATTGATGACGGCGTTGGTGCCGCCGTAGCAGGCGTTGACCGTATCGACGCCCTCGATGTTGGTGTTGTCGCCAAAGAGCTGCATCAGAACCGACTTGACCGACTTGGACTTGTCCAAGATGGTCTCCGTGCCGACCTCGAGGCGGCCGATAGAGTTGGGATCGATGGCATACTTCTTGAGCAGGTTTGAAGTGACGGTCAGGGCGAAAGAGTAGATGTCTGTGTCGAGCATTCATAATTAGCAACAGCAATGTTAAAAAAAAAAAAAAAAAAAAAAAGTATATCACAGCACAGCATACCACCTCGCCACCGTCCACCAGGCCCGATGTGAGCGCATTTGCTCTCCAGGCGGAGTCGGGGCAAGTAGGTAAGGCCGTGGACGCGTGAGAGCGACTACTAACCTTCGCGATCGTCGCAGAAGCTCATCTTGGTTTGGCCCAGGCCAATTGTGTATTTGCCGGTGCTGACGCCATCAAACTTCTCAAGCTCACTTTGCTCGACATACTTGGGGTTGAGGCGGTGACGCACGAGTTAGCGGTTTCAATTAAACCAAGCTCAACGGCGTGTGAATGCTGCTGCTGCTGCTGCTGCTGCTTGCTACTATTTTCTGCTGCTCGCTTCTATTGCTGCACGTGCCGCAGGCCGCTCCAGGGCATGCTGGTAGAGGCTCCGTGATCCGATAAACGATCACCTCTTCCATAGCCGCTGACTGGGTCTCCTGCCGCCACACAGACCAGCGGCCAAGCGGAGGTTGTGGGTGGCGGGGCATGCACGGGAAACAAAATCCCAGGCACGCGCGGCTTGGTGGGACGAGCGCAAGCGATGTCGGATCGGATCTGGTGCAGGTGGCGGCGCAGGCGGCGGGGGAGAAGCGAAACCCAGAGCAGCCAGCAACGGAAATCTGAAGCAACCAAACAGCACGAAGCAGGAAGCAGAGGTGGGCAGCTGAGCAGCCGAGTGAGAGCGGCAGCGGCGGCGGCAGCAGCAACAGCAGCAGCAGCCCCCCAGCCAATGCAGCCAGTCATTAGCAGGCTCACATGCAAGGGACGCAACCAACCTGGCTGGGAAAGTAGATCTCAATGGCCTTGATGCCAATGTTCTGCGGACGCGAAGCCATTGCGACGGGCGGGCCGGTGATCCGAGGCTCGATTTAGTTGGCAGAGTTGAAGAATGAATGTTTTAGAAGCTGCGCACAACCAAGAAGACCGAACTGTTAGCGGCGGTGCTTCCTTTTTGTTGTGCTTTCACCGCCGTTTCGTTCTTGTTGAGCGTGCTGGTCCCTCTTTGAGTATTTTTTTTCCCCCTTGTTTTTTTTTTTTTCTGGGGCTGGGAGACGGAATCGGAACAACCAAGAATGAACAGCAGCGACGCACATCCGCCACCCGCCCACTCCCACGCATAGATTGCAACGATGCAACGGCAGGACCCCTGGCCAAGGGTTCCAATCTGCAAGGAGGTCCGCCGCCGGGGATCGGGACAGCCCGACAAATCCGAGAATTCGAAGCTAAGCTGCGGAAAGATGGCATCCTTACTCACCGAACCTTGAATATGTGGTGTATTTTGTGTGGCTGTATGTGTTGTACAAAGACGACAGCGTCCACAGGTTGGACTTGACTGATCTCTACTCCTGTTTGTGACTTGTCTGTGGGACCGACTTCGAGTTGGACAAGTGCTGTATGTCAAGGAGAAAGGAGGGAGGAGGATATTGAACGGGGCAGGATCGAGAGAGGAAAGGCGGGCGAGGACGGGGACGGATGGCCCTTTTTGTTTCTTTCCCCGTCCGGTGTTTTTAATTTCCTGGCTACAGGTATTTAACCCGAAGTTCATGTTTTCCTTTATCTCTTTTGGATCGCCTGCCTGCCTGTTCTGGTTGGGATAGAGTTGCCTTGCACGCACGCCCCAACAAGGATCCGGGTTATCTAATCCCAAGCCCCTAGCCAGCCCCAATCCTCCTTGCTGGACGATTGACAGCACACATCAGCGTCCATGGAAGGCGGCTGGTGCGTGGCCAACCACGCGCGCGAGTTGGACGTTTTTTGCAGAGCACCTAGGTACCTAGCAGGTATCACATCACCGCCATCCGCCGTGCAAGGTACTTACTCGGTTCTCGCCCCCCAGCGGGCCCTCTGTTTACTGTGTGCATACGGAAATTAGAGGGCCCACGGGTCCACAATAGAATCGTTCGTTAGCCGTCGTCTCTCAATCCCTTTTGGGGGCAGCGTAAGACGGCGTTGATGCGTGCGTGTCGCCTTCCCGTCGTTCGAAAATCTTGGCTGGGGCTGGCAACGAAGGCCGGTGGCTGGCTGTTTATTCCATCAATTGGCGGAAATCTGGGCCCGTCCGACCTCGACAGAGTCCAGACTTTCCACGTCTCCAACGCCAAAGAAAAACAAAGGGCTTCTGTGGCTCTGGTCTGCCAAAATTGCGGCTTTGGCGGAAATTGGGCCAGAGATGGGAGTGATTGGCGTCGTCTCGCCGGCAGATCCCAGCCACGGCCACGACCGCCATTTATTTGCCAATGGCTGGGCGCATCTCCATGGGAATTGCTTTTTTATTCCCATGTCCCAAAAACCAAAGCGCCGGAACCAGCTGCCTCTAGCGTCGCAGATGGGACTGGACGGATCCGGTAGCAAAGGCCCAAGCCGCATCACGCAGACGCTGCTAGAGCCTCAACAAACACCGTAGCGGCAAGGTTGAGACGGCTCCCGCACCAGCTCCGACGTCCGGCCGCCGACTTCTGCAGGAGCGAGCAGGAGGTCACCAGGCAGGCTCCATACTCTTGATGGAAGATGAGCCCACCTAGATCAAACCTAGGCCAGGCAAACGTCAGTAGCACCACAACGGGACTATAGGAAATGGAGCTAAGCACAGCGCAAAGAATTGCTCCATGTGCAAGCCTAGTGGTAGGCTAATGGTGCGGGAGTTACCCATGGAAGTCATCGCCACCCGTGACCTCGAAATGGAAGATACCCCAACAAGGCCGAGCGTGCCGGCAGCCTCGTCGTCAACTACCTCCACAAATCAATCGGCAGGGTACGCAAATTGATGGAGACTGGCCCCGCCTTGCCCGATCCGTATAGGTAGTCACAATCATGGCCTGACTCCCTTCTCAACAAATTGGGAATCAATATATGTGGGCGTGCATAAGCAAGGAAAGGAGGCAAAAAGTCGCCCACACATGCGCGCCAACTCACAGATCATTTTATGCCGGGCCGGGCCCTGCAAGCCCGCCCGCCCGCACCAAGCAGTGCATCATCATCGACCTCGCAGTAGTGCCTCACGCCGTGGTCGGCTGGGCGTGATACCCGTGTGCACCTAAGGAACTAGGTAGGTTCCTTAGCTACCTGTGTCCCTAATCCGTGCAAAACCATGTACCTATGCGGGCGGCCCCGAAAGTCGCACCGAAACGGGGACATGGGTTACCTCTAGGACCTCCCTCACGGATCGCGCAGGAGGCTTTCGGGTGAATCTGAACCTAGTTAGGTTGCTTCATCGGATCGGACCTTATTTTTTTTCTTTCTTTTCTGTCTTGTTCATCCAAAAAAAAAAAAAAAAAAAAGAGGCTTAATTTCTTTGTGTATTGTTTGTTTCTGAGTCGCGGCACGGACGATACCAAGGTTGCGCTACGAGGATAAGAAAGAAAGCTCACGAATATCGGCAACAAGACTAACAAACATAGACGGAAGAAAAATCATGGAGCGGAATTTTCACGAGGCACGATACAATACGAAGAAAAAAAAAACAAGCTAAAAAGCCCCACCCATGTAAAGCACTTCATATCATGTCTCATAGCCTCATAGCCGTATCATGTCTCGTAGCCCGAGTCCTTGCCCTCCAGCTTCGCCGCCCCAGCCTTGGGCTCTCCAGCCTTGGGCTCTCCAGCCTCCTCATCCTCGGACGAATCGGACGACGAGTCCGAGTCCGAGCTGTCGTCCTTCTTCTTGCTCTTCTTTGCCGCCTTGCGCTTGGCGCGCCTGGCCTCCTTCTTCTCCTTGCGCTTCTTCTGCTTGTCTTCCTCCTCCTCCTTCTTCTTGCGCTCCGCCTCGGCGTCCGCCTCGGCCTGCTTGCGCCGCTGCTCGGCCTCCTCAAGCTCTTTCTGTTGCTTCTCCTTGCGCGTGGCCGCCACCCAGTCCTCGGCGTTGGCGACGGCGGCTGCCGGGTCGCGCTTGTTCTTCATCAGGAACCCCTGCAGCTCTGCGGGGCTGAACTCGTGCGCGGGGATTTTGGCCGCGAACTGCTGGGCCAGCTCCGCTACGCGCTCGGCCGCCTCGGCCCGCTGCCGCGCCTGCTCCTGCTGCTCCTTCTCCTCCGCGGCCGTCCTTTTGTGGCCTGCCACCCCCGTCCCCGCCGCCGCCAGGACTTCTGCCAGCTCCTTGGCCGACCTCCTGGAGAGGGTCGGCGAGGTCGGAGAGGTGGCGGCAGTGGTGCTGGTGGTGGGCGATGGCGGGCACGACGAGGCTGACTGGGGCTCCACGTCGCCTTCGAGCGGTGCGTAGATGGCCTGGAAGATGGCAGCCGTCATATCGGCATCGGCGCGGCCAAAATGCACCGTCATGTCGACGCGGCCCGGCCGGATGAGGGCCTTGTCGAGCTTCTCGATGTGGTTGGTCGTCATGATGAGCACCCGCCCTTCTTGTGACGCCACGCCGTCCAGGATGTTGAGCAGGCCCGACAGTGACAGCCGCCCCCCGATGGGCGCCGCCACCGGCCTGCCGGGAGTGAGCTGACCGGGCACCATGTCGGGCCCGCTGCCCGCGGCGGCGGCGGGGGCCATGACGGGGGCGTTGGCGTCCTCGCGCGTGTGGGTCAGGCCGGCCGAGTCGATGTCCTCGAGGAGCACGACGCAGCGCCGGGGCAGGTCGGCGAACAGCGTCGCCAGCGTCTCCTCGTTGGCAGTGATGGAGCTTAGGCTGACGATGTAGATGCGCATCTTGAAGAAGCCGGCCAGTGCCAGGCTGAGCGACGACTTGCCGGTTCCGGGCGGTCCGTGGAGGAGGTAGCCGCGGCGGTAAGGGATGCCCCGGTTGGAGTACCAGCGCCGGGTGGCCGGGTCCAGGTAGTCGGTCACGTCGTCGATCAGGTCCTTCTTGACCTTCTCGTTCAGGATCACAGTCGAGAAGGGCCGCGAAGTGCGCGCCATGCATCGCTGCCAGCTCGGCTCGGCCGACGCGCCCTTGGTGGTTCCCCGGTAGATGCTCGTCTTGTGCTCGTCCCGCTTGAGGTACAGGTCGCGCGCCTCGATCAGGAGCTCCTTGAGCACGGTTGGGTTGCGGCCGAAGCACGAGATGGAAATCTCCTCCTTGTCGCGCGAGTAGCCGAACTGCTCCCTGTTCTGGCTGCGGTGGAAGGTGAGGAGTCGGCCCCTGTAGAAGAAGTAGTGCGAGCCGAAGTCGGGCGTGTAAGACAGCGGCTTCCTGGTGGCTTCGTCCCCTTCGTACTCGTTGTCCTCGTCCTCGTCATCCCTCCACTTCCACGTGAACCAGGACCTCGAGTCGGTGTTGGTGTTGGCGATGAAGCGGCGGCTCCTCAGCGAGAACTTCTGCTTCGCGATCCAGGCCATGACGTAGTTGTAGGCCTCGTCGTCGGTGCGGAGCGAGCACCTTGACATAAAGTACGAGTCCAGCTTCCGGTAGGAGTATTCGCTGAAGTACTGCCAAGCGAAGAGAGACCCGCCCACGAGGATCATCACGGGAATGTAGAGGTTCAGATCTATGCCCGTATACCGTTGAATCGTGGTCGAGAGGATGGAGAAGCCCGGGAACAGCATGTCGAGGATGGCGAGCTGCTGTTGATTGCTGTTCACGGACTCCCCGGGCACACCCATAGGGTCGGGACCTGTTGGCACCGACGCCACAGGGGTGCTAAACGTGGGTTGCGCCATGGTTGCTGCTGGTACCACTCCGCAGGGAGATATGGATGTTGGGGTATAGGATCAAGGAGGTGGGCAGGCCGCCGAAGCCAAGAGCAGAGGGAGGAGAAAGCAATCAGGCTGGACGTGTGATGGGTATATATCAAACACTCCTTTTCTTGCTCGTCAACTTTTGGCGAGAAGGCGGCCAAGGGGATGGTGCACTCGCCACAGCTTGTTGTGTGCTCTGAATGGGGAGAGGAAGAAGGCGACGGGAATACAAAGATGAGAACCACCTCGAGTCTTTTATAGATGGGAGTTGTAAGGAAGGTAGGCCATGATAGGGGATCTTATGTCAAGTACACGCTAGTACACTTCTTGCAACCTGCCGGGTGAGGCAGCAATGTCCAGTGAGACGCACACCCGTTGTCATTGAGGCGGCGCCACCCCGTGTGGGTGTATCATCACTGGCTCAGCCAGCATATGGATTGCAGGGTGCAGTGTGGGGGGAGTGTGTCGCACACAGCCAAGGAGAGGGCGCCGATATTGCCCTTGCCTAGCTGGGAAAGGACAATGATCCTGAGCGGAAGAGTCATCGCGCGGGCTCCAGTGAGAAACTGGCGCTAGGCAGCATCCTGCAGAGGACAAGTCCAGACGATCGGCACAGGATGGCAGCAATCGGGCTAGCCACCTGGGAGGTTGTTGGTGGAGCTGGCATGCAGTAATCCACGCGCGTGTTCCTCTCCGAGCGGCCGAGCCTTGCGGCCTCCTGGTTGGAGGTTGGAGGCCGTGGGGACTTGCCGGGCAGGCCGGCTGTACTGCCACGGGATCCACCGTATAATTCATCCCCAGGTCTTCAACCGAGGAGACATCCCACGGTGCTCGGGTTTACACTTTGGTTCCGGTGACTGGTTTGCCGATAGATGTTCGGGACCGGGGCTACGTGGGCGAAAATTTTTTTAAACAAGGGTTGATGTTGCGTCCTGGATTCCGGGTCTGAGATGCTGCAGGGGGCCACCGCAAATCCATCATTGGCTGGCAAGCGAATAATCTGCCAATTGGCCATCGCCCTTTCGGGACGAATGCAGGTCTGGCCTTGTGTTTTTAGGCATCACTGCAGAGTCACATGCACTGCCAACTGCGTCGACTACCTGCCATTGGCCCATTCGGATCCGAACGGGGCCAAGGTGCATTTGCTGGTTTTACTTAGGTGGTTTCAATCTCACTTTCCCTTGCGTTGCAGCTCGGCACTCAAATTTTTCTTGGATGACGGAATCTACAAGG
This sequence comes from Magnaporthiopsis rhizophila, assembly GCA_003049465.1. Lineage (NCBI taxonomy): Eukaryota > Fungi > Ascomycota > Sordariomycetes > Magnaporthales > Magnaporthaceae > Magnaporthiopsis > Magnaporthiopsis rhizophila. Next base: position 86,807 of record PYSS01000117.1, read on the forward strand.
GAGTTCACGATGGGCAGCAGCCTGTGGCTCACGCACCGAAACCCACCTAATATTTATCCGGCTACTGACTAACACCCATGATGGAGGCTCTCGTCACGCATACTAATATTAAATCCTTCACCCGAGGCAGGCTGCGGGTGGGGAATGAGGGGTTGGCTCCTTGACCGGGCGAAATGTGCAGTTTCAATCGACGGCATGCAGGAGAAATGTGCTATCATGAGGCCAGCTCAATGGAGCCCAGGCATCGAGATTGCTGACGTCGCTCTTTTTGACGGCGTGATTCCCGCAAGGAGCTTCCATGTTACGGGACATACGTCTGGTGTTGTTGGACCCACTAGGCGTTGCCTTGCCTGCCGCTCAATTCTAGACCATCGGAAAAGAAGCGGTTTACTTGGGCTCTTCTCACCAAGCCGGCATCACAACCTATGAGCGAATTTGAAACAGGCGCAGGTCGGGAGTACCGACGTCACATAAACGCCGCCACGATGCTCAGCCTCGAGCCTTTCTCATCGTCACGCGGGCGTGCGGGTGCGTGGAGGCAGCCAGCGACCCGGGTACACAAGCCGAGGTGAGGCTCTGGAGGGGCACAGCCATCCATCCCGGGAAGCCGGAAAAGCAGTGAGGTCCGGATTTGACGGACCGAAGCAGCAACCGCTGGAACTTCAACCCATGAGCAACGAACCCGGTGAAAGTGTCGATTCCCGTCCATTATTCGTCAATTCGTGCCAGTCCTCTCAGCTACAGAAAAAGGCTGAGAGATGTATGCTTCAAGGAAAGAAAACAAAAGCACATGAAGCTATAGGTATCTCGTGAATATAGAAAATCGTCACAACAAGACAGCCCAAAGATCCCAACGACACGGGCGAGGACGGCCTGGTCCCCTCAACCCAAACGCCGAGGAGTGAGAATAAACAAGATCCCAACAGCCCGTCCGAGCAGCATTTACACACCTCTCCCAAGAAACGCCCCTAATAGATCAGGCAGGCACTCGCCCCACGCTAACAAAAAAAAAATATGCAAGCGAAACCTGTGTTACATGCCCATCTCCTGGGTATCATCCTTCATCTCGTTGCTCCCTAGCTCCGTGTCGACCTCCTCGGTCACGAAGCCCTCGTACTCCGCTATGCTTTTCTGCACGTGCATTTTGAACTTGCATACGTCATTGAGCATGCGCATGATCTCGGTGTGCAGCTCTTCGCGCAGGGCGTTGGCCTTGAGTGTTAGTTGTTCGTACCTGGTTGTGACAAAGGCGGTTGTTAGTGGGATGTGTTGCAGTATGCATGTAGAACGAAGAAAAAAAGGAAAAAAGAACCAAGAAAAAAACCCACTCGATATTGGTCGTCATCTCGCGCTGCTCCAGAAGCTGCACCGACTCGGAGAGGCTGGCGCGCATCTTGGCCAGCTCCTTCTCCATCTTCTCGATCTGCGCGTCCGAGGCCATGCGCTGCGCCGTCGTCACCTCCTTGGTCTTCTCAAACTCCTCCTCGGCCGCCCCGACCCGGTGCTCGAGCGCCTCCACCTCGTTGCGCTTGTCCTCCATGGCCTCCTTAATGCTGTCGAGGAGGTCGTGATCCTTAATCATCGTGTCCATGGCCACGCCCCTGCGCTCCGAAATCTCCTTCTTCATCGACACCAGCATGTTCTTAACCTGGCCCCGGAGGTCGAGGTTGAGCAGATGCGCCGGCTGATACCCCGTCACTGGGTCCACCAGCAGGCGCTCGTTCTCCATGTTGCCGCCAGTGTACGAGCCCTTGAGCTGCTGCTGCTGCTGCTGCACCGACGACGAGAAGCTGGGCCCCTCGTTGACCGTCACGTGCAGCTCCAGGTCCCTGCCCTTGGCGTTGACGGCCGTCGATGGGATGAGGTTGATCTGGTACGCGGCTGTGTTGTAACGGTCCACCATGCGCTCCAGCTCCTCCAGTTTGGCGCTGGCCTCGACCTCCTTCTCGGCCACCTTGCGCTTCACGTCCTCGAGCCGCTGCGCTGCCGTCTCGATGGTGCGCTGGAGTCGTTCGCGCTCGGATGCCATGCGGTCGATATCCTGCATGCTGATCCCCTGGTCGTCGACAGCCTGCTGGAGCGACCGCCGCTCCTCCTCGGCCTCGGCCAGCTCCACCATGACCTTGTCTAGCTCCTCCTGTAGCACCTGGATGCGACTGTCGTACTTCTCGGACCGCTGCACCGCAAGCTGGTTGTACTCCTCAAACTTGATCTTGTCCTCCTCCATGATCTTGAAGTGGCTGTCAAGAATGGCAGGGTCTGGAGTCGACTTTTCCAGCTCCTCCACCTCCTTTAATAACTTTGCGTGCTCCGCTTCGAGGATTTGAAGCTCCTGGAAGTGCTTGGCGTTGGCTTGCTCGAACGACCGCGCCATGGTCTCAATATGGGGTGCCAACATCTTGTCAGCCTCCTCCTCCGAGACGCTGTCGTCCATGCCCAACCACTCGGCGTAGGCAGCTGTCAAAAAGTCGAACGTGATGTGGTCGCCGACCGTGTCGACGCCGGCCTCGAGGCAGGCATCGGCGTAGCGGTTGAGCGCGAAGCCCTCAATCATCTGCGCCAGCTGCATCATCCAGTGCAGCACACCCAGGAATGTGTACCAGTTTTGACCGCCCACCGCCGCGATCTGGCTTTTTGTGATGCCCTTCTCGTATGGATACCGCAACTGTTTGAGTAGCGGGGGCACCTCCTGGTCGATATTCTTCATGAAGCGGTAGCTTGGGTCGATGCGGTTGTATAGCCACTGGAATATGTAGTTGAAGTCCTTCTGCGTTGGTGATTTTATGACATTCTGCGATAGATTGTGGTTCATGTCGAGCTCGAAGTTGTTCTGGGTCAGGTAGTCGAGCAATTCCTGGCCGATGCGGTTCTGGTACGACCTGTCCTTGAGCGGGCGGGGGTCCTTGGGGACGCCGGCCGGCTGCGGCGCCTGCTGGAAGAAGCTCTGGTGACCGCCTGCTGTCGGGGCGGTGGCTCGCGGCGGCTGGTAGACACTGCTCCTACGGTCCCTATCCACGGATGCCCTGCCGGCGGCCCCTCCGGGAGTGAATGCCCCCCTAAACGTGCTGGTGCTGTTTTGGACCGACGGCCTCTTCACCGAAGACATGCCGAGGTCGCCCAGGTTGTTGCCGGACGACGACGAGCGTGAGAAGACGGGCTGGCTCGGCCTCGACATGGCCAGGGACTGCCGGGACCCAGACAAGGACCGGACATGGCTGTTGGAGAAGGGCACGCCCCCTCCCGCTACCGAATTCCGCTTCATCGCCGAGTGGGGTTGAGGAATCGCGGAGTTGAGATTGAGACTGCCTAGGGTCTGTAGTCTTAGGCGTTAGCACCAAGGGCAGGTTGAGGGACTCTGGAGCGGTGACGGTGGAGAGAAGTTATCCGGAGATGGGTGGCATACCTCTCGAGGGCGGCGGACGCTAAACAGGCCCGTGTCTTGTGACATGATGGCCCGGATTGGATCCCGGAACGGTGGGGGTTACGCGGCGTGTCTCTGAAGGCGCGTACGGGTCAAGGTGTAGCAATATTGTATCTGGGTATTCAGCAAATGAATTGCGCATATTATGCGACAGTAGGCGTCCTAAGAACACAATAGTTGCAGTAGAAAGGAAGTGGCCGCAAACAATGCAAAGTGTAGCTTATCGTGGAGGAGGCAGAAAGCCGGATGCGCGCGCCCGCCTTTGGGTGGCGGTGGGATGGTCGTGTTTACTTGGAGCCAGGGGTTGTTGCTGAGTCGGAGATGGTAAACAAAAATGCGAAAGGACCCTGATTGGTTGTAGCGGTTCCACACCGGAATCTCCACCCTCCGCTCTTCCATGGAAAAACTCACGTGCCAAAGTCCAGCAATCCTCGGCCGAGCCCCGATTTTATTCGCGGGATGTGACAATGAATGGCTGGGGAGGTTGTTGAGCTGCGGCGCGCTGAGCCCTGGACAACGAGCACTTCCGAGACTGGACCAGCCACACCGTTGCTGGTCTCGGCTTCCATACCCAAGTCCAACCTGACCAGCAAACGACCTGAATCCTGAACCGACGAAGCATGCAGTAGGTAGATCGAGCGCGTCTCCATCCTGCCCTGCCTCGCAATGGCTATCAGAGAAGATATCGTGGCTTCGGCCGTAAGTTGATCCCTTTTTTTCTGGTTGCTATGCTGCTCGTGATGTCACCTTTCGGAGCTAGGATGCACTTCCGGCAGCAACGCTAACGCGACACGACACAGGTCGACTGTAAGCTCCTCCGGCACGACGACCCGATCTGCATATCGCATCGCGTTTCGAGATACTAATACAGCCCTTGTGTGCTGCCGCCCAGTCCTTCGAGATCCCAGCGTCGCATCTTCCTCGATCGAAAGCCGCATTGCATTCCTCCAGACCAAGAACCTGACCCAGGAAGAGGTTAACGCCGCCTTGACCCGTGTCGGTGTTGAACCCCCGGCAGTCCTCCCAGCTGCTCCGCAGACTGTAGCGACGCGTGCGTCGGTGCCGACGCCCCAGCCCTACTATGGTCAACAACCCCAGCAGTACCCGCCGTATGGCTGGCAGCAGCCTCCGCCCGATTCCCCTAGGAGGGACTGGAGGGATTGGTTCATCATGGCAACCGTCGTAAGCGGCGTCGGTTACGGCGTATACTCGCTGACCAAGGTGAGTTGACGCGGCAAGGCCCAGATGGGAGGGATGCCCGGGGTCTTCTCATAGCCTTCCTTCGCTTTTCAGTATCTAACAACTTCGTCCTTCTCAATCAAAAGCGGTACCTCTACCCGCTGGTTGTTCCTCCTACGCCGGACCGGCTGGAGGCGGACAAGAAGGCGATCGACGAGCAGTTCGACCGGGCCTTCTCGCTCGTGGAGCAGCTGGCCAAGGACACGGACGCGCTCAAGGCCGCAGAGCAGCAGCGCACGGAGCGGCTCGACACGGCGCTCACGGAACTGGAGACGGTCATCACGGATCTTAAGACTGCCAATAGGCGGCGCGAGGACGATGCCCAGCGCACCCGAGACGAGATTCAGGATCTGAAAGCGTCGATCCCCAAGGCCTTGGACGCCCAGAAGGAGCTCGCCAACGAGAGGCTCAAGGAGGTCAACGTCGAGGTGACTAGCCTCAAGACGCTTCTGTCGCAAAGGCTGAACTCGGCCGCCGTGTCCAACGTCGCAAGCCCGCCCATGGGGATGAGCTACCTCCGGCCCTCGGTTACGCCTGCTGCTGCACAGCTGTCGCCTTCGCCATCGCAGGCTGTGGCGGCAAGCGTCAGCGGTACCAACGGTGTTAGCGTGCCGGCCAATGGTGACAGCTCCGAGGCTGCCCAGGATGGGCCCACTTTCCGATCAGCGTTTGGCATCGGAAGCGGCAGCGGAGGCGCTCGTGCCAGCATCCCGGCCTGGCAGAGGGCCATGGAGGCGAAGTCGACCCCTCCTCCTCCCAACGGGCCGGTGGCAGAGGCGGTCAGCGGACCCAGCGCACAGTAATGAACCAATACTAGCAGGACAACATATCATGGACCGAGCGTTCTGCTGCAACGTCGTAGCCACCCGCAATGGGAAAGCAAGACGCCCATAGGGTGGGTATGTTTCGGAGCGGGACCACCACAGGCCAGCCGTTCCTACGGAATCTTCCGTCCGGCCACGCCAACTTGGGTCTTCAAACTTCAAACACGAAGCCAGCCCACCAGCCCACTTTTTCGACCGTTGTTGATCGGTTGATTAATCATGTATATTTGATATTTCCGTTGTACTTCCCAATCTTTGAAGCTTCCCATCGTAATGATCAAGCATTTCACATCTTTTGTTTTGTCTTCGCTGCCAGACTCGTGTCCCTCTTAGCTCACTCCTGGCGAGACGGCTACCACACCTGCGGCAGCGAAACGTCAAGGAGTCACATATAGACAATTCTAGTCTTTCACATCTCTTTTGGATAGGAGAAGCGAAAGCAGAAGATTCTTTGGCGAGGTGCATGCACGAGGTCGCTCTTTCTAGCCGCAACGGGTGGCGAATGCGAACAAAAAAGAAAAAGAAAAAACGGCCGGCAGGGTTGCAAAGGGTGGTGTCCGTGCGTCATTTCGGCGCTGTCAAACGCAACCTTTCCCTTTTCTGTGCTTTGTCGCGATCCGTTTGCCCCAGCTGGGGCGGTCCCGGATCCACACTTTGCCGGGGAAGCAGCGGGCGATCCCAACTGCCTGGCACTCCTGGGTCCCCAAATGCCCCGAGCCGCGGGGCTTCTCTTCCATTCCGCCCGTTTTTCATCCCAACTTTGCTATCTTCTTCCTCCTTCCATCTTTTCTTTATTAATCGGTCAGTTTGCCAGCCTTTGGTATGTGGGCCCGCGCCAACGAGGTTAGGCGGGCGTCTTCTTCGGAAGTTTGGTGCGTTGGCGTCAGCTCCTTGCACATCCCTATCGTCGACCAGCGTTGTGATCCTGTCGAGAGCCCCCGGCAAGCTAGCCTCGGCATGGCAGGTGGCGGCCAATACCAAGCAACGAGCACGGCAAATCACGGAGCACGCAGGGCGTAGCGAGCAGCAGAAAGCAAAGTAAACATCGGCTAAGACAGCTGATTGTTTCCCACTCCCCCGGTCGAACTTTCCCATGAAAGAGGTGTAGCGATGGCGTCAGCCCCTGGAATTCGTCGTATCCCTCGGGTTCTCTCTTGTCAGCCGCAAGAAAAGGAGATAAAAATAAAAAGAGGAGAAGACAAGAAGCGGATGTCGGGACTGTGTCAGGCAATGAGTGGCCACCATCAAACTTGGGGTTGCTTCCACAGAGGCACAACACCTTTCGACCTGGATACCCAGTTGCCTCTTCCATGTCACCGTTTTTCTAGCTCTCCCCTGCCCTTGTAACTGATACCTGCCAGAGTAACCACCTGCCCAGCCATGTGCTTCGTATCGTGTCCCTTGTACATCCTTACCTGCCCTCTCCCTCTGACACGGATCAGAACTTTCCCCATCGAACGACCCAGACCCGCAGACCTCCCAGCCCGGTGTGATCGGAGAGCCGCTTTGATGGACAGTCGCTCGCTAGCTCCTCCAAGAAAGGACAGAGAGGGATGAGTGGGCCTGCTCGGGCGGGCTGCTGACCTGACTCCTTGGGCTGTCTTATACCAACCACAGACGATCGCCTACATACATAGGTCCTAGGTACTCGCCTTGCTTACTCAAGGTTCTCGTAATTCCGTTGGTTCACCAGACAAACAAACACTCGTGTCCGCCGTGTCCTGTCCTAAACCTCCCAGTACATCAACACACGAGAAGCAGCAAACCACACCGCGAGACCCGACGAATCCGTCTTTAGCCTCCCCAAAAAGATGGCCTCACAGCAGCGGCTCAAACTACTACTCGAAATCGTCTCCCGCGTCCCGTCGCTGGCCTGGGTGGCCTTTTTGCATATACTGTGCCTGTCGCAACAGTCCAAGTACCTGGACCTCCGGACCGAGCTCATCGTCGCCACGATCCGATCCTTCGTCAACAGTCCCCGGCCCTTGAGCATCACGGCCACGCAGGCGCTGCTGGGGCGCGACCGGGGCGTCAAGGGGCGGATATGGGTCAGCCGGTACGCCAACCCCGTGCCGGCCGACGCGGCGAGCGTTCGGGACGCGCTGCTCGCGGCTATCGACGGGCTGGGTGCGGACATGCCTGGCAAAACCGAGACCAGAATCCCCTCCTCGACGAATCACGACAAGACACCCCTCGCCTCATCGTTGTTATCCCGGGCCCCCGAGGTCGTGTCGGTCGAGGCTGAGTGGACGGGCTACCGACCGTCGGCAACACCCGAGTCGGAGTTGCCGCCCGGCTCGGAGCGGGAGCGGTATGGCGAGATGATGAAAGCATGCAGCAGCGGCGACACCTCCAGGACCACCACAATCATGTATATGCACGGCGGGGCGTATTGGCTCATGGACCCAGCCACTCACCGGCACGTAACCAAGGAGCTGGCGAAGCTGACGGGAGGCCGCTGCTACTCGGTGCGGTACCGTCTTGCGCCGCAGAACCCGTTCCCTGCCGCGATTCTCGACGGCTTGGTGGCCTACCTCACGCTGCTCTACCCGCCGCTCGACGCTTTCCATGAAGCTGTGAGCCCCAAAGATATTGTGTTTTCTGGTGATAGGTACGTTCCAGGCTGGGATATCTCGTCACCGTCACCGTCACCCTCCACTGGCACTCCGGCCCTACTGCACATATTGACACAACTACTAATCAACAACGACCCTTTTCTTTTAGCGCTGGCGGAAACCTGTGCCTCGCCTTGGTACAAACGATCCTGGAGCTCAGTAGGCAGAAGCGCAAAGTCTCGTGGTTCGGCGAGGAGCGCGGCCTCCCGCTCCCGGCCGGCGTGGCCGTCTCATCGCCGTGGCTGGACATGACGCTCAGCTCGGCCTCGTGGCGCACCAACACCAAGTGGGACTACCTCCCGACGGGTCGGGGCCACCTGGACCCGCCGAACCGGCCGCCCTGCGCCGCCTGGCCGGCCACGCCGCCGCGCAGGAGCGTCTACGTCGACGACGGCCTGGTGCTGCACCCGCTCGCGACGCTGCTGACGGCACGCGACTGGACCGGCGCGCCGCCCACTTACATCTGCACCGGCTGGGAGCTGCTTGCGGACGAGGACAAGACCATGGCGGCCAAGTTGGCCGACGCGGGCGTGCGTGTTGTGCTCGAGGAGTACGAGGCCATGCCGCATTGCTTCGCGCTCGTGTTCCGGCGCCTGACGGCCTCGGAGAGGTGCTTTGACGCCTGGGCCCGGTTCATCAAGGAAGCCGTGGAGACGAAGGGGTCCGGCCCGGGGAGGCTGTCGAGCTTCACGACCATACAGGCCAGGACGCTCAAAGAGGTGCCGCTGGCGCTGCAACGGTTGAGGCCGTGCTCCGAGGAGGATATGAGGGAGCAGTTGCGGAGGAGGTATACGCATTTGATGACGGAAGGTGGAGCGGATATTGCCTCTGCTGCTACTGCGGCGGCGCCGGTCGAGGTTGCCGCCAAGCTGTGACGTTTAGGATGCGAAGTGGAATCAGGGTCTGCGCTTGCTGGTGTTCATTGGCAGGGTATAATGTTGATTTTAGTAGTTCGAGTCTGGGAAAATAGTGTCGAATAAAAGTCCGAGGCCAGCCTCCAAACCTACCCAAATACATTTTAATAAGATGTCACAAATTGGTCAAAGCAGCCATTTCGTTAAACTCTAAGCCAACACGTCTTGAAGAATGAGCAAGCCCGAGGGAAGTTTGGTAAAGAAGGCAAGGAATTTGCCAATCTGACGTGTTAAAACATGAAAACAGCATCGAGATAAAACAACATCCGGCCCACACCAGACCCTTGTCTCCACAGCGAAAACTCAAAACGATCCAACGGCCTTTTAAAAATGGACTCGAGCCCCGACGAGCAAACGGCGCCGGCGGCGGAAACAAGCGTAGCGGCACAGGCAGCGGCCCCAGCAGAATCACCAGCAGAAGCCGCAGCCATGGAGCGGCACCGGGCGGCCGTGGCCAAGATCGCCGGGTCGGTGGCGCGCTTCTTCGAGGCCAAGGAGCCGTACCGCATCTTCCACGGCTCGACCAACACCACCCGCCCGCTGCGCCACGACCGGACAGTCGACATCTCGGCCCTGCGCAACGTCCTGCACGTCGACGTGTCCGCGCGCCGCGCCCTGGTCGAGCCCAACGTGCCCATGGACCGGCTGGTCGAGAGCACGCTGCGCCACGGCCTCGTGCCGCCCGTCGTCATGGAGTTCCCCGGCATCACGTGCGGCGGCGGCTTCGCCGGCACCGGCGGCGAGAGCTCCAGCTTCCGCCACGGCTACTTTGACGAGAACGTCCGGAGCGTCGAGATGGTGCTGGCCGACGGCGAGGTCGTGCGCGCGTCCCGCGCGGGCGAGAACCAGGACCTGTTCGCCGCCGCCACCAGCTCCATCGGCTCGCTGAGCGTCACCACGGCGCTGGAGCTGGACCTGATCGAGGCCAAGAAGTTCGTCAGGACCACCTACCGCCGCGTCCACGGCGTGGCCGAGGCCGTCCGGGCCGTGCGCGAGGAGGTCGGCCGGCCCGAGAACGACTACGTCGACGGTATTCTGTTCAGCAAAGATCACGGCGTCGTCGTCACCGGCACCATGACTGACGACAAGCCTGCGGCCGACAAGGTCCAGACCTTCAGCCGCGCCTGGGACCCCTGGTTCTACCTGCACGTCCAGGACCGCACCAGGACCCTGCCGCCTGCATCCTCGTCCTCCTCTCCCGACTCCCCTTCAGTCTCCTCGGTCACAGAGTACGTCCCGCTGGCCGAGTATCTGTTCCGGTACGACCGCGGCGGCTTCTGGGTGGCGCGGCACGCCTTCAAGTACTTCTTTATGGTGCCCTTCAACCACCTGACACGCTGGTTCCTCGACGACTTCTTGCACACGCGCATGCTGTACCGCGCCCTGCACGCCTCGGCCCATCACCAGACCTTTGTCGTCCAGGACCTGGCCCTGCCCTTTGAGACGACCGAGCGCTTCGTCGATTATGTGGCCGACCGCTTCGGCATCTGGCCGCTGTGGCTCTGCCCGCTCAGGCGAAGGACCAGCGCCAATGGCATCAATACCTTCCATCCCAACACCACGCCGCCCGGCGTCGAGCCCGACCCTGCCGACGCGCACCAGATGCTCAACGTCGGGCTCTGGGGCAATGGCCCGACGGACCGCGCGCGCTTCGTCGCGCTCAACAAGGACCTCGAGACCAAGGTACGCGAGCTGGGCGGCATGAAGTGGCTGTACGCGCACGCGTACTACGCCGAGCCCGAGTTTTGGGAAATCTACGGCGGCCGGGCGTGGTACGACGCCCTCCGGTCCAGGTACAAGGCCGAGTCGCTGCCCAGCGTCTACGACAAGGTCAAGGTCCGGGAGAAGCGGGATGGCGACGGCGCCAAGGACAGGCTCAAGCGCATTTGGCCCGTCGGAGGGCTGTACGGCATCTACAAGAGCATCCAGAGCGGCGACTACCACCTGCACCGCAAGGCCGAGTGGAAGTGGACGGGCGAGGCGACGGAGGAGACGGGCAAGAGCAGGGCCGGTTAGATGGTCGTCATGGGTTCACGAAGGTCCATCTGCATGAAGCGCCGGGTGTTGGCGGCCTATCGAGAAAAGCACACACGCCGTTCAAATCTACGCGGGCGGGTATCTAGGTAATTCAACCCAGGCTCGCCCTCAAAACCACATGGACATTAGATACCTACCTAGTAAAGGTCTACTTGTATGAATACGCTTGATACCATTTCCGCCGATAAGTGAAGCTGTTCACACTGCCTGCACGAGAACGCCAATCGCGATCTTCAACCGTTGTTTCTTCTCAGATACCTGTTCCTCATGAGGTAAGCCCGGCGCGCGTAAGATCGACCGAAGCGTTTATGCTGCCCGTTGAAGCTTTTGCTATCAGCGCCCTGCCCGCATAAGATCCGTTGATCGGCAGAGCCGTGAAACTTACCGTTCGTTCCTGGCCGTCGACGTCACCAAGCTTTTGTGGGGAAATCGGGGATTTCCGCGTTTGTTGCCGGCACCCGGAGAGGAGGATCGAGCAGCTGCCTCAGGTTTTGGACTCCGCTGTACAAGCTCTATGTGATTGCGTTTTGCGTCTCTGGGATCGCGGTAGATGGATGGTTGGGCGGTATAATCTTTTCATTTCGACATGTGTTAAAAAAACAAAAAAAAAAAAACACCTGACGATGGCTCTGGTTTCGACCCATCCAGCCGGCCTTGGATCCTGGCCAGCACTCGTCGCATGTCCCCAAGCTGCCTTCCAACATGCGCTTGTAATTCTTTCCTCGTTGCTTTCTTTCCCCGGGATGAACAAACCATAGGGACTGGGCTCTGGTACTATTCCCTTTCTCTCTTCTTTTCGAGTTCCGGAATCTCTACGGCAGGAGGGGTTCTCACGATTTTCCCGGGGGTCCCCGGGATCACGAGAAGGGACCCTGTGGAGACTGCGGGAGCCTTAAGGCATCACCGTTACGGCTCGGCCTTCGTGAAACAACTCGTTCATGATGTATCCTTCCGGCAGCTGTCCGGGCCTGGAGCTATCGGGCGCCGGGAAGACATGAGCAGACGCACGGCACTGAAAGGATCGCCATGAGAGAGAATAGTGGTACCCTAGAAAAAACAACGACCACTTGTACTTCATTACCGAGCTGGTTCCGGGAACCATTTTCCGCAACGTGAATGGCCAGAGGCCGGCATACCAGAAAATTTTCTGGATATGATCGCAAATGGCTGTATATCTGCTAATATCTTTCCCGGCGCCCAATAGCACCAAGCCTGGCCCGTTGCCGGAAGGATATATCATGAACGAGTTGTTCTACGAGGACCGAGCCGTAACGCTCTACAACTCCATCCAAGAGCTCGAGGACGATATGAACGGTACTCTCGACAACCACAACCGGGTAGTTAGCAATTATTACCATGGAAGTCTTCCCTACCTAAGCCTTACCATCATCAAGGTCGGGGGTCCAGGTTGGTGCCCCGTTCATCCTTTCGGGTGGTGCTATTTAATAAGCTGCAGTTGACTGAGTAGGTGCCCCAAAACAGCCCTAATTCGGCAAGCCCCTCGGGCCCAGGGGCGCCACATGCAGGTGCATCGACGTCACAGGTCCAGGCCGTGGGAATTGACCCACCCCCACCTACCATCCACCGCGACGTAACGCCCTCAGTCTGTAACCATCTTCAGAAGGCCCCCTACGTAGCCCGTACTTTCGCTCCTCCCGTCAAGCCGGGCATCCAATCACCAAAACCCGCCGATCTCCAGCGTGCAATGGCCCCTCCGCCGGCGGCCGGGCCCTTCGCCTTCCCGCGCGAGTACCACTTCCCGCCCTTCTTCACGCGCCAAACCAACCTGACGACGCGCCACGCCCAGCTGACGAAGTGGGCGTCGCTGGTCCTGGCCTACTGCCGCCATCACCGCATCTACCGCCTGTCGCTGTCCTCGACCGGCACCGGCGCCTTGGCGGCCGCCCCGGCCCGCGGCGAAAACTACGGCGACTACGGCGACGGCAACAACGACAACAACAACAACAACAACACACTAGCAACAGCAGCAGGGGATGGCGGCGGCAGCGGGTCCGTGGACGAGCTCTTCCACAACAGGAAGCTGAACCGCCGCCTCGCGCCCGCCGACGTGCGCGAGGTCATCGACTTTATGCGCAAGGACGGCCGCGCCGAGTACGTCGGCGGCGGCGGCAGGGAAAAGGACGCCGCCGCATCCTCGGCCGCCGACGCCGCGGGCGCCTCGGGCGAGTCCGTCGTCTGGATACACTGGCGCCGGCCCGACGAGTGGGCCGCCATGATCGAGGCGTGGGTCGACGAGACGGCTCAGAAGGGGACCGTCCTGACGCTGTATGAGCTCGTCGAGGGCGATGGGACTCTGGGCACGGGTGAGAAGAGAGACAAGAATCCTACGCGTCTGCGGCCGTGACTGCGTTAAATGAATGAGGAAGGCAACTTGCTAACACGGACTCCCGGTTTTGCAGAGATCCACGGCATGGACGCCGACTTGCTGCAAAAGGCACTGCAGGTCCTTGTCAAGAGGGGCAAGGCACAGATATTCGGCCAAGAAGACTCGCAAGGTGTCAAGTTCTTTTGACCTCTGCACCTGAACGCATCCATCACCTTTTTGGCATCAAAGCCCGGTCAAACTTTGGCCTTTACCGACATCAATTATATACAGCTACGGCGTCTCCTTGCCATCCCAGCGATAACACCCCCCAAACAAGCCAAAAACATGCCCCTGGAAGCCACAGCGAGTGGTACACGAGAAGACTCTACACGTCTAAACATACAAAGAAAAGCCCCATTGAAAGAAACACACCGGGAACGCCCTTTTATTTTGCTCAAGCGAATGGCCGTATATGCAAACCAACAAATCATGACGACAGCAAGAAAAAAAATTGGTTCCAGCAGACGTGGAAACAGGAGGTATCCAATGGTCATCAATCGAGCACAAGTTACCAACCATCCAGCTGTCGACAGTGGCATGTTGCTACTTCAGCAGGTGCCCCTTATGGAAATCCAGCTTCTGTCGCATGGCCACGTCGAGCAGCCAGTCCGGGCCCACGATGCGGGCCTCCATGTGGCCCTGCCGCGCCATCTCGGCGAACTTGGTCCACAGGTGTCTCTCGGCCGCGCTCTCGCCGCTCACGAGATAGACCGGGTCCGGAGGCGCGCCGCCGTCCTCCTCGGCCGTGGTCGGTCGGATGGTCGAGCCGCTGCGGGCGCGGTAAACCTTGAATATTGCCCCGTTGGCCTCGGCGATGGCCTTGAACGCCGACGGCCCGTGCGGCACCTCGGCTGTGCAGTACACCGGAACGCCCCAGAGGAGCTTCCCCTTGTTCTGCCGCGCCCTGGCCACGGACTTGAGGATCTCCGGGTAGGCCGGGTCCTTGAGCGCGTACTCTGTGATGTCGGGCAACGTGCCCGTCTCCAGCGCCTCGGTGAGGAAGTCGACATTGATCAGGTCCGGCCCTCGAGCCAGCGTTGTCAAGAACTTTTGCGTCCGGACGACCTTTGGAGCAGCCAGATAGTCACATGGCTGGCCTTCTTGGACAATCTGTATCCCCATCTGTCGGAGTTTACGCTAGAACGCACCAAGGATGGATTAGCGCGCGCGCAAGTTATGGTCTTGGTAGATATATGTATATAGACTCGGAACTTACCCGCTCCTTGTCCTCCTGAAGAGGCCCGCCCTTGGTCTTGTCACCCGTGTCGATCCACCTTGTCCAGCCTGTTATTAGGATGCGGTACTGTACTGGCGGCTGTGACGGTCTTGCCCTTTTCGTGGGACGTTCGGACTCGTCCTGTGCATCCTCCTTCTCCTTCTCGGCAGCCTCCGCTTCAGCCTTGCGCTTCTCGAGTGCTGTAGTCGCGCGCTTCCCGCCAAAAGGGGTCTGGTTGTCTTTGGTACGCTTCTTCTCCTTCTCGTACAGGGCGATATCCGGCGCGAGACCATGGAGCTTGTTCAGGGCCTTGTCCTTGGCGCTTCGGCCCGTACTCGGCCGTGATGCTGGCGTTTCGTTCTCCTTGCCCAGCCCTACGTGACGGCTGGGCCTAGCAGGCGTCGCGAATGCGGGTTTGTTCACCGTTGTCTTCTTCAACGGTGGTGGCTTTGGAGTCTTGGCGACGGTTTTCTTGCCTGCGTTTGTCTGGGAACTCATCAGCTCGGCTGCAGTGGACGACTCCCGTTCGACTTCCTCCTCGTCCTCTTGGTCCTCTGGCTGCTCCTCGTCCCCTTGTGGGATTGCGGTCTCGTCTTCCGCAATGGGCTCGTCCGAATCCGTTGTCGGCGCCTCGCTGGCTGGTACATCGCCTCCGGGGTAGTAAAGCTCGCGCAAGACGTGTTCTTGGAAGCGGGTCTGGCCGATTACCTCGGAGAGGTCTGTCCTTGGAGGGAAGTGCGTATAGGACGGGGTTCTTGTCGGCTTCAGGAGCTCGCACTTAGCATAGCTCTCTTCGATCCACAGGTGGTTCACCATTGTCACGTTCCAGTCCAGGGCGGCTTCGCACTTCTCGCTGTTGGCGCGAGCCGTGATGAGGTGGGTGTTGTCTTGTTTCATGGTCTTGGTGAACTCGGCTCCGCACGCCTTGATCAGATTCTCAAGATATGTGCGGGCTTCGCCTCCGTAGTTTGAGACTGTGATTTTGAGACCCTCAAACCCGGGGATGCCGTTGCGGGGGATTGGATAGTGGAGGAGCTTTCCCAGCGGCGAGGTCCACTGGTCCAGCGTTATCATGTACAGCAGCCAAGACAGGTTCCCGACCGACAGCCCCATCTGCGAGGCGCGAACATAGTCGTCCCCATCGCGGTAATGGCAGACAAATATGTCGCACTCATCCACGTTGTCGACCAACTTGCCGCCTCCTTTGACGACGGTGCCACGGAGGACCTCGAGAAACCGGTCACTAACCGGGAGGTCGCCGGCAAACATAACCTTCTTATGACTGAAGACTGTTAATGCTCGACCCTTGGGCTCTTCGGGCGTCGTCGACGGAATGTTGCTAGAGGCACCCTCCAGGTGTTGGCTGGAGGGCATGCCAACGCTCCTTGCGCCTGTATCGGTCTTGAGGATCTCGGGATCGGGCAGGAGATAAGGGCCCTCGTCGATCTTCTTGCCGAGCTTGAAGCAGTCGTCGAACCTGAGGAACGGGTTAGAGACGCGACAAAAATCAGGGGAAGAGGTGTTGCCGCCTCGGTCGACTCACCAGTGCGGCAAAACTATCTTGCACTTGTGCTTCTTGGCCAGGGCCTGGACGCATTTGGGGTGATCGAGAGTGAGGGCGCATATGTGGGTGGTGAGTCGGGTGAGGTCCTTGGACTCGGATCCTCCCAAGGCTAGAGTTGCGCCAATGATAGATTCCTTATCGCTCGGAGGTATGTCGGCGCATGTGACGTTGACGGCGTGAAATATGAATCGGGGATCGGGCGAGTGCGGGCGCAGGACGGCAAGTTTCTTCTTGTGCAGGCTGTGGCCAATCCAGCTGCTGGTGATGACGGGAACCATGCACTCCTGGGCCTGTTCGTATTCTTCAAAATCGATAGTATTGGAGATGATATGGGTGGCCTCGTGGACGGCCAGCTTGCCGTCCGCTCGTGGCTCGAGAACCTCGCCGCCATATTTGGTAACTATCTTGGATGCCTGTGAGGGGGAGAGCGAGCGCTGGTCAGCGACGCCGCGCATGGCAAAATCGCAGGCGCTTCGGGATCGATGAGGGATTATTTTTGTACCTCGGCGATGGCAGCAAGCGTCAGGGATCTGCTGGGCACAAACGCGACTCTGCAGCCCTCGAAGAGCAGTGGTGTTCCGTCTGCCGCCATCTTAATGCCTGCGTAGTGCGGCGCACGCAAGGCGGCACGGAGGAAGGCCAAGTGGACGCGACAACAGTTATCGTCTCCAAAGCGCCATACATATATCGGTGCCGGGGAATGTCAATAAATTTGCTAGTCGGTGGAGAGATCCAACAAAGCCAGGTGCGAATGCGACGTTCAAAGCCAGCAGCGAGGGGGCGGCTTCGTTGACGCCGAATCAATTCATCCTATCTCGAGGGGTGCGGGTGCTGGCAACAGGCGCGTCTTGGATGCGCGCCCGAGTCCGCAGTTGGCGCGACTTTGGCGTCCAAACAATTAAACAATCCCTGTCCGTGCTGGACGCGAACGCCTCACGAAGGTCAGGTGACCTGGGGAAGGCAGCTCCACAGTTCATCCACAAGTGACCCACACTCCGCAAGGGGCAACGGCCATCGGCAGATTCGCCCGTCAGTTCTGCCGAGGCTCATGCCGTGCAGTCCAGCCGGGTGCCACAAAGACCCGACAGGCGCGGCCCGAGGAGGAAGGCGACCCCCAATGTCGCCCCGGCACGTCCATGTACCTCTGATCCGCATACGTCCGTAATGTCCTGCATATAACGAAGAGTGACATCTCGCTGGGTCGTTCCTCCCAACCCGCCTCCTCTATCTTTCCCTCCGTCTGTCGATCGTTACTGCTTTGTACCCCTTTACCGTCTCAGCCTAGTATTTTCCAAACAATATCAGGCGCCTTGTTCCAGTCTTGCCTGTTTGTGAACACCTGATCGAGCGAGGCCCCGCCCGGGCGGCCAGGTCCCGTCGCCATGGCGTCCCAAGTGTTCGACATCAAGGAGCATATCATTGACGCCTCGCACATTAGGGAGTATCCGCGCGCCACGGCCAACTCGCAGGAGGAGGTGCTCCAGGTGGCGGTGAAGCAGTACATCCCAAAAAGCAACCCCAACCCGCAACCCGGCGACGTCACCATCATTGGCGCGCACGCCAATGGGTTCCCCAAGGAGCTGTACGAGGCCATGTGGGAGGACCTGGTGGCGGCGTCGGCGTCGCGCGGCTTCCGCGTCCGCGCCATCTGGATCGCCGACATAGCCTGGCAGGGCGCGAGCGGCGCGCTCAACGAGGCCCGGCTGGGCAGCGACCCGTCGTGGTCCGACGCCTCGCGCGACATGCTGCACATGGTCAACGTCTTCCGCGCTGAGATGCCGCGCCCGCTCGTCGGCGTCGGCCACTCGTTCGGCGGCGCCATCGTCGCCAACCTGGCCTTTATGCACCCGCGCCTGTTCGAGACCCTGGTCCTCCTGGACCCCGTCCTGTTACACTTCCGCTCCCTCGACCCCCGCGTCGGCGGCGGCGGGCCCCAGGTCGCGTCCGCCGCCCGCCGCGACCTATGGCCGTCCCGCGGCGACGCCGAGGCCTCGTTCCGCCGCTCGCCTTTCTACCGCGCCTGGGACCCCCGCGTGCTCGACGCCTGGTGCCGCCACGGCATCCGCGACTGCCCAACGGCCTTGTACCCGGCCGTCCCCGCCGGCTTCGTCACGCTCGCCACCACCAAGCACCAGGAGGTCTTCACCTACCTGCGCACGCGCGCCCAGCGCCTGGACCCGGCCACGGGCCGCCTCGTCTTCGACCGCGCCAAGCTGCGCGACATCCACCCGGAGCAGCTCGTCGAGATCCCCGACTACGACTTTTACCAGCCCGACAGCGCCCGCTTCTTCGAGCGCCTACCCAACGTCGCCCCGGGCGTCCTGTGGATCTTTGGTAGTACCAGCAACCTCAGCACCCCGGCCATGCGCGCCCACAAGATGGAGGTCACGGGAACGGGCGTCGGCGGCAGCGGCGGCGTCAAGGCCGGTCGCGTCGCCGAGCACGTCCTCGAGGGTGTCGGCCACCTCGTCGCCATGGAGAAGCCGACTGTCTGTGCCGAGCAGGCCGCCGACTGGATCGGGACAGAGATTGAGCGCTGGCGCAAGGAGGAGGAGGAGCTCCAAACCTGGTGGCGGAAGCCAGACCGAGAGAAGTGGGCTCTGGATGACCAGTATATGTCTATGATCCCCACTCCCAAAAGGGCCAAGCTGTGACCTTGTTCTGACCTGTCGAGCGTGCGGGTCGCATGTCCATGTACCATATTACAACTTTAGATGTCGACGGTCGAGTCTTTGCCGTATTCCTGCCACGTAGACAGTAGCCCGCCCCTATGATAGCTGTACACTGCTTCGCTCGTAGCACGTCGCATGACTAGGTAGGCTCTCGATATACCCAAACTACGCAGTTCCCTAGATTGTCAATGCTGTCCTGGTACAAGTTTCTGTTATGTATACGCTGTCTTTTCGCCAAAACTACCCTTAAATCCATCCGCTTCCATCATGTGGCCGAGTCCCTTATTCTTCTTCCTTGTCATCGTCGTCATCGTCATTGTCATCATCTTCTTCCTCGTCCTCGCCCTCGTCCCCGTCCTCCTCCGTCCCTTGTTCCTCCAGGGGAGGTATCCAGACGAGGAAGCCCTCCTTGTCGAGCTTCATGCCCTCGGTCGGGATGACCCTGAGGACCTTTTGGAAGTACTTATCCCGGACCGTCAGGCTCGGGCGGACCCAGGCGCCCCTGACCAGCGGCAGGATGGAGTACGTCACAACTCTGCGGGAGCAGGGGAGGAGGTGCACCGTGCCCATCTTGGAGCCCGAGAAGGCAAAATCGTCGTTAGGCTCCATGTTAGTGCCAAAGGTCAGGAAGTGGCTCGACGGGTTCTCGATGGTGATGTGCAGGTGTACCAGCCCCAGCTTCGCCCTCTCGACACCCGCCCTGGCGTACGACACCGACGCGAGGACGCGGGGCTCGGGGCCGAATATGTCTAGACGCGGCACCGGCAGGGTCGTCTTGTTGACCCGAGACGACTTTTCGTCGCCGGCTCGGCGCCAATTGATGATGAGCGAGACGTCGAGGTTAACGGAATCCCGCTCGTCTAGGCTGTACTTCTGGGCTGTGATGTCGAACTGGGCCTCCTCAATGGTCTTGGGCTTCACGGTATGGCCGCCCTTGGGCAACGTCTGTTTCGCCGACGTCCGGGTCTGCACTCCCAATGTCGGCGCGATGGTGACATCGACTCCCATGACCACGAGATCCTCGGTCGCAAAGGACGCGTACCGTGTGACGAGACACCAGGTTTGGAACAGGCCGCGAGGCTGGACGTAGGAGCCGTCGTCGACATACAAACCCTGCACGCCTTCGTGGTCGAAGACGCTCGGCCAAGGGTCTGGGTGAAGCCGGGGAAGGAGGTCGTAATTTGCCTCGAACGGGTTGACCAATGTCAGCTTGAAGTCCTCTGTTTTGATTATGGGCGTCGTCGGGTCGGTAATCAGATGATACGATGCCACAAAAGCGACGTCAAAGGACGCCGGGAAGTCGACAGCGTCGATGTGGACCGTAGCCCGGACGGACGCAGCCGCAGCAACGGTGCCGAGAGGGATCGTCATCTCCTTGTACTCTCCTGCTGTGTCTGCTTCTGCCACGGCGGACTCCTCGTCGCCGGCCGCCAACCGGAAATCGGGAGGCTCTTCGCCGGTGATTACCACGTTGAGCCGTAGCTCCGCGGAAGCATCCTCAGCGTTGATA
This sequence comes from Magnaporthiopsis rhizophila, assembly GCA_003049465.1. Taxonomy (NCBI): domain Eukaryota; kingdom Fungi; phylum Ascomycota; class Sordariomycetes; order Magnaporthales; family Magnaporthaceae; genus Magnaporthiopsis; species Magnaporthiopsis rhizophila. The sequence goes on from PYSS01000117.1 coordinate 107,205, forward strand.
ACTTCGAGCTCCAGGTCGATCGCCTCGTTTGTATAGTACTGCTCTATAGCACTCGTCACCTTGATCTCCACGTTTGGCGGTCGAGGCAGGATCCGGATCGAGTGCGAATTTGCTCGCGGAATCTTCCTCGGCCTGCCCGGCGCGTGCCAGATCCCCGCAACACTGGTGTCTTTGTACGGTACTTCGTAGTCTAGGCTGAACGCGTCATTGGACACCGAAAGCGTTGTTGCCAGGGCCTTTGCGTCGCCTGGCTCTCGGAGCGGAACGTCCATCTCATAAACGATGGTCTGCCCTGGGGGTAATGTGAGATCGCAACTTCCAACCAAGACCGAGACTGCAGCCGGAGCGGTTTTCGCTTTGCCTGGATCGTCGCCTCTTAGTGCTTCTACGGACTGCTCCTGTAGACTGACGCCCGAGACGATTGCGTTGCCGCATTGGCGCTTTTCCGCCTCGGCAGTGTCGTGCTTCAGATGTATCGTCTTGATGCTCCCATCGAATGTGATTTGAATACCGCTCAGGACTATTGGTGCAGAAGATGGCTGCGCGTTAGATGTGATAGCAAGCTGCCCCTGAGATGTTCGGCCGGCGTTTCCCTCTTCGGATCGGAACACGAATGAGCTCGAGAGGAGAGGGAGACTAGACTCGTCGACGATATCAACAGCTGGCTTTTCGCGAGTCGAGATACCATCGAGGACTTTTGAGAGGTCGTATTCCCATTTTGGCCGCTCCTGATACTTTTTATTCAGCAGCTCCCACTCGACTGATATCAGCAACTCGGCATCTTGAGCGGGCCGGGCGGCAGAACGAAGCAGCCATGCCAGTTCCTGGCTGATATCCAACCAGTCATCCGCTCTGAAGGACATATCAAGCCAAAGGGGCTTCAGGAGGTCCACTGCGGACTGCCATTTGTTCGATGAGGCAAATTCCTTGGCCAGCTGCAACGTCACGTCGGCGCAGAGCCGAGTCTGACCTCGCCTCTGGAACTCCACTCTGGCAGCATCGAGGCACTGAGCTATCAATTGCGAGTGGTTCACACCATTGCCGGCGCTTGCGAGGGGGTACTCTTCATGCGGCTCCGGGCACATGTACGTATCGTACGTGAAGGCCTTGTGCGCAACTCTCCTTGCTGGTGAGTTGCCAGGTTTCTCCCGGTCTTCCTCCGGCATTTTCAGGGCAAATGAGCGGCGAGCGTACAGGTGCTGTGACGCGGCCTTGTACCAGTATCCTGGGTGGTGTAAGAATTCCCATGGCTGCAGTCGGAGTCCCATGGACGCCTTCTCGGGCTGGAGGAACAAGTTCGGGGAGCCGGGCAAAAGGTCGGTGATCTGGGCCTTCTCAATAAGCTCGGCCATGATGATGGCCCAGCGGGCCTCCCATGCTGCCCACCCGTAGTTTTCAGTCCCGCGCCCTCTGCGATCGATCAGATCGCTTATCCTGTCGCGATGCGCCTGCCAGCGGCGCACTGCCGCGCTGGTCTGGCCAATCCAGAGCAGGCAGCGCAGGCAACGAACGCTGATAATGTCGGAAAGCTGCCGGGCTTCGTTCCATCGCGGACTCCAGCTGGGGATGATGTCGAGCACGTCGGGTCCGGTCAGGGTATCGTATGCCTGTTCAAAGGACCGCAGCGCCTGGTCCATCTCTTGGCGGAACTCGGCGAAGATAGCCGACTTGAAGTCGTACCGGACGTTCCATCCCGGCAGGGAGAGGGTCTGTGAAGTTCCCGAGGTCGGCGGCACCGTCGGCGGCGGCACCACGCCGCGCCCCTTCTTCTTCCTTGCCCGACGGCCCAGATCCCGATAATGCTCCACGGCATGGCCGTATACGGCGACCAAAAGGTTATCCGTCTGCTTCTTAAACTCCTCGGTCGAATAGGCCGAGGGCATGAAGAAGAAGGACTTGGAGTCGAGCGCGCAGCCCTTCCTGATGTTGTCGAGACGTTCCCGCGTGCTATCAAAAGAGGCGGTGCGAAGGTCGCTCAGAATAACGACCATGAGTTTGGACTTGTAACCCTGCTGCAAAAGCGCGTTGCGCATGGAACTGATATCGGTCTTGATCTGATTATCGTGCAGCGTAGCGAGCGTCAGGTCCGAGGCAAGGTTGTAGAAGCACAGAAAGACGCTTGGGAGGAGCTCCTGCTGCTTCTCCAGCCACCGGTTGTCGATGAAGCCGTCCGGATAGAGACGGCAGGACGGGCTCAGCGGCGAGAAGGGCGAGTGAAGCGCCCCCCGCGGCTCCGAGGCATCGATATGGTCGGGCAACCGGGCGCGCCGAGGGGGGAGCAGGAAGGTGCCGCCGCAGGTCTTGACCCTGAACCTGTACCCTCTCGCGCCCGGACTGGCGTTCCACGGGAGCTTGGAGGCGTCGCGCCCCTGGATGTACTCGAGCAGTGCAGCGCCATGCTTGGTCTCGACGTGGGGGACCTCGGAGCGGAGCAGCACGCCCTGATCCTTGAGATCGGCGGGGAGGGCGGGCGGTGGCGTCGAGGGCGGCGACAGGCCAAACAGGGTGATACATGGGATGTTGTGGTCTAGGCTAAATGCTGGGTAGTCGTCCATGGTCGCAGAGCCGGCCGCCGCGGTCGCAGTGCAGGGTGTGTTGTGGTTGCCAGGCCGGGGCCGGGTAGGTCGGTCGGCGGCTGCGAGAAGGCTAGCTGGTGAAGCCGGGGGCTCTAGCTGGAGGTGGCGGAGGGGGGGTGCTCAGGCCACCGTCAGTGGCGCGCTCTCATCGACAGAGTTCCATCTTCTGCAGAGGCCGCCGACTTACCTGCGACGGCGCCAGATGTAGGCAGCTTGGCTTGCCATTAGAAAGATCAGTCGGTCTCAAGTGGAGGTGTGTGTTGTCATCGTTGGTTGGACCTGGGGCCGGCGCATGGAGCCCCAGCTCGTCAGGTACGGGCACCACCACCTGAATTGAATAAACTCCACCCGCGCCATCGAAACAGCTGCACACATCCGTCGCCTTTTCCTGTGGGAGCTACGGCTACAGCAAATAAATCAAGGTAGCAACATCAGCCCAATCCAAGACCATCGAGGCAATCGTCGTGCTCCTGACAGCACAGCTCATCCCAAAATAACATCGGCAATGGCATGGGTTCCCAGGTCATTTGACGTGAACTGCTGGCTGTTTGGAGGGGTATTGCATGCGCCTCGGCGATCCCACACACGCGAGCATGCACGCTGTCAGCTGTGCCCAAGTTGGGGCTTGGCTGGCCCGCGGCGCCAATTCAAATCGCCCGTCGCTAGAGCGCAGTCGATTTTTTCTCGCTCTTCCAGTTGCGCAATTGCAGGGGTCTGTTCCGTCGCGTCCTTATCGCGGCTTCCCCACCCAGACTTATCGCACCCCACCATTGGCTCGGCCCCCATGCTGCAAGTGGGCGGGAGCCACAGTCCCGAATTTCTTGCCAGGGTCATGCCGCTCCTGACCGACGCATTTGGCCCCAGCCTTGCTCTGGAGGTCGTGGTTGGCCGCTTTCTCCCGCCTTGTTAGGTCGCCCGAACGGAAAAAGCGAAGCGGGTGCAGCTTGCCATCGCGGATTGACGCCCTTGCAAAAGCTTCTCCGCAGCCCACGCCCACAGCTTCCAATGTCTGCCGCCTCCCTCGCGCCCAGGTCAGCCGTCCTCGCCCAACGCGCCACCCTTTAACAGCCTTTTTTGCCCTCGTTCGCCCTCGTCCTAGTCGTGCGAACCCGAGGCCCGAGCCGTCCACGAGGGCGCCCGCTCCCTCTTCTCGTCGTCGCTCTCCTTCTCGCCGACCGCCCCCTCCGTCTGCCACGAACGCACACACCAACACATTCGCCCTTTCCATACACTCGACGGCAGAATGTCCGCCTCCGCTCGCGACGCTATCCTTATTGCCGAGGCCTTCAAAGCGCTCGGCAAGGCCGTCAAGCGAAAAGCCTACGGTAAGACCGCCGAGCCGACTGGCCACGTCCCACGCCTCCAACCGCCAGCCGCTGTGACGACCCGGAGCCGCAGTCTAACATTCTCTTGCCGCCGGTTCTCGCAGAATCGGACTCGGACGACTACATCGAACAGGCCACCAACCGTGGGGGCAAGCTAAAGAAACGAGCGCGTTTTGTCCGTAGAGGACAAATCGGACCGAACGGGCCTCCGCTGTTCAGAGAGGCAAGTTGCACCACGCAATCGCGCCGACGCTCGCAGACATGATGCCGCAGGCGTCCGTCGCTAACACCAAGAATCCAGGCCGTTGAACATGCTGGCTACCAGCGCGCCGTAATCAGTCGCAACCCGACCCTTGTCGACGAAGAAGGCTATGAGATTGACAGCGACGACGACGAGGAGCGCGTCGTAGAGGCGCAAGCCGAAGCTGACGAGGTCAATCCATACGCAAGCATCCGGCTTGAGGGTATGTATCCCCTCGCTGAATCCTATATGCCCCTTGCGAATTGAAGCCCTGCTCACGGGATTCTCCTGCCCTCCTAGACATCCTCGCCCCTCTAACGTCCTCGGCGGATCTCGCAAACCATGCAACTCTCTCTCGACCCTTCCTCTCGACCGCCCTGTCCGAGCTCTCGATCCAAGGCCGGAACCTGATGCACAAGGAGAACAAGGCTCTCTGGAATGTGCGCCCGCTCTTGACGCGCCTCTGCGGTGACCACACATGGGCATCATGCAATATGATGCTGGGCCCCAACGACGCCGACCTCTTCGACATCCACACCGGCGGTGCACCGCAGCACCGTCGCCCTCAGAATCGCAAGCAAGCGCCCGCCGCAGAAGGCCACAAGCCAGCGTCTCCGCCAATGCCCAACGGCGCGACAGCAAAGACCAAGCCGCCCGGCCATACGGACCAAAAAGCTGGCTCGGTCGAAGCGGACGACAAACAAACGGACCCTGACGTCACAATGGAGGACATCGACCCCGCGGACGTATCTGCCACAACCGGTCCCGGGGCTGTCAACGGCGATAAGCCCGCAGAGGACGCGTCCAAGACAGATGTCAAAATGGGGGATTATGAGAAGGCAGCCTCGGGTAAAAAAGACAAGCATGCTGCAACGAGTATGACCAATGGCGGGCTGTCAGCAGCAGCTCCCGCCGCAGGAAAGCGTCCGTTGGAACCCGGCGAGAAGAACTCGGCCATCAATGGAGACCGGGTTACAGTAAACGGCTTGACAGCCGTAAACAAGGGAATCCAACAACATGGCGCTGCGAACGCGCCCCTGGAAGTCAACGGCTCCGGCGCGACATTGGCTGGCGACCCAGAAGTTATACACCCATACTTCCTAGCGCCGGCATCAGCATACCCGGACCGAGATGCTGGTCTGCCGCAGCAGGATGCGGAAGACGTGCGCCGACTGCTGCAGCTGTACGTCCAGAAGCAAGAGGAGGTCTGCCGCGGCACCAAGGAGCTATACGAGGGCCTGTTACGTGCGGACCGGCTGCGACAGATGGTGCTCAAGTGGTCCAAGGCCGAGGCGCACTGCGGCGCGAACCGAGACATGTCGGACGGCGAGGACTGGTACGACAAGGATGAGTGGGGCCTCGCCGAGGACCTTAAGAAGGGACAGGATGAGGAGGAGGAGGACACCACCAAGGATCAGCCCAAGAAAACAAGGAATAGGAGGTGACACGGGTATAAAGGCGGCGTGAAGTGCGGCGGGTCTGTCTATATCACGATGATACCATGTAGCATACTGCTAGATATTTGGCGTTTGAGAGGGTACTTGTTTTTTTTTTCTTGTTCATCGGCACGTCTGCGGGAGAGCGAGCGAGAAGGTGGCATACCTGCGCCCATCTGTCTCTGAAATTACTAAGATGGTCATTACGACAGCTCACAATCAGCAGAACGATGTGAAGGTCTGAGATCGGACTGACAAAGGTGTGCATGCGCCATCAGCCCAGGCGAACCTTGGTCCACATCCTCAAGCACTCCTGCAAATCCATGGACAGGGTGCCCTCGACCGCCGAGGACGCATCGCTTATCAGGGCCACCACGAGCGTGGCCAGGGCGAATGTGGCCTTGTCCTCCTCGAGCGCCTGGAGGTCCGACTTGCGCATGCCGCCATTGTCGGCCCACGCCATCCACAGGTCGAGCAGGCGACAGAGGCGCGCGGCAAAGGCGCGGTCGAGCACCATGCGGTGCAACAACATGCCGACGGCCTGCTTCAAATCGGCCTGCTCGTCCACGAAGAACGGCCTCTCATTATCATCATCACCATCACCATTGTCTTCGTCCTTTTCTTCTTCTTCTTTCGACCGCTCCTTGAGCCACGCTAGGCTCCGACCCGCCACCCTCGCGGCGTCCCAGCGCGGGCTCTGCAGCGCCTCGGACAGCCTCGCCTCGCGGCGCGCGGCCTGGTCGCGCTGCCGGTCGCGCAGGTCCTGCAGGCGCTGCTCCCCCTCGCGCCGGAGCCGGTCGCGGGCCGCGGCCTCCCTCTGCGCTGGCGCCATGCGCGCCTCGGCCGCCACGGCCTCGCGCTGCTCGCGGGCCCTGCGCGCAAAGGTCTCGAGCTCCTCCATGCGCCTGCGGGACTCGGCCCCCTCGCCGCCGCCCGCCGTCGACCACTCGGGCGTCTCGTCCTCGGCCACGACGCCGAGCAGCACGAGCACGCCGCAGGGCACAGTGGGGCGGCACGCGAAGCGGACCAGGGGCTCGGGGATCCGGTAGCTCCACAGGACGGTTTGGCTGGTGGTGCCGAAGGCGGTGGCTGCGCTGGCGAACCATGTGCCGTCGGTCCTGCCGCCCCCGCCGCCGACGATGCGCAGGTGGTCCACGGACAGGCTGTCGAGCTGGACAGAGCTCTGGAGCCGCTCCTCGAGCGCCAGGGCCGTCACGAGACCCTCGGCCGAGATCTGGCAGGTGATGGGCCGCGGGCTAGCAGCATCCTCTCGGCCGCCGCCCTGTCGGGTCGAGTCCACCGAAGACACCCCAGCAGTCTCTTTGCGCTGCAGGCTGGCGGCGGCGTCTAGTGGGCCCTGCTCACGAGGCACTCGCCAGCTGCTGTTGCTGGTGCTGTCGTCTTCGCCAATATTCTCATCGATTCCTCCGCCGTCGCCCGCCGCCGCCGCTCGCCTCCGCCGCCGTCTCGTCCACGGCGGCAGCTCGACCCAGTACGGCGGCAGGTCCGAGCAGTCGCGCGTCGTCCACTCGTCGGCCCACGCCACCGCCAGCGACAGGTGGCCGTCCGAATCTGTCAGCGGCGCCACGCTCAGCGCCGTGTGCACCCAGTCGGGGCTGCGCATCAGCACGCACCCGACGGGCGCCCACAGCCCCGTCGACCGCAGCAGCCGCCAGCCGTGCGGGTCGGGCACCGCGCCCAGGTCGAGCAGGTAGCAGACCAGATCATCAAACGCCACCTCGGCCTGCGGCTGCCGCAGCTGGTCCGCGTACTCGACGCGCTGCGTGCGCAGGCCTATGGCGTTGGCGCGCCAGTTGAAGGCCGTCCACGATCCCCCCGGGATGGCGCTGGGCCCTCCTCGAGCCAGCCGCCAGTACTGCGCCCGATCTTGGAACCGGTCCCACGGCGCGACGGCGTACCGCGGCAGCTCGATCTCGATGACGCGGTTGACTACGTCACCGCGCGTCAGCGCCGTCAGCCGCGCGCGCCGCAGGATGCGCTTGATGCGCGACACGGCCACCAGCGTCACCACCGTGTTGTACAGGATCGGCAGCACGCCCAGAACGGCGAGGGGGACGCCGATGTAGGCTGCGGGTTAGGTTCTTGTTAGTTTTTGCTTGCATTATTGACACGGAAGGGAGGCACCCGAACGGGCAGAGGCACCGACTGATAATGTCCGTCGCTGTGTGGGTATTATCGTTCGACATTTTGTACTTTTTGCACCAGCGGCAGGCTGACCGAGGCTGATACCATGGCTCGTGGGGACAAGAAGCCTGAATAAATAAGAAAAACTCGAAAGGTGCCTGGTTGCGACAATCGGGGTCCAAAAGGGGCAGGTCAGACCTCAGCCGCACTTTAGCGGCCTCCCGGGGCCGGCCGCGTCGCATCCCCTGCATTGGCCGATCGTCTAGCAGGATTCCTCGACCTGGAACTTGTGCATGAGTTGTAGACGAAAGCTTACAAGAGCCTAGGAAACGTTCAAACGGCCAAGTCGAGAAATACTGATCGCAGGGAGCCATGCGACTCGTTCAGTGACATGAAACATTCTCAACATACAAGCAAGCCGCTCCATGGGCAATCGACATCACAGCAGGACGCAGGTCTGGTGGAAATTGAATCAAACGTATCGCGAGACAGGTTCAGTAAATAGCAAGTTTATTCATAGCGGAATATCTGGTCTTTCATGTGGGATCTGCAGCCGGAGAATCATGCGCCACTTATGACACCGCCATTAGATCTTACCGGATTACTCACCTTAAGGGGGCTACTTTCGTTCATGGCCATCACTGCAAGCCAAGCCTGCCCTCCTGGCGCTGATTTCAACTGTTAGCTTGGGTTCCCAGCCAGATTCTCCGCAAGTGAACAGACAAAGGTTACAAGGTGTTGGATCAGATATTTGCCTTGTCAAGGGCAGTCTCATCAAAGCATATGCTATGTAGACCGTCGTGATAAAATTTAAATCATCATATAGGAAGGTGGTGGTGGGAAAAGTAATGGGAAGTGAAACAACTGTCAAGACTTACCCAGATGGTGAGAATACGCCGAGGATCGAATGCGGCACGGTAGGCAAGTCTACAAAGCACTTGGGGCATCTAGATGGATCGGGTCAGCCAGCTGCAACATCACAATCAAGTCAAAAGAGTGTGATGATAGATCCAAAAATCAGAAATGGACAGTCTCATCTTTGCGGTTAAACTCGGACATATGCTTGTCTTAATTTGTTGAGTCGAATCATCATAATGGATGGGTTTGATATAAGGGGGCCAGGGATGTAGCCAAACCACAGGATAGTAGGCGAAGGAAAGACGGGTAACTAACCACAGAATCACGCATTATAGGCGCAGCAGAGCTGTATGCACTGATCACGAAAAACGGACTGTTCTGAACAACCATGTTAGCTTGTCGCCCCGCAAAGTGCGAAGCATCAAGATATGACAATGAATGTGAGGATCAGGTATGCATGAATGGTAATTAGGTTATGTTGTCTGCATCGGTGGACCCGAATAAGACTCGTCATCTAGAAATCATCAGGGAATGCGGAGGGAAAAAAACAATAGAAAGAATACAAGGCTTACCACAAGGGGATGCGAGGTAGTCGACATCATGTCACACGAGGGCTGTCCAATAGCATTCTGAGAGACATCCAGTCAGCACCATGGCGTCGAGTTGCTTCGGAAAGAACAAAGCCGAGACGTGGTGTTCAGTGGACGAGGTTTTCTAGGCCTGTCACAAAAATGGCATGTCTGCTCATAGAAAATCGGAGCCCAGTGCCGTTTCATCATGCGAGTGTCGGAGGAATCGAGGTGCGGGACTGTGTTCATACCATCAGAAACTGCATCAACGGTTAGCGTCCAAGTCGCAGGCCAAGGTGGCAACAGTGAGGAAGGAAAAAAGAAGATTCAGAAACAGCCATTTGTTATCTTCAACGGAGTACCTCAGTCGGTAATTCCAACTTGCCGAAGCAAAGAAAATGTTCATCAGAAGGAACAGAGAAGGGGGAGTAGATGCAATCTCGACCTACTAGCAACCAACGACCATGCGAGCAAGCTGGTCTACCGCATCCGCGCAAAAATGGAGCGTGACGTCGAGACCGCTGCGCCGGGGCAGGAGGTCCGGCCGGGGCCGGCTTAATCGGCCTAGGAAGCAGACACCGGAGCTAGATAGACATGCAGCACTGTTGGAGAAGATGTCAGCCAATTGCTGCGCCGTGGACGTGGTGCGCGATAGGAAGAACGCCGAGAGCTCGAGAGCTTTCAGACTGACGTGACAAATAGTAGTTTCATTCCTTGCGGTCAAAGACTCTAGTTTGTTTGCGGTTTGCGTGTGTCATCAGGAAGGGAGGGATCCAAAGGATAGATAGAAAGGGATCGTCGAGCGCGAACCTACCTGGTGCTGCTTGTCCTGTCCCTCGCTGCCCAGTGTTTTTTTCTCCTGCTGCTGCGAGGGGCTGGCTGGAGAGGAAGAAAGAAAAAAAAATCGAGCACAGAAATTCTCCGCGGTGGAATCGATGTAGCACTTTTTAGTGGGGCAGAGATGGAGCTTGGGCACTACGTCACGTGGGGTCGCGCTAACTTTGGCTGGCAGGGACGCGTCTCGGCGGAGTCGGGGGTATCGGCGGGCAGGGGGGAGGAGGCGGCGGCTGAGTCTAGGCTGGTCCCTTTCGGCCATCTGCGAGTTCTGGAACTCCAACCTGCCCAATTGTCACCGTCATCTTAACCCTTCAGTCAGAAACAAAGAGAATCCAGTCACGTCAAAATGCCTGAAATCGCCGAAGGTAGGTCGCCCGTTTGTAGTCCTCTGACAGGCAAACGTGCATTCCACTTACACGCTCCCTCCTCTCCACCAGTCGCAAGGGTCGTTCACTTTCTTCGCCTGCATCTCGTGGGCAAGACTGTTCGGACAGCCAGTGCGCAAGAAGATGGCGGCGTGTTCGGTAAGGTTGGCACGACCGGCGCTGCGGTAGCAGCTGCTCTCAGGGGAAAGAAGGTGAGCCGGGCGACTTGGAACCCTTAGGTGATGGGCTCCTGATTGACAGCGGCCCAGGTCGTCTCCGCCGGCAGTCAGGGCAAATATTTCTGGTGAGTGGCAGCCAGATTCCAACCCGAGCTTTCGGTGATATATACAGGCGATTTTGACAGACTTTCGCTTCTAGGATTGCCCTGGAATCACCCCCGCATCTCGTGATGCACCTAGGGATGACAGGTACGGCTATCCATGGCATTACCCAGAGACCGAGCTGACCTTGGTAACGATACATGGCCGTCGTACCCCCCAGGATGGGTTCATCTCCGCGGGATCAAGAGTGCCTATACCAACTACTATAAAAAGATGAAGCCCGGCGAGGAGGATCAATGGCCACCAAAGTACACCAAACTACAGCTGGAGACGGAGGACCCGAACAGCGTCGAGGTGGCCTATGCAGACCCCCGACGGTTCGGCCGGATCCGCCTCGTGGACTGTCCCGGCGATCGGATCCGGAAGCACACGCCCCTGGTCGAGAACGGTCCCGACCCCGTCGTGGACGCCGACGCGTTCACGCGCGAGTACTTCGCGGCCAAGATGCGCGGGCGACGCGTCCCCATCAAGGCGCTGCTGCTCGACCAGACCGTGATCAGCGGCATCGGCAACTGGGTGGGCGACGAGGTCCTCTTCCAGGCCCGGCTGCACCCGGAGCAGTATTCCAACGAGTGCGGCGCCGCCGAGGTCAAGCGGCTGTACGACGCCATCTGCGACGTGTGCCGCACCGCCGTCGACAAGCTCGGCGACTCGGACCTGTTCCCGGCGCACTGGCTCTTCAACTACCGCTGGGGGAAGGGGGGCAAGCCCAGCCGGCTGCCCGACGGCGAGCCGCTCGCGTTCGTCACCGTGGGCGGGCGCACGAGCTGCTACGCGCCCGCGTTGCAGAAGAAGAAGGGCGCGCTTCCACGGGGTGCCAAGGTCGTTAAAGAGGAGGGTGAAGAAGTCGAAAAGAAGGGGACTGAGGCGAAGGAGGAACAGGAATCGGAGAAGGAGGATGACGACGACGACGACGAAAAGCCGCCAGCCTCGAAGAGGAGACGGGTCGCAAAAGATGCCAAGGCGAAACCGGTCGCCTCGAAAGCGAACCGGCAGTCGAGTTCGGGGAGACAGGAGTTGAAGGAGGAACCCGAAGCAGAGGCCTCGGTACAGGATTCCGGAAAGAGAAGATCCGGGCGGCTTCGAGACATCATGAACGGGACGTCGACCAGCTGAGTGTGGGATGATGCAGGGAGCAGCCATAGAGTGATTGTTGTAAACGATCAAGCAAGTAAATAGATCTAATCTAAGAGGTCGGCATATCACAAGCAGACTTCACGCGTAACATCCCGCGCGAGCCGCCACCAGGCATTCACTTTGGCTTAGTGTTTAACCTTCAAGCTCGCCATTCGTTTGGGTCTCAGTCGTGATAGATATGGTTTTGGACGGCCGAGCTTTCACAGCCCTGAGAATTTGAGAGTTTTGTGTGGAAGTTGGTCATAATTCGTGCGCCGCTAAAATCCAGACCGTGGCGATGAATATCGCAACGTCGGGGGTATCTCGTCAACGCATAAACTGAATATTCCTCGAGTGTGGGACAGCAAAAAGAATCACAAATGTCATGATGTGTTTCGTCGCTAGCTATGCCGAGGGGAAACGCGCGTAATCCAGAAAAACCGAACCAGTCTCTAATCCATATGCGGACTGGACAATCCAAGTACCTAGATCACACAAAAGGAATCGTGAGAAGAACTCGACTATGTAAGGTAGATAATACACTCTCACTCCTTCTCGGAGAGGAAGCCGACCGAGTAGTGGTAGTGTTCCGAGTCGTCCCAAGAGATGGGGATGATGGTCAGGATGTTGGTGAAGGGGGTGCCGTCCTTGCGGAAGTTGGGCACCTCGAGCTGCAGCTCGGCGTCGCGGTCGACCGCCTTGCGCATGCGCTTGACGAGGTCCTTGGGCACGTGGCGACGCGTCGATCCCTGCTTGAGGGGGCTCCGGCCGGGAGGGGCCTGCAGGAAGCGGCAGTTGCGGCCGATGACCTCGTCCGCCGAGTAGCCCGTCAGCTCCTCGAACGGCTCCGAGACGTAGACGATGGGCGAGTCGGGCTGCGTGAGGTCGCAGAGCACCATGGCGCACGACGCATCGACGGGCCCGAGCTCGACTTGAGGGTTTGGTCTGGCCGTCACTCGGAACTGGGTTTGTCCGAGGTGTCAACCATGGTTCGTGATGCTTTTCGTTGTGACGGCCTGCATGGCTGCTCCAGAAGAAAAAGAATAAGGAGACCGAGCCGTGATGGTAACTTTACATACTAGTATGTCGAGCATGTTGAAGCCGCTCGCTGAGTACAGTCCCGGGTAGATCAGGGGATCTTGTTGACTATAGTCGGCAGCGGCTTGGCTACTCTCGGCGGCCTTGGGGGTTGCCTCTGTCAGCGCCAGAAGCTCCTCCTCGGCCAGTCCTCAAGGCGAACACACAGAGCCGGACGAGAACAGGGCCGAAAGAACAAACGAGACGTCAGAGGGTAAAGCCCTCACCTGGATGGCGGCCACCTCCCACGAGTTGGGCACCGGGGGCGAGTTGGGCGCCATAGCATAACCGATGACGCTTGCGGGGCACATTGAGGCCGGTGAATGTGATGTGCACTGATCGACGGGGAGCCAAGATGTGGCTCTCGGGCACTGCCGAGCTGGGATGTGTACGAGAAGGAGGGGGGGATGGGGTCCTTCTAAATACCCAGCTGGCAGCCCGAGTCGCAAGAGAGGATGCTCGAGGAGAACAGGGAACAGCTGCAAGCCAGTCTCTTCCCTTTTCGCTTGGCTAAAACGCCCGGTGTAGGTGTTTACTTGTGGTACCCGGGATCGAGATCGAGTGTGATGTTTCCGGAAGAGAGGCCCCGCGTACAGGGCCGACAGACAACAACACCGAACCGTGCTGGGTCGACACC
>PYSS01000118.1:0-101633 GCA_003049465.1 Magnaporthiopsis rhizophila
CAAGGAGGAAACGCCTCGTCCGTGTGCACATGTGCGTTGTGGCTTGCATTGCCGGTCGATCAACGTCGACGTCAGGCACTAGCCAGATCGATCCGTCCCAGCGGCTCTGCGAGAGGGAGGGAGGGATCCAAGCACCGACAAGGATTAGACCGTCGGGCCCGCCGATTGAGCCTCATCCCAAAAGCCTCGTTGGATGAGACAGAGACCTGTCCGCAGCCCTGCCTCGTTTTCCACCACCAACAAGGGGACACGACTACCACCTACCGGCCGGGTCGAATCATAGCCAGGCAGGTAGGGTACCAGCCAGTACGGAAGATGCCAAGGCAAGGCACGGGTTGACGAGGCTCCAAAAGAAAAATAAACGAAAAGGGGCGTACGTCTACGCCCCACATGCAAGCCAGACAGCAGCACAAAGGCACACCCCGCCAGCCGCATCCCTCGTCCCGTTCATCATCCATCTATCTTATCCTGTCCGTAGATCCGTGGATCCGTGCAGTCTCCTGCCATGAACAGCAGATCCCACGTTTGCGTCTGATGCGTGCTGGCTGACTCGACGAGGACCGGAAGCACCCGTGCGCGGTGGATGGCCCGCAGACGCGAGCAAGAACCTTGCTTCACGCTCGTCCTTTTTATTTTTATACCCCTTCGTGAACAACCCCATTGGGCTTGGTTTGTTTCCAACAGAAGATAATCTGATCTTTTTTTCTTCGCTTCCAATCAAAGCTCCATCATAGCGAACAGCGGCCGCACAGGCCTCATGTCCGTTGGACGGAGCAGTAGGGTGGCCAGTGGCTAGCTAGCTGGATTCGTGGAGCAGATGGGCATTCTTTCGTCTCTATTATCGCTCGCTTGCTTCTTCCACCGGTATGCAGGAGGACGTGATAGATGGTGGGCGGATGTTTCAAGCAGCGGTGAGCACCCAGCATGGCGCAGGGGGACTTGAGAGAGTTGTCGATATCACACCGACAGACAGGTCTCTGCGTGTGACTGGCTGCTTGGTTCAAGCAAAATTCCCATGGAGAAGTTTGCTACGAGAACAGTGTTCATCTCGCCACCTCCATCCTAGACCTGCTCTCAAAGGGCGGTCAGGTTTGTTTGCGCTTGTCGAGTTCGGCGAAGTTCGGGACCGGAGAACGGCAGCAGCAGGCGACGGCGACGACGTCATGGGCCAGCAACTTGCACGCAAGGTTTTCCCGGCCGTTGGGATATGCATATCCCACCCAGCGGGTATAGTAGCGCTCGATCCACCAGGACTCGTCACCAGTGGAGATCGATTTGGAGAACCCTCAGCATCATGGATCGCTCTCTGGGATCGGTATTGTTTATATTTGTTGCCTTGCGCGTGCTTGGTCGTACGTGCGCGTCATGTACGCATCACGGTAGATAGCCCGCTTGGCAGTACATATGAGATTTGTGAGCGATGAGCAAACCAATCTCCACGCAAAGGGAACCCAACCCGCTCGCCGTTTATGTATGTGCCCGCCCTTTTTCTTTCCCCTCATTTTTTTTTTTTTTTTTTTTTTACGTTTGGTATCGAGTAATGGACAACGCCCGGTTCTACGAAACCCAATGGCGAGCGATGCGAATTGATCAAAAAGTGAATATAAAAGTCTTCGTAACCTAAACCTAGAATGTGCTGGGTAAATAAATAGCGGTAGTGTTACCTTCCTCCATCCATCCATGACCATGGAAATAAAACTCCGTCGGGAAAAAAAAATACCATGCCCAAAAAGAATATACCTAAATATCAAAAGCCTCCATTTAAACTTTCCAATACCCGCACGTTTTGCGCCGGCCGATAACAAAACAAAAGGGTGCGTGTTGCCCGTGGAAAGGTGGAAAAGGAACCAGAAAGAATCAGCCAGATGCCATGGGTGTCGCGGGATTCGAAAACAACCCCCACCCGCGTCCTCGTCGCTGCGCCATTGACAGGAAGCAAAAGCCGAAAAAGACACGCACAAAGCGAAAGATACAGCAATCACACGCAGCCGTCCAGCCGACAAATCCCACGGGTGGTAGCAAGTAGGGTCGGTGTTTGTGTGTAGTAGGTGGTGGTGGGGTGTGGGGGTTCCTGTGGGATTTGTTCTGTGGTCCGGTGGGTGGATGCGGGTGCTGCTTCTTCAAATCAAATATGTGCATAAGTGGCCAAGTCGGTATAACCAAAAACGTCGAGGTCGAGGCCCGTGTCGGGCAGGCCGAGGGCGGAGGGGTCGGCAGCAAAGGCGGCGAATGTCGTTGTTGTCGGCTGCTGTTGCGGTTGGCAGTGGTGCTGGTGGTGGCCCTGGTGGTGGCCCTGGTGGCCGCCCTGGTGCTGGTGTGCTGCTGCCGCCATCTGGCGGGCCGCCTTGAGCTTGACGAACTCGGCGTGCAGGCCCTGGTAGGCCTGGCTGAGGACGTCGTTGCGCTGCTTGGAGTCGCTGAGCATCTGCTCGAGGTCCTTTATGCGCTGGTCCTTGCGCTCGCGGTATGCCCGCTGCGACGCTCTGTTTTGTGCTCGTCGGCGCTGTGATTTTGGGAAATTGTCAGATTCTTTTTCCTCTTCAATTCATTTTTGTCCCGCTTTCCTCGTGCATAGAGCTCCGGAGAAAGCGTAACCTAAAAAAAAAAAAAAAAACAGGGCACATCCTTACCGAAAGCACAGACGGCGGGGCGTTCTTGTACCGGTTCTCCCGTTTCCTCTTTGCGGGGGTCTTCGGCGCCGTCGGCGAGGCCTCGTGGCTGGGCGGCGAATCCGCCTCGCCCTCGCCCGCCGCTGGTGGGCTCGGGTAAACCTCTCCGAGGCCAAAGTCTTGCAGGTAGGACATGTCGTACTAGCGAGCAATCAAGTTCCTTTGGTCAGTTTTTTTTTTCTTTTTTTTTTCTTTTTTTTTTTTTTTTCTTGCCTTCGCTTCTCCGCAGCGCCAGTTTCCCCACTTTGCAGAATACAACACCAACAGAAAAAAAAAAGAAAAAAAAAAACACACCTGCGGACTCTGTGAATCGGACGTGTGTGTGTCCAGATACTGCTCCTCTTGTGCGTACAGGTAGTGGTAGGAGCTGACTGGTGATGGCAGGTCGAGAAGGGGGCTGATTTGCTCCATGGCGTAGGGCGTGCAGGATCCCCTTCTTTTTATCTGCCCTTTTCTTGGTTGCTTGCTGCCGGCTCGGCCGAGGTGTGTGTGCCCGGAACTATCGGCAAGCTCTGCAGCTAGCTAGCGTGCTTGCTACTACCCTCGAGCAGCCTGCCTCCGCGGGGAGCGGCGTCTGATGACCAGATCTTCCGATCCTGGAGCTCCGATGATGACGACGACGGCGATGGCCCGAGATCGTCTCCTCGTTCAGTGAGCGACAGCGGTTGTCTTGTATATGGGTCGGGGTCGAGAGGCCAGAGGTATAGGTAGGAATGAAGGTAGGTAGGTATGCAGGTGTTGAGGATGTTGATGTCGTTGCGGAGAGTTGCGTCTTTTGCGTTGAGAGTGTGTGGGAACAAACAGGGAGGAGCGGATGGGCGAGTGGCGATGGGGATCTCGAGGTATTATAACAACGAGGACATTCTGACCCCCGAAAGGACATTCCCATCCAAGCCCCGGTCCCGGTCCAGGAACGGGTGGAGGGGGTGAGAAAGAAGAAGAAAGTCGTCATATTCAAAGCACATGGGCGTGTGTGTCTCCATTCTGGGTGTACAGGGTCCTTTTTTTTTAGGTTAAGGAAGACGCTCCTCGGCTTGTCTCTCCACGGCCTTTTTTTTTTATTAGTATTATTTTTTTTATTCATTTTATTTCTCTTTCTCTGCCACCCATTTCGACGCTCGCGCAGGGCACAGCACCCTTGGCAGGGGTGGGGAAGAGCCGACAGGGAAGAGGTTCAGGGGTGTATAGGAAAGGCGGGGGCGTGTTTTTTTTGCTCTGGCCAGGGACAGGGCCAGCGATGGTCGGAGCTGCCTTCAAGAGCAAGCCCAGGATAAGTCAGCAGGTGATAGGGAGCGGCGGCGGCATGGAAGGCCCCTCCACCCGCCTATCCTCGCGAGGCCTGCCATTCGGTGCAGGTGGTGCATTAGCGCCTCGAAGCCAAAGAAAAGAAAGAAAAAAGCACGCACACTTCCGCCACAACAGTGTATGCACGCACGCTCTCGTCCGGTCGTCGATGATTGACGCAAAGCCCATCCCATCCCATCCCATCCACCATGATCGGCGGGCGGAAATGAAAAAGAACGGACATGGAAAAATAGAGAAGTGAGTAAGGGGCGGGCAGAGATCTGTTTTGCGTTGGGTAGGGACGGATTCCTCGCTCCGATTTCTTCTCGCGTGGGGGACCAAGCAATCAATCCACCCCCAGTGTTGCGTTCTCTCCACTTGACCGTGTCTGATGTCGATGCCCGGCACGTCAAGCTTTTGGACATGGCGCCAGAGAGCTGGCAGAGTCACCATGGACGGAACCTGACCCCTCGCATCCGCCCCGAACAAGCGTCTTCCGTCCCCCGTCGCTGATATCTCGTATTAAAATCGGAGGCATGGGAGTCCTGGACTACCGAGGTAGGGGTTGCAGCAGCAGCAAGCGCGCAAAAGCCGTCGCAAGTGACGTCAGTCGGCGAAAGACCGCCGCCGACCGTTTCGTTTTGTGTGTTATGCGCATTCGCGTGTTTCTCCATTCCTGGTAGAACCCACATATAGGCACCTACAGGCAGTACCTTCCTTCCCAACTGCTAGCATCGAACGATATGCAAACCGTGAAATAATATGCCCGCCGCCCGTTCGCCGGTGCGTCTCCGGGCTCCGAAGATGGGGTGATCAAAGGCGTGTGCGTGCACGCCCAGGGCAATCCTCGTTGGGCGTGTGTTGTTGTGAGGCGACGTGAGCGCATTGAAGCTTTTGCAGCACCTAGCCGTATGTAGCAGCACTGAGTGGGGCCCACCCCGCTACCAGAAACAAAAAACATCGTAGAGGTAGTTAAGCTCCAGCGACCCAAATGTCACATTCCCGTCAAATCCCCACTGTGGAAAGGAAACCGTGATCCCCCATTTTCTTGTTTCTTATTTTGCTTTCGTTATAATTATTGTTATTTTTTTTTTTCCTCCGAGGATGGACGCCCCTCGTGATCTGTGCAGATGCAGTCACTTCCTGATGGGGTTCCCGAAGAACCCATGTAGTCGTCGTGCGGGTGGCCGCGGGCTTTCTCGCGTCATTCTTTTCTCCCCGAGCCGAACACGCGAATCCCGAGATTCACGCGTGTTTGTTGGTGTGTTCACTATTCAAGCCCGCCGTCACGAGTTGCATTAGAAGGCTTTGATTCGGCATATCTTTTCCCCTGCCCGCCAAGCCGGGAATACCCAGGATTTAAGCATCCCTTACATCGGCTCTGGCCGAAACAATCGTGTCTTTTTTTTTTCCTCCCTATGACCACAAAATCAAGTATTTTAGTCCCCGAATCACCACCACCATCCCCTCATCATTGGACGCCTTTCCGGCGACCCGACCTTGTTTGCAGCGGGGAAAAGACGAAGCTTGCCTCCCCGTCGAGATTCAATCAACCCGCCTTTTCGTATCTCCGACGCTCCGGCCGTGTCAGCGTAGGTAATAACACCGCGCCAAAAAAAAAAAAAAAAAAAAAAAACGGTCCGGTCCCTCGGCCGGCTTGGCCCAACTTCTCCCGCGGCCCGAAAGCAATTCTTCTGCCACTTTGCTGCTACAGGCTTTTTAGATCCAAGATGGGCAGAGTTGTGGCCATCCCCTTTGCATCCCCGTTCCAGCAGTAGAATTGCAAATTGGCCATCAGCCGGCCAGCCATACGGCCTGGCCTGCCTTCCGTTCTCTTAACCTTCAGCCAAGCGGCCAGCCTCGTTGATGAAACAGACAATGGACCTTCACTGTCACCACGCACCACCCTATCGGTCCTTCCATCTTATTGATCCTCAAAACCAAACCCCGAGGTGTTGCATCCCGCCTCCGTTACGTAGAATCGCCGGGTGGACACTAGGTGCCAGGGCAGGGGCGGTGCAAAAGGGACGGCACACTAAACCCAAGTAGATGGAAGGACACCTCCCCATGCCTTGGGTTGCGGCAATCTACTTGCTCCCATTTCGTAAATTACTTCCCTTTCGCGCCCTGTGGCACCGTTACCTTCTCGCTGCCTTACATACGGTGATGGTTGCGTACTACCTACCTACCTACATACCACCTACACATGTCGCCTTGCCAAGCCTACCTACCGATCTTTCTCCGCACCCCCTGTCTTCTTCACTTCAACCAAAGGCTTATTTCGAAAGATCTTGTCCAATCAGCTGAGCCTCGGAAAAGGCTCCGTCCGCCCCCACAGCATGAGACAGACATCAGGAACTCCTCTCCATGAGATGGGCTGGCGATCCTGAGGGCTCGTGTCATTGATTTTCGTACCTTGTCTTTCGTCATCCTCCTCGTATACCCACACGCTCAGCCCTTTTTTTTTTCTTTTTTTTTCTGCCGTTGCTCTTTTCTCCTTCTTATTCTATCCGCAGGAGCCTATTGGTGTTAATGGTGTCAGGCATAATCGGGGTAATTTTCCGGTTTTCTTTTTTTGTTCCTCCTCCGCGCTGAGCAGCCAATCAGGGGCGGGCTGGCTACGAACCCGAGGATCCTTCCCTTTGGCCTCCCACCCGCATGTCGGCCTGACAGCCAGATGCTGCTCGTCTCCACGTCCCAAGCCGGAAAATCATCCGCCAGGCGCCCGTCGCTGCCACGTCCAGAACGAGGGGACGATGTTGATCGATACGTGTATCGATGCTGTCGTACGAGTCACCTGCCTGTTGAGGCAAGTTGTCGTAAACTGGGATCACCCTCCGCCTCAACTAGCCCAGGGGTGTGCTCCATACGGAGTCCAACTTCGGCCTTTCGTCCTACTTTCTTTTTTTCTTTTTCTCCGTGTATTGCAACTATGCCCAGGGCAGGCATTGTTCGGCATCCTCACCGCTACCACTGCAAAGAAGCGCCCAAAAGGGAAAGGAAAAAAAGGGGACCCTTGTGAATAAGTCGTGATTTGGCGTGCGTGCATGATCCATCCACCTACCTGTGTGGCTCCGCTCAAAATGCCGCCATTTTCGGGGTCCTGCACGGCGGTTGGGGTGTGATTTCGATAGCAGACTGGCGCACTGAATTTGAAATACTTTATAACCCCAAGGATCGCTAGCCAATCGCGGCGGGGTTCAGTCCTGAAGCTTTCCCAAACAGGAAATCCAGTGCACCAACGAGCCCGCACAGCGCCCCTTGGACGGCCCGATTTCCTATGATTTTCTGCACGAGAACCTTTATCTCCGCGAGCAGGCTGCGAATATCCAATTGGCGGGCCCGTCTCGCGCCGACCCGCGATTTTGCAATCATCTCGTCTGTGGACGCCGGTGCCTAGAGCAAGCAAGATCATTTTAAGAATGCCCCATGCCAGCTGGCGGAGATTGTGGGGTTTCTGTCGGGGTGTGAAATTTACAGGTTTCATCGACAAGCGCGCCGCGGCTGTATTCTTCTTCAGGTCACCAGCCCCCAAAGAGTTGCCTATGCCGCTGCTGCTAGGGCTGAGACCTGAGACGCACTGCCATGAGGTCGACACGGGACTTCAGAGCGATCCGTGATGGCTCAAGCTTCGTGTAGACGGTGGACACTTGTCGACGAGGGTGGGGTGAGGGTGGACGGGCGTGGTACTTGCTGTGCCACCTGTGATGGCCGTTAATATGTCGTCGCCGCAGGAGCTTGTGAGGCAAGGTCAAGCTGAGATCCTTCAACGCAATAAAACGAACGTCTTGGTTGGGTAGGGCTGCCCTGTGGGGCGGCTCTTGTTACACCCTCGGCACAACAAGAAAATAGTGGATTCGAAGTCAACCTTTTTTTCGTCGTCGTCTTGGGTCACCGAGCAGACGGCACACAAAAGCGGATGGATTTGCTTGTTCCAACAGGCCAATAATAATCATCAGCCCGCCCCCAAGGAGGGGAGAGAAGCAGCAAGTGGAAAGCCGACGAGCCATGGAGTTAGGCCCTTCTTGCACCCGCTCCGCTTTTTGCGGCTGCTGGGCGGAAAACGAAGGGTGGGCTGGGGTTGCATCAAGAATGTCGCTGCCTGGCGGGAAGGACGCGCGCGCGCCACCGCAACCCCCGCTCTCGGCGACGTCTGTTCTCCTCCTCCCAGTAGTCGAGCGCCGATGGCAGCCGGGCCAGCTGGAGGGCGGCCCTATCTGCTGGGATCACGACGCCCCACGTGGCTGACTCTGCGAGCCTATCCATATTTTGATAGCGCTGCTATGTCTCCGCCGTGGACCGCCGTATGCAGATATGATATTCACGCATCTGGTAGCGCGTCTGGCTGGCGTCTAGCAGCCGTCCCCTCTCCTCTTCCCATTGACAGCTCTTCTCAGGCAGCAGCATTTTGCTTCTCGGTTGGCGCCTCCCAAGCAGACGCCACCGCCTCACCGGCCGGCTGGGGGCCGCCAAGCGGATCTGGACCGCCCGCCAGGAACAACACGCTTGGCTGATTTTGCTGTTTTTTCCCCGATTGGCGGGGTCGTCTATGCAGACTCGGGGACGGGTGGCAGTAGTCAGACGGGGCGAGAATGGATGCATCACGCTGATGCCGTAAGATTTCTTTCCCGCTTTGGGACGGTAGGTCGTCATGAGAGAGCAGACTAAAGAGCTTGTTTAGTCACACGAACGAGCTGGTCAGCGATATGGATGTGTGCTTTGCCTGCAGGCGTATGCAGCTGTGTCGATCGCCTCCTCGAAGCAGGGCTGGTGGTGCACGAGACACGACTATCATGAGTGAACGCCTGGCAACAGCGCCAAGACAGAATTTTGCCCGCATGTCTCAGCCGGAGCATAAATCGCCGATCGACCGATGATGGGGGCCTAGGAAGCTGGCAAAGAAATAGCCTCATCTTCGTTGGGTTCCGAGTCGGCTTGGGAGGTATGGATAGTGTCCGGATACGTTGCGGAGAGAGAAGCAACAACGTACCTACAGGGCACATCGGCGATGCCGCGGCTCGCGATAATTACACCAGGTAGAGGGCAATGTCAGGGTCCGATAGAATGGAATCAAATTTGACGCCACCTAGAAGCAGTGCCAAGCCGACGGGGAACGGCGGAACGACCGCGAGAAGAGCTGGCGGGCAGGTGGGGAAGCGATTGAGGGTGGTCCCAGGTTGCATTGCAGAAGACAGCTTCGACAAGCAATTGGCTGCAACCCCTCATCATCACTCAAAATCTCTCTTTTTCCCCAAGGGTTTGGGGCGGGCAGGTGCGGCCACCCACCCACCACCTATGTTCTCGTTCCTGCCCCGACAGCAAAAAGCCCAGCCAGCCTTCGCTTCCATTGCCTGTTTGCTTCCAATACCACCCCAGGGGCTGCTGCTTCGCTGCTGCCAGCGCCCGCGTCCCGACAACTCTAAAGCTTAATTGTCCTCCTCTCAAGGCCAAGTCCGCCTTTTGGCTGCCTGGACCAATCACGGCCCCCAAATCCAAACGCTGCGGCGACTGCTTTCCGACTTTCTCTTTTCGAGGCTACACAACATGGGTCTGGCCTCTGGCTTTCTTTCGACGGCACACACACGCATTTCATTATAACACACCCTCCCAGCCAACCGAACCAACCAACCAAACAAGGACACCGAAGCCCAGACCATGTGGCGTTGGCCGAGAACGCCTTTGATTGATATTTCGGGATCCCAAATCATCGTGGCTTGCCTTTCTCTTCTTCTATCACACCCCCTCCCCTAAACTAGTCGTCCACCCATCCTTCCCACTAGCGTCGAATTGTCAGCTACACCTCCTGGCTCCCGTCTTTCCCGCCTCGCAAGCTTAAAACTTCCGTTTTGGGAAATCCCATCCCTCTCTGCGCGCCATGTCGGTGATCCAAAACATCACCGCACTTATTAAAACGCGAAGGCCGAAAGAAAGATAGGCCATACCCCGAATACCCGCTATATGGGACGCTCCATGCGTCAGGATAATATGGAGGAGGAGGAGTAACCGAGAATTTCTGATTAGTTTCCCACACAGCACCCCGATAATCATGATTAGTAGTCGTGTCCGTGTTATTATGCCTCGGAACCAACCGAAGGACGTTCCAATGCAGCGCCTATGCAGAGGAGAACAATTTCTTATCTTATCAGCCCTCACCCACCTCGGTGATCCCGTGGTCCAGAAAAAGGCATTTCGTAGCTGCCTGAGAAAAGCGAAATTGCGACTTTCAGCAGATATCTCGTCGAGGCTTTTTTTTTTACCTACCGACTTGTACAATTCATTGAGTCAGGACCAAAAAGAGGCTGAACAAGAAGGATCCAGTCCCCACCAGTTCATCCGTGGAAGTAAGGAAGCCTTCCGAAACAAAAGCCATGTTCGCCGCCCCCAAACGAGGGAATCCACCCACGTCGTTTCCCCATGTTTCGAACCATGGCTTGTGCAATCGAAATCTTGCTGCCTGGCGGGCGCTTCGCCCCGTCGCCAAAGAGACCAGACCCATCCATTTTCCTCATCCCGAACCTCGGCCTTTGATATTACAAATTACCGCACACACATTTCTCCCGCTTTGCCCCCTGGGTTTTTGGATGGGTTGCAGGACCAATGAACGATGTAGCCCCCCGTAAACTAAACTAGCCTTGCATTGCAGATGGCGCACATCTGCCCAAGTACCAGTATATGTCTGCAGAGTGGAGTGGTGTGCCACATGGCAGCCAGCCGGGGCTTCGGCATCCCAACCGAAGAAGCACAACGCCTTCTTGTGACGCGCCGAAGCCTCTACGCCCGCTCCGGAGCCCGTCCCGGCGGCGCTAGATCCGCCGTGTCCCGTCATCCCCGGGCCAGTAGGCACAGATCTAGGAGGCGCCTAGGATCCTCTCCCTCTCCAGGACATGCTGCGGCAAGCATCCTACTTTCGCCATTTGGCCTGGCCTCCAGTGGCCCATGAGCCTTAGGCTAGCAGGCGCCGGTGATGCCTTTGCCTGCCGGGAGAGCTGCCTGCTACCCTTGATTGGTAGGCAGATGAAGCCTACTTTCTGCGCAGCTAACTGCGGGATCGATTGAGACGATTTGTAACTTGGCTCCTGGATTACCGAGCCAAGCTCAGCGTCTGCCGAGTTACCGAATGCCGTTGCCGTGCGCGCTTGTTCTAGCAGCGCATATCGTTGGGCCCGGTGGTGACCGCGTCGTGGTTCCGGGTCCTAAACTGCCCCTTTCCCGCCCATTCGGAGGTGGGCACGTATCTTGTTGCCACTACTCGCTGTCATCCTACCTATCCAAGGCGCGTAACCCCGCCTTGGCCTGTCTGACTCCATCGTCGAAGCCGATGCGCTCGCTTATGACGATGCACTCGTCGAACCGACGGCGCGCCCCGGCGACATCGCCGAGCATCTTGGCAATGTCGCCGAGGTTGCACAGGGACACAGCACAGGCCTGGTCGCACTCTGGGGTGCGCTTGTCGCCGCCCGTTTCGGCAGCGAGCCGCTGCGCGTTGCTGGCCCAGTTGCCGGCGTACTCTAGGTAGGTCGCTCTTGTCGCCGCCGTCTTTTGCTGCTGCGCGGCAGCCGGGGACGCACTAGTAACGACGGTGATCTTGTTTGCGCTGCCTGTCTTGGCGCCGCCGTCGCCCAGAACGACCCCCTTATTACCACCGCTGCCGACGGGTTCCGCGTCTGCCGCTGGCGGAAGAGGGTCCATCAATGGAATGTGGAGAGGGTGCTGAGTGAAGGATGCAGCGATGTTGTTCACTTTACATATCGACAGTCAGTCAGTTTGTTATGGGCTCGTCGGTAGCCGTGCTAAGAGGTGCCGCGATACGACTTACTTATGACTGCGCTGTGGCAGGGATCCTGGCAGAGATGAAGTGCCTGGAGGAATGCGGGCACGGCAAGATGGGCCTGATCCTTGGACAAGAAGCTGTTGCCAAGAGCTGCAGATTCGAACACCAGGTCAGCGTTAGCCAAGCAAGAAGACGGCGATCCCGGAGGACAGAGGCAACAAACGGTCCAAGACATACCTTCCAGAGCCCCGCCCATCTCCTCGGCATTGAGCCACTCGCCCTCATCCTCCTTGACGCCCTCGACAGACCGACGTCGCATCTCCCTCAGGCCAGCCTCGACCGCCCACACAAGATTTTCGTGGGCCAGCTCAGGCTCGAGCACGTGCGGGTCAGAGTATAGCTCGCCGAGCTTGACGCTGATGCCGATGGACCGGCGCAGGATCCGGTTGCGCTTGCCCCAGACCGTCTCCCTCTTGGGCGATGGTGGTGCCATCGCCGCCTCACCGCCCTCCTTGGGCGGCTCCTCCCCATTCCCGCCCTCCTCTTTCCCCTCGGTCGCCGCGGGCGCAGCCACGGGCAGCTCCCTCATGCCCTGCTCCTCGACCAACGCGACCCAGCGCCTGCATTCGTCCAGCAGCGAAGCGAGGGCGCGGATGGCGGCGTCGTGGCGCTCAATCTTCTCGAGCCAGGCGGCGACCTGGATGCGCACGCCCATGAACTCATCCGAAAAGGGATCGAGCCCGGTCTGGACGCACTTCTCGATGGCCTCGCGGTAGTACTTGAGTGCGAGCTTGGGGTCGGGCGCGTAGTTGCTGTAGTAGAGCGCACGCCGCATCGCGTCGGCCACGGGTGCCGGCAGTGTCGTGAACTGCTCCGAGTAGAAGTAGGTGAAGTAGATGCGCACCGTGTACGCCACGACGCCGGCCATGACGACGAGCCTGGGGGGGAAAAAAGGAGGGGAGTGATTAGGACAGGGACGGAGCGAGGTTTCCTGGTGAGGGGATCCAAACTCACGATACCAGCGCCAGCCCCATCTCCCCAGGGTGCTGCCGGAAGATGGCGCGAAAGTTCTCGCCGCGAACGGCGCGCGAGAGACTCCCCAGGCTGTCCCTGAACAGACGACGCAGCACCTCGCCAAACGTCGGACGGCGCGGCGGTCCCTTGTTCTTCCCCGGGCCCGGCTGCTGCTTGGTCGACTCCCACCTGCGCTGCTCGCCGGGGTGGTGGTGCCGATGACCGGGCTGCTGCCGCAGCGCGTGGCAGAACCGCACGACAGGAACAGCCAGGCCGCGGCTCGACAGCCCCGACGTGATGGCGCGCGCTGCCGGCCCGGCCCAAAGGCCGCTGCCGCGCATGGCGCGTATGCTGTGTAGTCTCGTCGCGGCAGACATGGCTGATATCTCGAGTGGCTGGGTTTACATTGCTCTCTCTGTTTTCCGTCGGCAGAGGTTGGGGTAGGCCAATTCGTCGTGGCTGCCTTGAATCTTTGGGAAGTTGGTGATGTTTTTTTTTCTCTCTTCCAACTTGACTCCTGCCCACTTCCTAGAGGGGCCAATCGAACGAGCTGCGGGTGACGACAGAAAAAAAGCTGGTGGGGCCGCATGGTTCGTGGTCCAAGCTCCCCACATTGAGCTCCGAGGCATGGCGGGGACGGTGAGAAGGTCGGTATCACGGAAGGCCGGGGAAGCAAGGTCGCCAAACCCCAACCATTTACGTCGCATCGTCCCAACAGCCCTGTTCTCCTCACATACATAACTTGGGCAGGAAAAGAAAAGCAATCCTCCATCCCGAAAGGCTATATACAAGCCATTCTTCCACCCGCCCGTCCTTGTTTGCAATAACCATCCTCCCCGCTTCCCCACCATTTGATCTCAGCCAAGACCCTCCTTCCCCGCGACACAGCTGCAACAAGCAAGCACAATGACGGGCGGCAAGTTCGAGCCCAAGAAGCCAGTCGAGCTGGATCCCCCCAAGCTGGACGTCAAGATTTCCAAAGACGATCTTGCCAATGCCACTGGTATTTTTCCTTCTTTCTATCTTGCTCTTATATCTGTAATGCCAGAGAAAACCACTAACATCTCCACTCGAAGGCACCGACGGCGGCAAATGCTATGTTGCCATAAAGGTACCTAAGAATCATATGATCAAAACTATCAAGTGCACTCACTCACTCACTCACTCACTCACTCACTCACTCACTCATTTCCTATTTTACTGCAGGGACTTGTCTACGACGTCACGGGCAACAAGGCCTACCAACCCGGAGGCGCTTACCATGGTATGTCCATTTCCCCTTTCCTTACTTTACCTGCCCGGATACCTTCCGATCCACATGCCACCATACCTTCCCCCTGAACCAAACTAACCATAACTACGACGATAAAAGTTTTCGCCGGCAAGGACGCCTCCCGCGCCCTAGCAAAGTCGTCCACGCAGCCCGACGACGTCTCCCCCAAGTGGGATGACCTGGACGATAAGGAGCAGGGCGTGCTGAACGACTGGATCACCTTCTTCAGCAAGAGGTACAACGTTATCGGCATCGTTGACGGCGCCGACAACCTGGCCGAGCCCGTTCCCAAGGCCGAGGAAAAGTAGGAACAAGGAAGGGTGCAGGCAGAGAAGCTCGGCCGTCGATTCCACCCGCACCTTGGCAAGCGTGCCGCAAACCCGTCGTGCTGCTACTGCTATGCTAGTTGTTGTTGATGAATTCAGATATTGATAGGTAGGTACCTACCTAGCCAGGACTTGATCACAGTGTGAATACCAAACGCTTCGAGCAACGCTTTTGTTCTTACCATGTCACACGCAAACCAACCTTCAAGTCACCGAGTCGGGTCCGGGTCTGAAATGTCTTCGTTTTGATTCATGCCATCCATCTATGTCTGACCTTGTTGCTATATCCTCGCCAGCAACACACTCTCTCCCCACCCCTTGAAGCCGACGTCTAGGAATGATAACCTCCAAGAAATCCATCAACCGCCCATGGAAGTAACTGAAGTGTGTGAGTGAAACCGTGCTTGACTCTTCTCGCCTTCTCCCACGCCCCCACGGCAGCAGGAGCTTTCTCATTACCGCTTGCGTCTCGGTTGGCATCCATTCATTCGACTTGTCATTTCCGTGATTATATTTCTAGGGTCCTGATTGTGGGGACGCAGCAGAGAAATGAAGTTGTAGAGGGAAACGGGAAATAGCGGCTGAGAACCATGGCCACCAAAGAGAATGCGAGTCAAGCCAACAGCTGACCAACGCCAAGAAAAAAGAAAAAAGAAGAATATACTAAAAGGATGTAGAGTGAAGAGACAAGAGATAATGTGAAGGTGCCGCCGCCGATGGTGATGAAAACAAGTGTACCGCTCCATAATCCCTGATTTTTCCAAGAAACCTTGCCACGAAGCCCCCCTCAAAAAAAAAAGGACAGTGAGCCGAACGATGTATACCCAGCCGACAAAGAAGAAGAAAACCAAGCCGTATCCCACAACATCGGAGGACGCGACGTACAACGCCAATAACCCCAAGGGCCAGTTAATTCCATGTGTATGTGTAAACATGTGTATGCCAAACGCCCATTTGCCAAACAAAAATACTACCGACACGCCTCTATCCCGCCAGAGAGGTTAGGCCTCTGTAATCACAGGTCCTGCTTTTTCCCTGTGTTTTTGTTTTATTTTATTGTGACCGACAACCATCACCATCTAGAGAGTAGGACCCCAGAGCCGTGGATGGAGGCCTAGACCGGGCCAAGGGTGACAGTGACAAGAGTTCCGCGGACCGCCAGACTCCTTTCGGTCATCTCGGAGCTGCCTCCGGAAGATCATGTTCGCCATTAGCGAACCCGTTCATGTGTTCTGTAGGTTTGGCGGTGCCATTAGTCCGCACGTCAGGATTTGAGCTCTGTGCCTGCGTCTCGGGGACGATGGGTGGCGAGTTCGGTGGCGACGGCTTCTTCTCAGGCGTCGTCTTGCGCGTCAGGGATGCCGTTTCGGGCTCCTCGGGTATCGTGGCGAATTTTTTCAGCACCTGCTTGAGTGCTGGCCTACGAATAGGCTTGGCGAGGAATTCGTTCATGCCACACTCTAGACAGTCCCTGACGTTGCTCTCCTCAGAGAAGGCCGTCAGCGCCACAATGGGCGCCGAGTAGCCCAACTGGCGGATGAGCCGCGTGCTCTGAAGACCGTCCAGGTTGGGCATCTGAATATCCATGAAAATCAGGTCGAAGAAGAGATTCTTCTCCATGTTGGACCTGACCACCTCGAGGGCCTCCTGACCGTCCGACGCGACCGTGACATCCAACACACGCTCGAGCCTGAGCATCTTGCTCACCACTTCGATATTGGTGGAGTTATCATCCGCTACCAGGACTCGCAGGTTGAAGCCCCCCTTTCCCGCCACGGCCTCGGCGATCTTACGGTCGAGCTCCGCGGTCTGCTCTTCCTTGCTCTGTGACCGACTCTGTACAGGCGAGAAGAAGGGGTGACTAAGCCCAACCAGACGCGGCTTGTTATCCAGCACTGATGAGCGATTACCATCGGTGGATGGCTTTGCGTGGGACTGTCGGGAAAGATCCATGTCTACCGAGCCGACACTGGGTGGCCTCGACGTGATGCTGCTCGACGCGGTGCTAGATGCCCTTTGAGGACGAGGGGTAAAATCAGCATCCTCTCTGTGTTTTGCCGTTGGTTTGTTACCATCAGCTTCCCAAGACTCTATCGCGACAGAGGGAAGAGAAGGGCCTGCATGCCATGCATACCTGTCCTTAACATATCTGAGCGGGATCCGCATCGTAAACACCGAGCCCACATCTATCGCGCTCCGCAGGGTGATGTTACCGCCCATGAGGGTGGCGAGCTGCTGGCAGATACTAAGGCCAAGCCCAGTGCCCCCAAACTTCTTGCTCAGGCCCAGATCGCCCTGGACGAAGGGCTCAAACACACGCTCCCGCATGTGCTCTGGGATGCCCGGCCCCGAGTCCTCGACCTCGAACTCGAACAGGAACGTCTTGGCGTTGGGCGGCGGGGGCGTTGGCGACCGCTCCCTGATATGCACCATGGGTCCGCCGTGTCCTTTGGGCTCCATCGGGTTGATGGCCAGGGCGGTGCCATGCGACGCAGGCGACGCGACGGCGGTCTTGGAGCTTGTCGACTGCGCCGACGACGAGCCCATTCTATGTCGCGTCCGACCGGCACGCGTCGAGCCTGACCTAGAGAAGGACGACGTCCTACTCACGTCCTCGTTGGCGTGCTCGATCTCTTCCAAGCACCTGATCCTCAGGTCCACCTTGCCGCCCGCAGGCGTAAACTTCAAGCTGTTGCTGACCAGATTGATGATGACCTGCAGGATCCGGTGCTGGTCGCCCCAGACGCACATGTCCTTGAGCCGCCCGGCACCCATGGGTCCCAGGGCCGGCAGCCTCGTCTCGATGCTGGGGCCCGTCCCCTCGAGCGCGTCCCCACCGGTGAACTCGACGGTGAAATGCGTCCCACTCTCGCGTACCTGCTTATCGAATATCGCGAGCAGCTGTTGGCGGATATCGCCCAGTCGGAATTCCTTCTCCTCCAATCCTATACGGTGACCGATTTGGTTCTTGGAGAAACTAAGGAGATCCTCGAGCAGGTGGAGCAACAAGTCTCCAGACTTGTACAACGTCTTGAGGGATTGCTTGATCCGAGCAATGTCCGTTTCTTCCATACAGACGGCACACATACCCATAATACCGTTGAGAGGCGTCTTGAGCTCATGCGATATGTTCGCAATGAAGAGCGTTTTGCTTTCGTTGGCGGCCTCGGCCGCCTTCTTGCTGATCTCGAGTTCCCTCGTCCTCTCCGCTACCTTGTCGTCGAGGGAGGTGTACTGCTTGTAGAGCTCGTCCGTCATCTCGTTGAACGTCTCGGTCAGCTCCGTCAGCTCGTCTGTGATGTAGTGCTTTCGGTCCGTAACCTTGCCGGGGATCTTGAAGACGCGGCGTTGAGATGAGCTCCCGTCCTGGTCCTGCTTCCTCCGGCGGTCCCTCCTGGCCCTCGTCTTGCGGATGATCGCCCCCACCCAACCCTTCTCCGACAGCGAGGATAGAACGCCGGACCCCGGAGTCTCGCTGTTGACGCCGCCGGGGTAGTCGTAGTCGTATCCTGGAGGCGCAATAGACTTTTCGGTAGCGACCTTGAGATCCCGGATAGGTCTCACGCTCACATGAGCGCAGGGGAAGATGATGAGCGTCATCAACCCGGCCGTGCCGAATACGCAGCCGAGCAGAATGTTCCTAAGCGTCACTATGGCAGCCAGCGCTTCTGCTCTCTCCTGCTCCACAACAACAACCCACTGGACGAATTGCGAGTTGGGGCGGGCGGTGCCGACGGACACGCTCAGCCCTTGCTCGTTGGTGGTCCACAGCTCGGCCCGGGCGTTGTTGATGGATTTGTTCTGCACACTTGTCAGGCTGTTGGCGACGGCCGGGAAATCGCGAAGTGCGAAGGCCTCGTCGTAGCCGCCAGACTCAAAGTTGTGGTTCGAATGGCGGTCGGCCGTGTCGTTCGCAGCGCGGGGCGGCAGCACGAACTGAACCTCGGTGTTCGTTACGAATCGTGTCTTATTAGGCACAACAAAGGTGGCATTGCTGGGCGGGTCCGTCGCGTTAAAACGGTTCGACTGGGAATGAGGACCAATAATCAAAGTCATGCCGGTGCGCCCGAGCCCCTCAGGCGAATTACGGATCTGAAGAAGGGTCGAGGCCGAGGCAAGCAGGGTCATGTAACCTATCACAAGACTGTTCCCGTTTGCCCTAACCGGGACCGTCAGCGACACGATGGCGTAGGTCTCGTTCACTATCAGAGGCCCAAGAAGCAGCCCGCTGGTCAACCTAATATCCGCAAAGGCATTGGCGTAGAAGATATTGGTATCCGGCGATATGTTGCTCGGCTGGCCCGTGTCGGTGTATGTGATGTTTGGGTAGAGCATGGCAGGGTAGCCCCCGGGGACGTCGCTAAGGATGGCGTTTGTGCCGTTCGCGTTCTTGTAGGGGAGCGTGATGTTGTGGAACATCTTGGAGGTGACGCTTATCAGGCCCTCGGCGGTGCCGCTAGAATTGCGCGAGTAGATGCGAGCCTGCAACAGGTCCGGAGACCCGGGCTGGTTAAGCGCCGTCTGGATGTCGTCGTTGGCAGCGTCCCATTGCTGCGTGGTGTTGGTTCCGTCGTAGAAGCTGGTTATGGCTTTTTGTATGAGGACGCGCGTGGCAATGGTCTGGCAGGTCGTCTGGAGAAGGTCGATCTCGGCGGCGATGCGCGCCGCCTTGAGCGAGGCCGTCAGGCTGAGGGCATTCTGCTGGACCCCGGTGACGAAGTCGTTAACGTAGATCCAAACGGGAATCGACACGACGGCTAGCGCCACCAGTGTTGCTAGAATCACCAGCAGCGCGAGCTGCTCCCTGATGGCTATCCGTATGGAACGCATCCTGAAAGAGCAAGTCGGACGGCGACGTCTTCACTCCATGCATGTCTCTGCGGCTCGGCGGACAGCAACGAACTTCAGCGGATGGGCAGCTCAAAAGGGAATGGTGTAGCCGCTAATGCGACCGTCGGGGACTGGGACGCGGCCACTGTTGTTGCTGTTGTCAAGACGAAGCCGACGGGACCCGAGGTTTTAGCAGGTAAGGGTTCCGGGTGGAGGCGTGCAGAGAGGCGGTAGAGAATGCAGGCCTCCTGCGCGGCGACTGAATGATCCGTTCCCGGAGACTTGGCGGAGCGGGGAGTCGAGCCAGTAGGGCACAAGTCGGCCCGCGGCGGTGATTAGCAATGCATGCAACAACCGGGCAGGAGGGCGTGGAGATGGAGATAGGTGGGTAGCTGTCGATGCTAGGGGACGGACGGTGTAGGTCGGTGAGAGAGCGCCAGGGCTGACGAAGCGAAAGAATGGATGCAAGTTATGAATGCGTGTACCATGGATGGATGAGAGAGTGTGGGTGGATAAGAAAGGTGGCGGATCGTGTGTGTGTTTTTTCTTCTGCTTCTTTTTCTTCTTTTCCCTCCCAAAGGCAGCCCCAGCCCGAGTCGGCAGCGTCGATGGACCGCGCGCGTCTCCCTTCTTGCCGTTCGTATTATGGGCGCGGCGGAGAAAGAGCGAGGGTTGAGAAATTTCCAGATGGAATTGGGTTGATGCCGGGAACAGAGGAGTGTCCACCCGGCAGCTGGCCAGGGATCCCGGTTGCCTGGAGCGTGGGGTGGGGAGCCGGTTGATAATGATCACGAAAGCAGCACCTGCAATGACAAACAAGAAACGACCCTTCCCCTCTCTGTCCGTGGCAGGCGGAAACGTGCGTCGAACCGAGTCGAGAAGGCGGGCACCTGCAAGTTAGAGGGAAGGCGCGACTACGATGACGGCGTGGATTCGAGGCGGCATGTAGGCTCAAAGAGGGAGAGTTTTCCAGGCGCCAGAACTCTGACGGCAGGAGCTACCCGAAAGATCGTCGATCGCGAGTGCCAGAAAAGCCAATGGCTCGTAGCTAGAAAAGCCGGGGCACTCGCACAAGGCACGCAGTGGCTCAGCGCCAACCCAACGGGAAAGATCTAGACCGCGGCTACCCTTTCGGCCTAAATCCTACTGGCCCGGTCGAAGGTGCTTTGGGGTGGGATTTCAGACACGCAGCAGAGTGAGAGACACACATACAGGCAGGAGAGGAAGACAAAAAAAAAAAAATAAGTAGGTATGCGCCCACGTGCAAGGCAAGGACAGCACAGGACAGGACAGCAAGCACAGTGCACGACTTGTGCTCCGTTGGCTGGCGTGCAGGTCGCGACAAACCGAGCAGCTGGCAGCTTCCCTGTGCTCGGCGTTGCAGCGTCCGTTCCTGCAAATGCAGGCACTGTGGATGCGTTTTTCTGCAGCCCATGGATGGCGCGTCCTTGTCAAGTTTTTGCCACCCGCGTCTCCGTTGCCAAGACGCCCATGAATCGGGCTGAATGGGTCCGCTCCAATTGGTTTTTTTTTTCTCTGTTTTCCATCCACTCTTTCGCTTCCACCCAGCGTCGCCGCGCATTCTCCACACGGCGAACTGGCGTGGAACAACTTGATTAAACGTAGGCGAAGACAGGCCCGGCCCCCAACCACCCTTGACCTTGCCTTGGCTCCGGCTGCAGTCCGCGCCTTCCGCTCGGCCCCTGAACCAGGTCAGAACTGGCGCCCGAGTCCTCAGTCTGCCGGCGGCGCCAAGGTTCCCATGGAATCGTGCTTTTTACCATGCGGGTGCCGTGATGCCGAAGTCAATTTCTCCACAGGGGTGTGTGCCAGTGGGAGGAGAAAAAGGAGGAGGACGAAACGGGAAAAAAAAAATATATCCCCGTCAGTCTAGGTTGTCAGTTTCCCGATTTTGAGGCGGGGGATCAACAGCAATCGAATTGATCGTCGTCGAGATCTGTCTCCCATCCCGGTAGTCCCGCATAAAATATGGAAACAACTGGCAAAAAAAAATAAAGGTCTCGGTATCAAGTCTCACTTTATTCGCACCATGCATGACAGCTGGAACATGAACAGGACCACAGGTAGGAGGCGAGACAAGACGCATGAACAAAAAAAGAAACAACCAACACCACACAAGTCTCGGGGTAGTGTGCACGCCTCTTCAGGCCATGGCGTATAAAAAAGACGCCAAGCAAAGGAGACCCGACACGCCCCTTCACGCACGCCGGCAAAGGGGAGCCGCCGAGCCGGCCGCCGATCGGGTCGAGAAACCGGTCCCCTCTTTACATGCATGTAGGTGCGCCAGGCGATGTATCGATACAACAGCGACATGTGGAAGGAGAAAAGAAGGAAACCCGCCGCCAGTGGCACCTCTCCAAAGAGGCCTGGGCCCCGTTGGTCCTTTTCAGCAACCTTTCGGCCATGTCCGCTAGTAACGGTTCGAGTGAAAATGTGAGGGAGTACGACACGTCCCTTTTTTTTCTTTTTCTTCTCTTCTTTTGCTTTCTTATCATCATCATCATCTTCATGCACGTGTCATCTTGTGCCAATGGGAAACACAAAACGTCGGCCGTTCTCTCGCTTATTTCGTTGATGGTGTCACTCCATCTCATCGCAGAATACAGACGACCTACTCAGGGCGGAAACACAAAACGTGGATCCAGAGCCCCATCTTCACTTACAAGTACATACCTAGCCGGGAGCGAGTCGTCCGGCCGCCGCACCGTGTCTCGTGACAATAGAAAGAATGATGAATGATGACATTGGATGGTTTTGCTGCCAACCGAGCAGCGCCAAATGACGACGGGACTTTTGAGGGATTCGCCCCAATTTGCCTTCCCTAGGTAGGTTCCCCTTGCCATTAGTTACCCGTGCATGTTTGATGCCGCCTTGTCAACCTACCTCTTTGGCGCTGACTGAGCCGCCGCCCGTCGTCGAACCAGGCAGCGGAACAGAGCCGGCCAGCATGACACAGAGAAACACAAAAGGCCAAATGCCAACAAGTCCGCGGGCGCAGGGTTTTGCAAAAAACAAACGTCTCATTTTCTCCGAATTTCCGTGTTGGGCCGAGACTCCGAGACTGTGCGCACAAGTGATAAACACACTGGAGTGCCTGACCAGCTGAAGCAGAGATGGCCGAAATCGGGTGACGGATGAAAAAACAAAAATACGACTTTCTTTTTTTTCTTTTTAATCCCGCTAGATCCCACTCCACGCAAAAAAAAATGTCTCCCTATCAATCAGAGTTGTTTCATGAAACAGCCTGGCATCATACACGCAACCAAAAGAGGAAATAAAGAGGGAGAGTGAAAAAGGTAAAAAGGAAAGAACGAGAAAAAGAATATCCTCCCCCTTGCCCGTCAAGTGCCGGAGAGGGTTCCAAACAAGCAGACAGATGAAAAGGGCGGGAGAGGAAAAAGGAACAAAGAACATAAAAATGATGGAATGACGAGCAAGGCAAAGAAGGAATGAAAGGATGGGAATACTATGGGAATTAAGCTTTAATCGTCGTAAAGGGAAAAACCACCGTCTGAAAGATGGGCTGGGTGAGCAAACCGTCTTGGAGGAAATAGGACGAGGGGCAAGACCACGAAGGGGCGAAAAAAAAAAAAAAAAGAATAAAACGCAGCAAGTTGCGAACCAAAAATGAGAGACAGCATGCCCATTCGACCTCATCTTGTCTGGGTTTTTCGTGCTCTTGTTTTCCATCGCAAAACATGGCAGGGATATCAAGCCAGCGCCACACATTTGCCCACCTTTCTCCAGCCCTCCGACGCATCGTCTTTGCAATGTACATGGTTTTGAATGTATATATGTAGGTTTGAAATCAGAAG
Organism: Magnaporthiopsis rhizophila; assembly: GCA_003049465.1. Classification (NCBI taxonomy): domain Eukaryota; kingdom Fungi; phylum Ascomycota; class Sordariomycetes; order Magnaporthales; family Magnaporthaceae; genus Magnaporthiopsis; species Magnaporthiopsis rhizophila. The sequence continues at coordinate 23,004 of PYSS01000118.1, forward strand.
GAAGAAGCATTGAGGGAAGCCACACTCGCACACACACCCTCTCTTGATCACCTATTCAATTATGCGTTGGGTAAACAGGAGACTCGCTGCACGCACACAGCTTGCATGTGCCAGCTCCCAGCCATAGGCGCTTAGGCACTCTGCGGCAGGTTCGATTCCTTAGTATCGAACGGGAACTGCCTCGACCTCGCGCTTTCAACCTTTTGGAGCCCAAGCTTGTCCACCAAGCCCGACACTCCGCTGTCGTTCTCGTCGAACACTATGCCGAGGCCGCCGCCAATGGTGTCGGCGTCCTTGGTGATCCCGTTCTTTGTGCTGCTCTCGTCGTCGCCCTCGCCGGTCTCGGCGCTCATCATGCTCCCAACCTCGGAGAGCTTCTCGTCCAGATTCATGAGCGCCGGGGGCCGGTGCCTCATCTTCTGCGCCTTGGAGAGGGATATGGTCTTTTGCTGGTAAGTGGTCGTTATTGGCTGCATGTCGTCGCGGTCTATGGTCGCCTTCATCAACGCCGCCATCCAGAGCCTGCCCTGCTTCACGTTGGGCACGGCAAAATAGTGCACCATGGGCTTTGTGAAGTTGACCGCACGTGACAGGCCGGCACGTGGCGGCACCAGCTTGAAGATGAATATTGTGTCGGCCTCCTCGGTCACGTCGCGCTCGGCGTCGGTCGCCGCAAGCGTCTGCATTTGGCTGCCCGCTGGTATTGTCGGTGTTGTTGAAGCTCCCGTCAGCGTGGCGTGCAGTCCCGTCAACCGTTCGTTGTCGGCTGGGAGCACCCGATGGAAGGAAATGTCGATCAGTCCCTTCTCTTGGTCGTCGTCCTCGGAATAGTAATACGCCAGCCGCCTCCCCTTGAGAACGAACAACCTCGGTTTCCATGTCGTCATCAGGTTGGAACTCTTCTTCTTCATCCACCCACTGTAGTCGGCATCGGCCATGGCCTCGCGCGGCGTCACCTTGGCAAGGCCTCGCAGGTACGCGCTCGTCTCCTTCTTGCCTTTCTTCTTGGGCATGCGCGTGGCCGGCGCCGTCGCCGCCGTGCTGGGGCTCTTTGCGCTGGGCGAGTCCAGATCAAAGCTCGGACCGACCGATGGAGTGCTGGAGCCGGTCCTTGTCGGGGACTGGACCGGTGAGTCCTTGGATGGCGAGTCGACGGGCGAGGCGATCTTGGAGCGTTCATGGCCAGTCACCGCATCCGAGATGGCTCTCAGCCCGAAGGGGCCATTCTTGAGCCCCGGCTTCGATAGCCAATCAACATGGATGCCTTGCTTTGCCGGTGCTGGTGAGTTGGGAGAGATTGGCGATGGGCGGGCGCCGTCGTTCCCGTCCAGCTTGGTTACCGTTGGCGGGGGAGCGTCCTTGAGGGGAAGCGTGGGTCGGATTGAGGAGTCGGTGGTGTTGGTGGACGCGGTCCGGCGGTGGGGTATTGCCGCCATTCCGTAGTATTTCTGAGCGGCAGGCGAGATGGGCTGGTCGCGAGTGGAGTCGATGCTGCCGAAAGCGCGAGAGTGCCGCGTGAGCGCCGTGGCGCTGCGCACCCTCTGCTCGTCGGCGTAGCTGATGCCCTTGGAGCCTGTGCGGGAATGAGCCGTGACGCTGTCTCGCTTCTTGAGCACGTTGCGCTTCCGGCCGTCGACGTCGGTGGACGAGAAGTAACCACGGTCGAGATCGAGCGAGTCCCTATCAGGGTCGGAAACGGCCAGGAAGTCCTGGGGGAAGCCGGCAGACGAGAGAGGACGCGGGCCCGTGGTGTGGGGGCCAGAGTTGGAGGCCGAGGTCGCACCGCCTAAAGTCCAGTTACGGTCGAACGAGGGCTGCTTTCGATGCGAGGTGACGGCGTCGGGCTGCGGGTTGGTGCCACCAAGAGGCAGCCTGGGAGTGGCGGTGGGCGTGTGGATGGTGGTGCCGGTGATGCGGAAGTCGGTGGAGGAGGAGTGGCGGCGGGAGTGGTGCAGATCGCGGACCGATGCAGCCGACGGCCGCTGCTCGTGGTGCGGTCTTGAGGGCGACACGGGAGAGACGGGCGACACGGGCTCGAATTGCGTTTGCGTGACGGAGCGCCGTTTGCCTCCCTGCACCAGTGACGCCGAGTGGCTGTCGATGGCAGGTAGTCGTGGTGGGCCCGTGCCCGTCAGCGTGTTTGTCCTGCTCCTGCTCCTGCTGCCCCTGCCGCCGTCCATGGACCCAACGTCACTTCCGTACGTTTGGGTGGTCCTGCGGGGCCCCAGCCCGTTGACCTCGTCCTGCAGCGCCTTAATTTTCTGCCACGTCTTGAGCCGCCGCCCCACCGAGCCCAGGTCAAACGCCTTGATAAAGATGGACGTCTGGTCCATTCCAAGCAGCACCTCGCCCGTAATCTCCTGGTCCCTGAACACCTCACAATGGTGCTTCTCGACGCCCGCGGTGAAAAGATACTCGGCAACCTGGTCGGCCGACCAGCCCTGGACCTCTGGGCGTGTGTGCAGGTTCTCCTCCTCCTCGTCCGTCTCCTCGCCCTGGATATATGACATGCGGTGGTCCAGGTGTGAGCTGTACTCGCTGCCCGAGTCGTTATGGCCGTTGTTATTATTGGGCGTCGACCGCAGGGTCTCGGTAATGTGCTCGTCTATCACGTTTAGCGTCTCGTTCAGCACATAGCTGTCGGTTTGGCCCGACGCCATACGAGGAGTTTCGGACTTGAGGCCCGACGAGATCAGAGACGGTAGGCTCTTGTTGTTGTTCGAAAAGTTGGGGAGTGCTGGCGAGGAGGAGGATGGGCTGGGGCCTTTCAGGGAGCCGAATGGCATAGAAGAGATCGAGACTGGCTTCGGGGAGACGATGGAGGGTGATGATGATGTGGCCTTCGGAGTCGGCGCGGTCGTAGTCGTCTTGGGCACATCGGCAGCGTCCGGATTTTTCGGCGGCGTGGGACCAGGCTCGGACTTGGAGGACTCTGTCGGCGGGGTCGGGACGGGCTTGAAGAGATTCATTGGGACCTTGGGACTCGTGGTAGACGCATTTGGCGCGCCCTTGGGAGCAGGGCGAGTGTAGACTGTGGGTTGGCAGTATCCCCATTAGCGCCCACAACGTTGGGAACATCAAGCCGGGGGCGACGGCGCATGGGACGAAAAAGGGGGCAAGTTAAACAATATAAAGCAAAGCAAGCAAAATGCATCGCAACTCACCCTCGGGGAAGAGCCCACTATTCCCGGTCACCAGATGCTTGCCCAGAAACCAGCCATCGCCAAACTCGTCATCTCTCTCGATCAATTCAACGCGATCACCCTTGGTCAAGCTCAGCTCGTCCGAACTCCGTGCTTGGAAGTCGTCTGCGAAAACGAGTGGTCGTCAGCAGCCGGAGCGACATGGGCATACGTGGAAAGCGTGTGGCGTTTTTCTTTGGGCACGAAGGCTGCAGCTGGCCATCACGGATGCATTGCCAACTGGGCCCGAAAAGGGGGGCCGTCGCGGAAAGGAAGGCCGGCGACGGGGGAGTCGTGGCGGAGTGGGAGGGAGAGAGCAAGCAACTAGTAGTATCCATCTCGGAGCGCCATAAGCACTGGTAGGGAGCCGGCTCATTGGTTTCGGGCGGAATTCATTTTTGTTTGCAGGGGCTTTTTTTTCCTTTCCTCTTCACATGGCGGCGGCCAAAAAAACAAAAAAAAACAAAACAAAAAAAAACTCACGGATTACAAGCAGTATATCGCCCACATTGGGTCGCGCAGAGGCGGCCTGGGGCTCCGTGGTCCCTCGCGCGGCCATTGTTGTAGTCGACTTGTCGCAGCCGTCGTCGGTCGGGCGGTTGGTTCGGGCGTGGGCGACGTCTTGGGGGGTTCACCGGAAGAAGTGGGAGCAGGGCCTGGCAGGCAGGAGATGGGGACAGCCGATGGATGCTGGGCCTTTGAGGGTCGTGCAAGGGCGGTACGTGGGACGGGGGCCAGCAGGGTGGAGCTGTCAATAAGCCGTTCGGCGCCCGTGAGTGGTGGGCACGAGATTTTGCCCAACCGCAAAGGGAAGGCCGGCGGCCCCCACTCGTTCAAAGCCGCTGCGCCTGGAAGACGAGCCCCCGACGCTGCAGAGTCCGGTCCCGGGCTGCAGGCTCCTCGACTGGGATCTGCGGCGTACTGTGTGACGGTCCTGAAATGTCCCGACCAGGTAGAGCGAGTGAGCTGGGCACTAGCGGTGACATGGCCAGGTGGCAAGCGGCCACACTCACCTCCTCCGCACACTCGGGCGCCGAGGCTTGCGGAATGCGGGATGGAGGCTGGAGCTGAGGTTCAGGCGGCGGGGCCAAGGCCGTGTTTTTGTTAATTGGCGGTTTGAGCTGGGTGACGACTCTGCTCGCGCGGCAGGCCTGGCGCACATGGGCACCACCTCAGCTCAGCACACAGAAGCCAAGGGTCTTCCGCGCCATGGATTCGGGCAAGATTTTGGGTTGGGCGTTTCACGGCGGAGAGTGCAGGACGAGAGGAGATGAAAGAGAAGGGGGAGGCTGGGGAGATAATACTACATAGGTAGGGGCCGTGCCGTTCAAAATCAATTACGTTCAACTGCTGGCCTCTTTCCCGTCCAAATCAATGATTCTGAGCTCCGCTAGGCGCTGCGTGCTTACTACATCCACAACCTGCCGACGTCAGCAGAAGCACCAAAAATAAAATGAAGAAACCAAACGAGGGCTGGGCCCTTGAGCGTATTTACTGTCGTGCCGACAAGGTCACCCAGGCCCGAGAGGTGTTGTACCCCGTAGAACGGGAGAACATGAAGCCATGGCACAAACATCCTGCGTCGAACCTCGATATATGGGTGATCAAATGAGCGAGCCGCGAGATGAGAACAGCGGCTCTTTGTGTCTTACTCAAGCTCCCACCTGTAACGGACCACGGCGACTGTGTTGGTCAGGGCCCGTGGTGTGGCACGGGCGGTAATCTTTCAATGACAAGGATACTTGGCCGGAACAGCAGACGGACACCGGTACGCCTATAGCAGGTCAGACATTGCTCCATTGCTACGCCAAGAACAGACGATAGTCCAACCGTTCTCCCCCGAGCCCAGTCCATGCAAACCGCATCGCCTGAGCATACCGTTGCAACGCCATGTAGGTGTAACTAATACCATCAACGGGCAGCATGGATGTGCTGGCCCCTGCATTGATGGCATTGACGAGGGTCAGAGGGGAGAAGTGCGAGGGCGGGGGAGAGAAGGCGTCTCGCCGATCACAATCGCGTTCAACACTATCACGTTTGCCGCTGACGCTTGGTTTGTATCACAAACGAGACCCACCTGGAGCTACACAAAATCGAGGCCAGTCTCGACCAAGCAATGGCTATGAGAACCCTATAAATGACGAGGGTGAGCGTCAACGATGCGAGCGCGAGACCCCGATAAAAGATGCCAGAACTGTGCCGCCAATATGCAGGCATCCCAAATTGGAACGGCACTTCGCTGCAGCATTCCCGTCCAGAAACTTAGCCGGCATGGCAGACAAACCGCAACCAAGGGAAGTTGAGAACGAGAGAGAATATCTACCTAACTCGTTCAATAGGAACTATATATCTACCTAGCTAGTTGACGTCTCGACATTCAAGACAATAAATACCCAGGGTTTCTAGTCTGGCGTCGAGCTGCGTTTCCGCATTTCCCAGCGCGGACCTCGGCAATTCTCCCTTGCTCCACCTCGGCTGCGCAGACCGACACATGCTGTTGCTGTTTCGTCGCGATGCTTACTTGGCGAATGTTAGAGTCTGACCTGGACGAATGCAAAGCTGTTTTGTTTACTGGACATCTCACAGTGCTTTGTGTATTGTTTTACGTTGACTGGGTAGTTTCTTTCCCTCTTGTCTAGACATTGAGCTTTGAGCTTGAGAACCGAAGACAGCACCATCGATCGGCCCGACAGCCAGTTGTTGTCCGCCGCAAAAGGGGAGCAAGACCGAAAGGCCAAACTACAATAAGACACAAAAAAAAAAAAAAAAAAAGCACAACCAAATATGGAAGCTTACTCGGAATTCACCCACTTCACCGTGGCCTCGCCGTCGCCCTTTGTGGCGCACGTAGAGATCAACCGGCCCGACAAGCTCAACAGCTTCCACGAGGCCATGTGGCTGCAGCTCGGCGCCCTGTTCCGGCGCCTCTCGTCCGATCCGGACGTGCGCGCCGTCGTGCTGTCTGGCGCGGGCGACCGCGCCTTCTGCAGCGGCCTCGACGTCCAGTCCACCAGCGAGAGCTGGGTGTTTCAGGACGTCGTGCCGCCCTCGGACGCGGCCCGCCACGCCATCAAGATGCGCCGCTACATTGCCGACTTCCAGGACAGCATCTCGGCCATCGAGAAGTGCGAGAAGCGCAAGTCTGACTAGATATGGACGAGTGAGGGATGGCCCCGGCTAAACAACAACAACAAAAAAAAAAAAAAAAAAAAAAAAAAAAAAAAAAAAAAAAAAACAGCCGTCATATGCGTCCTCCACGGCGTCTGCTTCGGCCTGGCCATCGACATCGCCTCGTGCGCCGACGTGCGCGTGTGCGCCCGCGGCGCCCGCTTGGCCGTCAAGGAGGTCGACATCGGCATCGCCGCCGACATCGGCACGCTGAGCCGCCTGCCCCGGGTCGTCGGCAGCTTCTCGTGGGTCAAGGACGTGTGCATGACGGCGCGCGAGTTCGGCCCCGACGAGGCCGCGACCGTCGGCTTCGTCAGCCCCGGCCAGCATCAGCACGCCAACAAGGCCGACGCCGTCGCAGCCGCCGTCGCCCTCGCCGCCCTGATCGCGGGCAAGAGCCCCGTGGCCGTCCTGGGCACCAAGGAGCTGCTCAACCACGCGCGGGACCACACCGTGGACGATAGTGCGTCTGGCCCCCATCGTCTTGTTCCAATTCCCGCTTTCTTGCGATATGCTGATATCTTTCTACAGGCTTGAAATACACCCAAGTGTGGAACGCGGCGGCCACGCAGACCAATGATGCCAAGACTGCGCTGCTGTCGGGAATGCAAAAGAGGAAACCGACGTTTGAGAAGCTGTAGCGCAGGATCCCTCGGTAATTTCGAGTAGTTTATGTGTAGATATCGGTGACTAAACGTCTGCAAGATGGATACACATTTTGCTGTCGAACCATGGTTTTTGCGACATGGCGCACATAGTATGGTGACAGTGTTTCGCATGCTACCTATGATGTGCCATCTCTGGTCGTCATGGTTGGCTCATCTACACAATCGTCGCTTTAGCTGGTTGGTGTCTACGATAGCAGGTCCCAACTCCATCACAGTCATGACAGGCTTGTCTGCCAGCTCAGCGCCCAAGCAGTCGCTATTCCTCTCTTGAGAGCCCACCGCGCCGGGTCCAATGCCAGAAGGCTGATTACAGGGGCCACCTGTCAGCCGTCTGCATGGTGCCAGGTGCTCTATCGTGCCTTTATCCTCCTCCTTTCAATGGTAGATGGCTCTACCGGTAGTCATCCGCAGCCGAGCCTTTGGACGGACCAACCTCGACTTGTTTGAACCTCTGCGAGGGAGAAGCAGGAGTGCGGTCGGTTAGTACAGACGAATCATATTATATAACAAATGACAGATAAATGAATAGAAAACAGCATGGCAGCACGTACAATATCAAGCTGAGACTTGAGGTAGTCCACCATGTTCTCCTTTATAACAAGGTGCTCCTCGTCAATGTCCTCGACGATGATGTCGTTGCGCCTCTTGTCAATGTCCACGATGGCGGCCTTGATCAGCGGGTCGCACTCGATGAGCACGCCTGCGGCCGAGGATATTGTCAGCTGTGACGGTTGTGCTGTTTGTGCGTGAAGAAAACACGACATACCAAAGATTGCACGAGGCATGGCCGCCCTCCTGGGTGGTTTAGGCCCCTCGCCTACCGTGAAATCAACTAAGGCCGAGAGAGCGTCTTGCAAGGGTTTGCAATACCCTACTACGCGCCGTGTCAAAGGGGTGTTTTTTGTCGTGTTGATGATATTCGAGGAAGTCAGGTCGTTCGGCCAGGATCCGTCCGCCTATTTGACGTCATGTGACGCTGAATGTCTGGTGTGGGTGGGACTCCAACGGACCGCGGACAACCCCCCAACAGCCCCGCTGGAGAAGGGCCCTGGCTAGCGCAATCTGCAGCTGCCGCAGCCCCTGCAGCTCAGTGGGGTCTGCCCCGGAGCGAACCCTGGAGGGCAGGCAGCATGTCGGCGGGGGCTGCAAGCCAGGGATGGAGCTGGACCAGGAATGCTCACACGGAAATGGGCAACGCCACCACGGGTCAGCCCCGTGATACAAGTCAAAAAAAAAAAAAAAAAAGCACCCATTCCCGGAGTCGTTGCGTGAACTTGTGGGCGTGGCCGAGTTCAACCCTTGATTACTTCCAATTGACCATTACCTCTAACAAACTAGACTGTAGTCGATACAAGACGATCGCCCCTCGCCGCAACAATATTTGCACGCCCGTCCACCTCGGGGAAAAGGTGGTGCCTCATCTGTCCCCCCATCCATCCTGGTTTGAATAGAATCCGCCATGGCTTGAAATGTCCCGTACGCCGTGTGTATGTATGGTGTATGCGTGTTGTGTCGTTTAATCGGAAACGCAAGCGTGAAAGCTGTCCGTCGCCCCAGGCGCAAGCAAATGGGGCCTTCTTCGTATCGTTTAGATCGCCCTTGATTATAAAAAAAAGTGTAGGCTCTGAAAGGTATTTCGTAGTAGTGGAGTAGAAAGTCGAAGAAGAAGAAAAACGTTGGGTCGAGAGAAAAACACCGTCTAGGCTCGCCTGACCTCGCTATAGGCAGGCGGCAATGACGATGCAGCGGTCGCCGGGGCAGCACTAGCAGCAGGCGGCGGTTCCCGCGGCGGCGACGACATCTCGATGCTGCTGCTGCCGTCAGCCGCAGGAGCGGGCCCGGGAGCTCCTCCTTCTCCTCCCTTCTTCCCTTCTCCTGTCCCTACGTACGGCGGCGGCGCCTCCCCGAGCTCGTTGAGCCCCTCCTCCCTGCGTCTGGAACCGTGATAACCGGCGGCACCGGCCTGCTGCTGCTGCCGCCCGCGGCCGCCAGCCTCCAGATCCGGGCCGCCGTCGTCGCCGAGCCCGGCGTAAGGGTGGTGGCCGCCGCGGCGCCTGCGACCCGTCATGGGCACGCCCGGGCCGGAGCGGCGGTACGAATAGTAGTAGGACGGGTCGAGGCGGCTGTTGCCGTTGCCGCGGTAGTGGTGATGGTCGTGGGGCCCTCCTCCGAAGCCGTTGTTGAGGCCGTAGCGGCGGCGCATCATGGTGACGGCCAGGGCGAGCAGGCCGACCGTCATGACGACGAAGAGCGGCACCGCCACCAGGCGCCACCGCTCCTGCGCGTCGCTCGTCGTCGTGTCTGCCATCTTGGGCCGGTGCAGGTGCAGGTGGCGGCGATTCTCCCCTAGCCTCCTCGCCTAGAGGGCAAGTTGCGATGATATCTTTGCTGCCTCGGGAGCCGCTCCGCGCGCGGCTTGCTTGGGGGACCTGGTAGCTTGATTGAGCGTATTTCTCTGTATTGCTCGCCGGGTTTCCTGGATCGTTAAGCTGCGACGACGTTGGGGCTGGGGCGACCCTTGCGTTTATTAGACCGCACAACGCTGTGTGTCGTCGACTGGGCTGGCTTGGTGGGCTCAGAAGAAGGTCTCATCGCGGACCGATGTCGACATGATCGTGTGGTGGGCGCGTGGTCGCTCGAGGAGAAAATGGCGGGAGTCGTCGGCGGTTGGTCGGGTTGCTGGATCAGAACCAACCCTGGGGGCGTGGGTATCTCTTCCCAGTCCGTAGGTAAGGTAATATGAAGGTTATTCTTCTTCTTATTCTTTATCGATGCTTTCGTCAGGGTGCCTGGGCGGCGGGCGAATGGACAACCACTGACAGGATTGCGGAAGACGAGCGACACGCACGAGGGGGGTCCGGCCGCCTGAGACACTATTCCAATTTCATCTGGTTTCTCGTGCGAACTATGCTGGGTCGATCCGGCAGGGCTCCCCCTTGCTTCATGCACGCTGCTGGAACCAAAGGCGTGCTGCGGGATGGCACTTGCCGACGCAAAACCGGGGCCTTTTTTTTTTTTTTCTTTTTTCTTCGAAGCGACGATGGCGAGCGGGGAAGACACAAGAGAGAAGGCGAATTGTCCCGGGGAAAGAAACAGCGGTTCGCTTGTTTGGGTTGGCGAAGACCGGCGGGGCGCGGCGAGTGACGAGACTAAAAGACAGGGAACAACTCTCCACGGCCCACGGGGCAAATTTGTTGCTGTCACTCACCCCCTTGCATGTCCTTGGCCACAAAACCCCTGGCCTGCTGCGTAATATGGTTGGAAAGGGTGGTCTGGACGAGGCCCAAGTGGGAATGGACGCGACTCCTAGCCAACCCCACGGCTGGTCCTTCTGAGATGGGGCCGAAAGAGCTGGTGGAAATTGTTGGAACTGAGGGCTACGCTACTAGCACTGGGAGCTGGAGCTGGGAGCGCCTGGCTCCGCGAGAGTTCAATGCGTCATGTCAGCTGGCCGCCGCAACTGCTCGCCTTTCTTTTCCAGACAAGGTTGCGAGAAAGGCCGTTTCAACCCAAGCCCTGTCACTCGCCCTGCCTGCCTGGTGTCATTGCCGCCGGCCGGAATTTGCAGGGAGAATCGCTCTGGCTTCCAGCCTAAGCTCGTTTCGCATCATACCTGGCAAATCCGGCATATTTGCACTGACCCTTAAACCAGGTGAGAACAAACAATCCGGCCCAAACTGGGAAAGAATAACAACAATAGAACCCCGGAGGAAATCCGATCGTCCTGTTTCCTTGGCGTTTTGGTCGTCAGTCCGGATCGCGGCTCAATGCCAAGCCAACGCATTCAAGGTCGGACGCAAACAGCGCACAGCTGTTTGTGCCGCATATTGTAAGACGCACTCACGTACTCTTACAAACACGGATCTACACTACTCTCCAGGCCGGAACAGGGTCCGGTCGAGATGGAGGAAAGCCCCATGGCTCATTTGCTCCAGATAGTTCACACACCTGTCACTACCGCCCTTGTACCGTGCTGTCGAGTGATATAACTGCCTCAACTACCACAAAGTACCATCTATCATGACGGCACACGCCAACGATCCACTTGCCTGTGAGTTGGCTACACCGTGATATCCGAGTTTCAAGTTCCTTCTCGCAGGCTGGCTCCAAAATTCCGACAGATCAACGCAACAAGCCTGAGATGTCTCTTACCACCTGTTAACTCCAGCCCACTGTCCTGCTCGACGTATCTAAAATAAAGAAGGCAGGTGCCGTGCAAGCTAGGAGTCTACCGATAAGCCATCTTTGTTATTTCGGCGAGCGCCTGTTACGTGTTCATCTGGAGCCTCCCCGTACTTTTTGCCATCCTTCTCTTTTCTCGCTCGTGCCATCCCGCATGGCGCGTGATGCGATAAACCGAAGCAAAAGCCACAACATTAAGAAGAAAAAAGGAAGTGAAAAGAAGGAGAAAAGGTAAATACCAACCCAAACCAGTTCCTGCCATGCTGTGCTATAATAAAACGGTGAGGGGAAGATCTGTGACTAAAAACATACTGAAAACCATGTCTAATGCTGGGTGCTTGGTGTACGGGTGAGTAGGCAGGGGTACAGGTGCTAAGAAGGTGGGGGATAATAACAAATGAGGGGGGTTTATGTAGGGGTAGAAACGAACCGGCTGATAGGAATGAAACAAGCCCGGGCAGTGTTATTATAAACAAGAATAATCATCCCCCGTGTGTGAATTCGAAATGGCGCTTTTTCCGGTCTGCTTCGTCTTGCACATGAGGTAGCTTGGACCACATCTTGACGGATGTGAGACGGTGGCATAGAGATCGACATCTCTCACTGCTCCTCTTCACTTGTCCGTGGGCTCGCTCTTAACCTTGTGTTGCTCAAGCGCAGCAGCAAGGGCCTTACCCTTAGCCGCGTCTTTGACCTGAAGCATCCAGGTCTCGAGGCCACTGCCGCTGTCGGATGCGGTCGGCACCTTGACGTATTTGTCGCCCTTCTCCGTCTTATACGAGAAATCGGCGAGCAGCGCCTTGTTCATGACGATGTTACCCCTGGGCTCTCCACGCAGCAAAATCCGGACGACCCCCGTGGTCTTGTGTTTGAGGAGCCTGACGGGACCCACGCCCATCGTCTTCCACGGTGACTTGTCCTTCTTTTTGCCGCCATTCTCGCCGTCCGAGTCGCTGCCACTGCAGAGCTTGAGGGCCTTGCCGCGCACCTCAAAAACGACGTCCTCGTCCTCCTCGCCCGGTCCTCCTTCTGTTAAGTTGATTTGCGCCTGTTTTTCCTCGTCCGCGTCGTCAGCCTTGTTTCCTTCTTGCTCACTCCGGTTCGCAGCCGCCGGCTCCGGGGTGCCTTGCGCCGGAGTGGTGGCTAGACTTGAAGCTCCTCCCAGAGTAAAAGGGGTATCTGGGGGAACCGATACAGTTGAGTATAGATTCACTTGAAGGTCACTGGACTGTAGGAATGTCGGATGGGCCACTTACTAGTACCTGTCGAGGTGCCACCCATCGGAGGAGCAAGGTTGAAGAGGGGAGCCGCAGCATTGCCCTGGTCAGGAGCCGCGCCGCCCCCGAAGCTGAACACAGGGGTTGAGGCGCCGTTTGATGCGGCACTAGAGCCGCCACCGAAGCTGAACATGCCGCCAGACCCATTACCCGCGGGCTGGCTGGGAGGCCCGCCAAAGTTGAACGACACCGAAGCCCCGCCGTCGCTGCCACTGGCAAACGGGTTGTTGAACGACTTGTCGCCGCTGCCAGCAAACGCGAACGATCCAGGAGCAGATACGGTCCCTGATCCAAAGAGAATAGAGCCATTCGGTTCATTAGGTTGAGTGGTGGTTTGGTTTGTTCCAAAAGTAAACGAGGGAGTAGAGTTGCCGTTCTGCGTGGCACCCCCGCCAAAGCCGAGAGACGGCGTGGTGCTTCCGTTCTGCGTCGACCCGAAGGAGAAAGACGGTGTCGGTGCCGGGGCGGCCGCAGATGTGCCAAACAGGGTCGACTGCGGCTTGGGAGCCTCGGTCGTCGTCGCCGTGCTGCCAAACGAGAAAGTGGGGGTGGCTTGGGGAGCGGTACCGGTGGTAGAGCCCCCAAAAAGCGACTTGGTAGCCGGAGCAGCAGAGTCCTTAGCTCCGTCCACGGCAGGTGCAGAGTTGCCGAATAGGGTGGTGCTGCCAGTTGCGGCTCCGGCGCCGAACAGAGGCTTCGAGGCAGGGGTAGAGCTAGCACCGTTGGATCCGAAGCTAAAGGTTGGTGTGGCATTGGCACCCGCAGGCGCTGAGCCAAAGAGCGACTTAGACTCCGCTGGCTGGGATCCAGATCCGAAGATCAACGACGGCTTAGCAGAGGCCTTGGGGGCACCAAGACCGAGCGTCGGGGTCGAGGATTCCTGGCCCGCCCCCGAGCCGAACAGAGGCTTCGCCGCTGGTGCGCTTGCTGCTGGCGTGGCACCGAAGAGAGGCTTCGGCGCCTCGTCGGGTTTGGGTGTGCCACCGAACAGCGGTTTGGGTGCTTCATCGGGTTTGGAGGCACCGAAAAGCAACTTCGGCTGAGAAGGTTCATCAGCCTTTGCGGCGGCACCGAAGAGTGGCTTGGTTGCGTTGTCGGGCTTCGCGGCGCCAAAGAGCGATTTCGGGGCCTCTGTCTTGGATGCCGCACCAAATGATGGTTTGGAATCGGAGGGCGCGTTGGGATCCGCGCCGAACAGGGGCTTGGAGCCAGAGTCAAACAAAGATTTGGTGTTTGAGCCCGGGGTGAGGCCGAATGTGGGCGTCGATGTTTGACCAGGAACTGCTCCGAACATGGGATGAGCAGGAGCAGCCGACTTATCAGCAGGAGCCTTGTTATCCGATTCGGACTTTGTAGGCGCAACTTCAGTGCTGGAAGACGGCTTGAGGCCGGACAGGGCAGTGGACGAGCCGCCAAACAAGCTAGATGGCTGGGATGTCTGGGCCACATCTGACTTCTTCTCACCCAGACCAGTGGTTGCAGCGGATTTGCCAAAGAGAGCGCCCGACACATTGGCCTGGGAGCCAAACAGACTAGGCGCGGCAGCTGTCGGAGTCTGGCCGAACTTGGGAGCACTGTTGGCAGCGTCGTCAGATGAGGGCTTCGCCCCAAAGCTGAAGAGTTTCGGGGCAGCTGTCGTGGAGTCTGCAGGGGCTGAGGCGGCGGGCTGCGCGGTGCCGAACTTAATGGGGGTGCCGGCAGTCCACGTCTGATCTCCAACAAGAGGACGTTGATCCTTGATGGGGCTCGCGGGCCTCTCGATTTCCGATGCGGCCGGAGTCGGTGCGTGCGACTCGGTCGAGTCAAGAAGTCGCTTGGGCTTTCCGTCCTCGCCTCGAGTGATGCGATCAAAGATGCTTGGGCCAGTGGCAGAGGCGTCGCCAGCGTCGGACGACTCAGTGGACGAGGGGAAAGCGGCCGCCGAGCCAGATTTCTTGGCACCGAACAGGGCGGCAGGCGGTTGTGGTGTCGCAACGCTTCCGCTGGCGGCAGCGCTCGGATCGTCGCTCTGGCTAGCATCCTGTGGCTCAGATTCGTCTCCTGAGTCGCCCTCGTCACCGGCATCATTCTCAGCACCACTAGCTTGAGCAGATCCGGTGTCCGATAGGTGACCAAATATGTTGGGGCTCGGCGCCGAGAGCTTCGACGCCGGGGACTTGACGGAGTTCTCGAAGATGGACCTGGTGGCAGCCGCTGAGAAGGCGCTGGACTTGGGCTTCGAGGCAGACGGCGGCTCCACCGACATTTGGAACGTGTTGGAAGAGGAGGTCAATCCAGCAGGCTTGCTGTTAGCAACCTGCTCAAAGAACTTCTTGGTAGCCGACGGCGTCTTGGCAGGAGATGGAACAGTGGCCTTGTGGAGCTTCGGGGGAGCAGCGTCATCGTGATCGTCAGCCAGGCGCTTCTTGTTGCCCTTGTTAAGAGCAGGCGTGGCAGTCTCGGTCAGCGGCTCACGCTCGCCACGAGCGCGCTTGCCCTGTGACGGGGCGAACGTCATGGTGCTTTTGTTTGGCTCCTCCGAAGCCTTCCGCTTCCCAGTCCCGCGTGATAGAATGCCTTCGGTGCCGTTCATTCGGGTGGTCTCGTGGCTCGGCGCAGGCGCAGTGTCGGCCTCGTCTTCGGGGATCCCGTGGTCGGCCTTCCACTTGGACACCACCTCCTGAGAGGGCTTGATGCTTTTGAACTCGTATAGTCCGTATCGCAGCATGATCAAGCTGCGGCTCTTCTCGTACTCCTTTGCAAAGTTGAGAATGTTGAACCTCCAGTCCTTCTTGAGATAGATGTCGTCGGACACATACTTGAGCCTCCGCAGGTCAAGAATGCAGAAGAACTGTTTTCTCTGTGCCTCGGTGAATTCCTTGGGGCACAGGTCTGCCAGGTACTCGTCCGCATAAATGGAGCCGACTCGGTTGGGGTTCTTCGGGACCCTCCTGGCTAGCTCCTCTCCGGAGAGATTCGCGGGGGGCTCCGGGATCTTCATCGCAAAGAGCTCGCTCGGCGGTATCCTAGACATGCCGCGGCCAATGCTCTCTGATGTAGAGGCCCGGGCATCCGGACCCGGAGTCCCGGCCGAAGGGTGCAGAGACTCTTTAAAGGGCTTGGGGGTGCCTCGCCGGGGAGTAAATGTGAATCGGCCGCCGTCGGGCGCGATGGAGGCACGAAACATGGGACGTGGCGAAGCAGCGGCCGCGGAGAAGTTGGTCGCCTTGACCGTGCTGGTTGACAGCTTGCTCGACGGGCCCTGAGGGCGCTCGTGGATCTTGCGACCGGCCATCTGCGAAGTTGAGGCGCGCACCACTGGGCTCTCGGGGGATTCCGGGCGCTGCTGCTGAAATTTGACGCGTGGTCGCGGTGTATCGCGATGTGTTCCGTTCTCGAGCGCAGGCAGGCGATGGGCTGGGATGGGTGGAAGTCTCTCGGGCTGAGGCTCTGGCTCGTTGCGGCGCTTAACCGCGGAAGAAAAGATGCCACCCGAGATGCTTCCCCACCAGCCAGACTGCCTCTTGTCGGGGGTAGTCATGGCGACGGGGTGTTGTCGTGTGTGAAGTTGAAAGACAAACGTGAAAAGTTAAATTAGGATAGTTGTCGCGTCGTCGACATCTGACAATCGCGATGATGGTCGTGAAGTGGAAAAGGGGAATCGCGGGAGGTTGACTGATGCGGGTTTGGCGCGAAAAAATGCGAGCCAGCCAAGTGCGTCAAAGCAAGGCAGGCACGCTCGCGAACCAAAAGGCCCCGACGAACCGGTTGGAAAGAATCAAAAACACACCAACAGTCTCCTCTGATCGCGTCGATAAAAAAGTTCGATGCGGCGGGTCGTTTTCGCGGAACAACGGGTCGCTGTCCTAGGCGCGCATCGAACAGCGTCGACACGAGAGCGAGGCCGCTTTGGTGGATTGTTTTGTGTCGTGTTGGGGGAGGCGCCAGAAAAAAAAATTAAAGAGTTCACGGTGCGAGCGGCCCCTTGGGGTGGTTTGGCACGAATAATAAGGCGGGTCCCATAGAAACGAAAAGATGCATGCAGGGGCGTGAATTAGGCACAGACCACTTAGCGCCTTTCGGCCCAAGATGTGGCTGCCATCCAAGTAGCGCGTGCACGGCCCACATATGGCAAGCTCCCCCACTGGCTGTGTGAAATCCAATGTGTCAAGTGCTGCTGCCCACGCTGCCTTAGGCGCCAAATTCGTCGCTGGTCTTCGCGAGTCATAGCGGACTTGTTCGATTCATCGAGCAAGTCAAGTTGTCTCTAATCGCCAAGAATTTGACTCTCGCTCGACTGGGTGTCAGGCTTCCATCAGGGACCTGTCTTTATCCATTGTATTGCCACGCGCAAGAACGGATAGCCACCAACCGCAACATAATGCCCGTTGGGGCTCGGGAACAGGTCGCGACAAAATGCGAGGATCCATCATGCTGGACGCGAGCTCTCGGATGTTGAGCAAACCTGCGCCGTATAGACACCTCACTTGCCGGGACTGAAATCCGACACCATCACACGGGGGACAGCAAAGTCGTCTGGAACAACTGAGTTCGATTAACCCATACAAAGTGAAGCGTCTAAACCAAGTTCCCAGCACTGCTCATAGCTTGGCCTTGGTCTGGGCCTTCTTCAGAATGGGGTCCAGCTTGGTGGCCTTCATGACATCGCCCTTGATCTTGAGCTTGCCACTCATGAACAGCTTCTGTGCATTGGCCTTGCCGGTCACCAGGTTGCCAAAGTCGGCGTCGGATAGTGTCAGGGTGACTACAAAGGGAGTTGTTAGAATCGACCGAGACGACTTTGCAAGGCTGGCTCCTGCCGCTCCTCCAACCCTTGGAGGTCAATAGGGGCATGTAGTCAGGGACAACTCACCATTAGGCTTGTCGCCAAGGCCCTTAGCGACCTCACCCTTCTCGCGCAGATCAATGTGCCAGCTCTCGGTCTCGCCCGCCTGGTTCTTGAGGGTGAAGGCGAATACCGCCTTGCCCTGCTTCATGGCATCCTTCTTGTCGGCCTCGTTGCTCAGGGCGCCAGCGATGGCGTCGAAAGCGGCCGAGGAGGGGAACTTGTCTGGTTTGCGCGCATCGAGGGGGCATATTAGCGCCAGCTCTGGAGAGAGGCGGCATCGCCAGTGCGGATAAAAGGTATGGAGTGGTTCACGAGTTGGCTCGCCCATGCGACAAACTCACCGCTGGCTAGAGACATGGCTTTTCTGTGCTACACTGAAAAATGGTTGGTGGGTGGTACGAGGCGGCGTCGGCGTCTGTGCTATTTTGCGCAATGAAATCAATGCGAGAGAAGGATAGGTATGTTTTCCAAATAGATATGTAAGAAAGTGTAAGGGCCAAAAAGCTACTGGGGCAGGGCAAGACGTATTATAACCGGGAACAGAGACACTCGCTAACCCGAGACCAGGGTTCCTCTTCCTGATGACGCTCCCGCGTTCGTCGGGTTTGCGCCGAGCCGTGTGCGCACATGTGATTGAACCTCGGTGCATTTTCCCAGGAGTGTCACACTTCAGCCCACTGGGACTTCCCCACACGGAGCTTGTCGCAGGGGCGGCACCAGGGAGACCTCCCCAGGATGAGAAAAGGGCTAAGCGCTGGTAAATACTAGGCTTTCATTCCCGGGCCCCTCAACTCGTCACTGCCGGGCAAGTGCGGCAATGTTGCGTCGCATTGCAGAGGGCGTGTGGGCGTATCGCGTATTCCTTGTCAGATCGCCCAGCGCCTACAGTTGTGGTTATTCAGAGCCTGTTCTCGAACGAGGAAATGTCCAATCGTCGGCGTGCATGTCACATGGCCACGATCTCGCAAGTTGAGCTGAAGGCGTCCCATTCTAATAAAGGCAGTCTAATTTGGGCCGCAGACGGCCTGGGTCTGGAGTTATTCCTTCTGTCAGCGGTGACCGCAAGCATACCTAAAATCAGATCAGCTCGATGGAATACTCGAGCTCGGATTCATTGTGGCCGAATGCGGGGTTAGGGTCTCATTTCACCAGCTGCCGGGCCGCGGCGCGCGCCAATGACGCCCCACGCCAAGCAACAGAACGCGGCGGTTTTGCAGGGGGCCGGGTAAATTCTCCAGAGGCGATGCTGGACAGCAACCCGCCGGCGCAGATACGGCAGACGCGCCCATTGATCCAGAGCATAACCAACATTGGTCACCGCATGCCGAACAGCCCATACACACAACAGCAAACATGTCCTCATTAAGGAGAACAATCCACGAAAGCCTCCCATGTACGTCCACCAGAACCCGCGTCCAGCTTGAGCATGCCTATCTAACCCGAATCCCCCATCCCCTCCAGATGTCGACCCAGACCCAACCCCAACCCAGCGCGCGGCGGCCCAGGCCCTGATCGACGCCGAGCTCGACGCCTCCCCCCCGGCAGCCGGCGACCACCCGGACCTACCCGCGGCGCACATACCGCGCTTCACGCCGGCGTTCGAGGCCGAGCTGGGCCGCATCGCCGGCAGCCCGGACCCGACCAAGCCGACGCCGCTCCGCGCCATCGACACGAAGCGGTACGAGGCCCAGGACGACGACGAAGAAGACAACAACGCACCAAAGGACCGGGCCGCGCTCGAGGCCTCGCTGGCCCGCGCCCACACGCTGCACGCCTACCTGCGCCTGCGGCGCGAGCACCTGGCGCTGCTCGACGCGCCCGAGGGCCGCAACGCCTGGCTGGTCGGCAACTGGCAGCTCGAGGCCGAGCTCAAGGCTGTTGAAGCTGAGCTGGCCGCCGCCCGCCGCTCCGTCGACGCCGTCGCGCTCCGCCGCCGCCGCGCCCAGGACGAGGCCGCGCCCGAGCTGCGCGGGCTCGACGAGTCCTGGAGGAAGGGTGTTGGCCAGGCCGTCGCCGTCGAGGTCGCCGCCGTCGCCCTGCGCGCCGAGCTGGACGTTGCCGCCGCCGCGCGCTTCCAGCAGGAGCAGGCCGTCTGAGAGTTGGTGGCAGGGCGCCTGCCTGCCTTGCTGGATGGCGGTGAGTACGATGAATGTGATACAGTTGGTTCCGTTTTCCGAGTGTTCTTTGTTCGTCACATATCGGGTCTCAATCACACATGTGAATATCTACATATCAAGGCGTTCTGGATGGGTCAGGGAGTTTTGCAATGTCAACCTGCCAGGTTTTACGGGTATAGGTTTGCGCGATAATATGATATGCATAAAAAGGGGCATGTCAGAACCGCGCCTATGTTCCAGCCCACGTCGAAACAAGACAGCCCATAGGAGCAAAGAAGACGACCAGTTATGTTCGCGAGCGGTGATTCATAGGTACCTATCTAGTCTTTGCAACCAAGCTTGTGAAGAAAGAGAATGCTGTTGTAAACAAAACAAAACGACAAGATTATCAATCTGACAGGGAAAGGAGGAACAAGATGGGTGAAAATACTGAATCGGTAACCATGATCCATAAACGCCGCCCCAGCACGGGATCCTCTCCATCTTGAGAACAAAATACACAAACCCCCTCCCGGTGTGAAGAATAACGATAGAAGAGAGGAAGGAAACCGATTTCCTTCCAAAGTCAAGCTGTCGAGGCTGACCTAGTGCTGCTGGCGTTCTCACCAAACCAATACTCGCGACGAACGGGCATCTCGCTCATGCCGACTGCAGCGGGTCGATATCCTCCACTCCAGTCTTGATTTCCTCATACTTCGTCCGCCTGAGGATTTCTTCCAGCGGACCAAGCAGGCTTTGGAATGAGTTCTTGTCCAGAATGGCAAGCTTGCCATCCGTCTTGCCGACAACGCTCGCCGCTCGGCGGGTGTCGTTGAGCAGTGCCAGCTCGCCGAAGAAGTCGCCCTTCTTGTAGTTCATGATGGGTTGGTTTATGCCAACCTTGAACGCATCGGCCTCGCCGCTCACCAGGATGTAGAACTTCTCGCCGGGATCCCCCTGCTTGATTATCAGATCACCAGCAGAGAAGGTCTCGTCCTTGAGCGCGACGATGAGCTTCTTCCTCTCGGCGGCCGTAAGGGGTGCCAGCGCCGGCACGCCCTTGAGAAACTTGTCGTACATCTGGTAGCGCGCAGAGTTGGTCTCCATCAGGATGCGATTGAAGGTTACGCGGTCCAGTGCCCAGAGCACGCAGTTGGCTTCCGCCGACATGACCGTGGCATTGCGGAGGGCGTTGTGCATGAGTGCTATCTCGCCAAAGTGGCCGCCCGCTCCGACGGTGCCCTCTTTCTGACCGAGGCCGTCTGGGCCAGGTTGCATGGCGCCGGTCGGGTTCTTGTAGACACCGAACGAGCCCTTCTCAACCACGTAGAAGTAGTCGCCAACATCTCCTTGGATAATCACCTAGACATGGACAAGGACATCATTAGCCAGGGGTGCAATGGTGCCAGCAAAAGGACGTTGCAGATTCACCTTGATGTCCTTGGCAGGGATGATCTTTTCTTGAAACGCGCAAATAACCTGTGCCCTCTGCTCCTCGTCCAGCTTGTCAAAGACAAACTTGCCCTGCATAGCAGTCTTGAGCCAGGCTAGCTGCTTGTCTGTCTTTGGATAGACGGGTGGACTCCAGTTGTCGTCTGAATCCGCTAAAGGCTTCAGGGACTCGGCCGAGACAGAGGTTCTCCGAGCAAAGTTGTATTCGGCTGGGTAGCCCTCTGGGTTCAAGTGCTGCCTGGCAGCAGAGAGAGGGGCATCGCCGGCGCCATCCGAGCCTCCAAACGGCCCACCAAAGGGTCCGCTAAAGGTCGCGGTCGGGTTCGTGCTGAAGTTGGGAGTGGTGGGAGACGTGACAGCATCCCCGTCATCCTCATCCATGTCGGGGAGGACCACGGTGGGTGTAGGCCTTCTCTCCTCAGTCGGGCTGAATGGGTTCGAGTTCGCCCCGAAAGGGCTGGTGAATCCGCTCGTCGACATTTCTGGATAGAGAGCCGATGGGTACGGACTTGACGCAGATGCAGGTGTAGTCCCGGCAGGTCACCGATTCTGTGATCGCGGTCTAGGTGAACGATTGCCTGGTGCGTTGACAGAGTAAGCTTCTGACAAGCAACAGCGACCAGGTGGGAGCTGTTTGAGGAGCAGACAATTGTATAAATTGCGGCTGTTGTCGCCACCACACAGGGACAACAGCCAACACCGAGAGGATGTGGGTAGAGAGACGAAGGGGCATATACCTGACAACTGCTCTAGCTCCGTCCAGTGTGCCGGCTTGCCTAAGAATTTGTGTGCGTGCGTTTCTTGTTGCTGGTAGACAGTGTTAGACGCAAGTGGTCGGACTCTTCTAGAAGGTCTCGGGCCGCATGGAACTTGGAGGCCTGAGGGACATGATATGAGGCGAAGACCGCAGCAGGCGGTAGCTTGGGGAGATGGATCGAGCTTGGACGGATGAGTGAAACCCAGCACAAGAGTACGCCGAAAGAAACGTGTGACAGAGCGAAGCCCGTGTGACTGGATGACGGGGCGCTGGTAGGATGACGGGATGGTAGAAGGGGACGAGGACGGACGGCGAATCCGAAGCAGCTATGGATAAACGACAGGACTTACAATAGGCACAAGGCCGTGATTTTCGATGTCGTATCAATGAATAAAAAGTATTGAAGATGCGTAGGACGAAAGACAGTGGCTTTTCAGGTCGTCATTGGTGTTGGGAGGGGGGCTGGCAGCTGGGAGGCCAACGTTAGAGCGATACCAGCCAACGCGACAACAAAGGGGGAGGACGGTAGAACCGTGTGCTCGCGGTTGGCAACGCGGGGTGTTCCAGCCAATGTGTGATGCAAAGGCAAGGACGAGACCGGACACATGGGAGCACGTACAGCTTCAGAGAAGAAAAGAATCGATTGTGGATGGCAAAACAACAAGAGACGGATGTGGGTGGTGGTGGCTCGAGGGATGGCGTTTGGTGTCGCTCCGCTGGGGCGCGAGTTGGTCGACAGAGAGCGGAGGGGAAGGTTCAGCGTGCCTCGGTGGTGGCAGCCCGGGTAAACGCACAAATGGGTAAGACGAAAGCACGAGAAGGAGCTTGCCGTGCAGATGAGCTTGAACGGCACGGTCCAGGAAATCGAAGCTGGCGAGAGGAGAAGGAGGCAGTCTAGCAGGCTCGAGCTTCTGAGCCAGCACGGAACGAGGTTAGGGCTGGAAGGCGAACCCCCTTTCGCATGGAGGAGGAAAGTGGAGGTGGGGGGCACCAAGAGAAGCGGGCGACGGGTGTCGTGCTGCTGCTCGTCACCCCCAGCGACCCACCCGCCGGCCTGCTGCGAGCCAGTCAGGGTACTCTGGGACCCCAGCACGGGCCAGCCCATGACAGTCAACAGCCCCTCCCACGCCAGTCAATTTCACGTCGAACCCTTCTAGAACGTGCACGGATCGCTAGTGGGCTTCGTCCACCGCCCACCTCTTTAGCTTCGATGCTTCTCAGGAAGCTTCCGTGCAGCTGGGGGCGGGCAAGCTGCCGCTGGCTGCCTGCTTCAATCCAATGAAGATGACGGTGCCACCAGTGCTGGGCAGGAGCGGGCAGGCAGCTGCGCCGGCCTTGCGCCCAACAGTGCCCAGGCCGCTGTAGCCCATCGGACAAAGCAGCGCCCTCCAATCACAGCGTTTGCACATGCAAAGCGCCCGCCCCAGGTTCTCGCGCCTGTGCAGCCGGTATTATCTGGCAGGTGAGACTGAGACCTGCCTGACGACACCCTGAGGAGCAGACGGCGACCCAAGGGCCCCGAGCTTGTTTCCGATTCTATTCTATTGCAACCCTCGCGCCCAAGCTTCGTCCGAGCACACTCAACGCAGCAAGGGCCTGGAGGGTGACAAAAATCGTCTTGATCGGTCCCGTCCCTCTCACTTCCGTCCTTGTCGTCCGTCGGAAGTCGATGGCCCTTCCTTTGCCGGACGATCGCTTGATTGTGTAGGAGTGGCACAAGAATAACGCACACGCAACCCCACTGAAACATTGTGCGAATCCAGAGGAACAGGTGTTGCTGCCGATGCTGTCGTTACGGAGCGCTTCGTCAGCTGTACTCGGTACCAGTGATCAAAGACTGGGTGCCTAGTTGGTGCATGGTGGTGTAGCTGCTATGTTTGGGGTATCTCAGACAGACGGCCAAGTTTCTTCGTCTCAGGACCAAGACCGAACATTTAACGCTGAAGCCCAGGCAGCGCACAGGCCCGTACCTGGGGGCTGTACGTTGAAAGCAAAAAAAAAAAAAAAAAAAAAAAAAAAAAAAAAAACNCCGTACCTGGGGGCTGTACGTTGAAAAAAAAAAAAAAAAAAAAAAAAAAAAAAAAAAGCCAAGCTCGCTCTCCCACTTCACTTTCACGTCGCGTGGAGTGCTGCCATGAGTGCTCAGCCACGAGCGGCGTTGTGATGACCATTCCGTAGGTGTACTTTTGCAATGAGTTGTATGGTGTCCTCGACTCGCATAAGCACCCAACCAAGCTGACAGGCAATAACTAAATAAAATCATAGTCGGCGGATTAGGTTGAAGCGACAGTATGTGATTGAAAAATAGCATATAAAGTGCGAATAGCTTCGTAAAAATTGATACCTGTGAAGGAGCAAAAACGCGGCTTCAAAGGTCAAAACAAGCTGTGCCTTCGGATTTTGCGCTGAGATGAGTGCACCGTGCGCCAAACCGTCCAAATTTAGACTGGCCGCAGCACTGGCCGCGCCTTTGGGGCTGCTGATGCAACCCACCTCTCAGGGCGGGTTGTGGCTGAGCAAGGGGCCGTTGAATTCCCCAAGCCGACGTCTTTTCCTGCTCAAAGGACGCGCCAGCCACATCCTTGACGACAGGGTCCGCTCCGTTCTTTGACGCCTGCAACTCCTAAAACCGCGCGACATCGCTTTCGGCTTTCGGCCACAGCGGCAGAACAATCGGAACCACGACAGCATCACCACGATACGATCGACCGACCGCCCGACCGCGTCCGAGACCCAGAACAACCACGAAAGCGCCACAGCCGGTCGGTCTACCGACTCCCAGCCGCGCAGAATGGCCGGAGGCTCTCCTCCCCCGCCGGGGCACACGGATTCCGTCAATTCACACGACGACGAGTCGAAACAGGACAAGAAGAAGAGCAAGAGGCCTGCCAGTAAGCTGCCTCCTGCGCGTTGGGATTCTGGGTGATTGATGGATGCGCCAGATCGCGGGATGTTACTGACAAATCTCCCTCACACCGCGTAGACACGGCTTTTCGGCAACAGCGGTTGAAGGCATGGCAGTATGTTTGTCCATCACTCCGCCCTCCCCTATGAATTCGCGACGCTGGCTCAATGGATAGCACTCTAATTATGCGGCAGACCAATTCTTACCCCGAAGACGGTGTTGCCGCTCTTCTTTGCAATCGGCATCATCTTCGCCCCAATTGGCGGCGCCCTCTTCTACGCGAGCACAACTGTAGGTCTCGGGATTCTCGTCGGATGCGCCAGCCGTTTCGGGCGGTCGCTGATATTGACGTTCCCTCTATGCTCAAGGTCCAAATGATCTCGCTCGACTATACATACTGCGCCAGAGATGCGCCTCTCAGCAACGAGCGGTCAGGGGTCCGTGACATGCCCATCAGCCTTATCAAGACACAGTTCCGCTCCACGAGCCCCATCAACCCCAAGTGGCGCAAGACGGAGCGCAACGTGACCTTTGACGGCCAGGCTGTTCCGACGACGACGTGCCACCTCGAGTTCGACATCCCTGAGCCCATGGGCCCGTCGGTGCTCATGTACTACACCCTCACCAACTTCTACCAGAACCACCGTCGCTACGTCAACAGCTTCAACGATAAGCAACTCAAGGGGCAAAAGATGGATCTTGCTGCCATCAAGTCGTCCACCTGCGCCCCTCTTGATGTCATCGACGGCAAGCCCATCTATCCTTGCGGCCTGATCGCCAACTCCATGTTCAACGACACCATCGGAGAGCCCGTGCTGATCAAGGTGCCCCATTCGGCCAATGACAACCGCACCTTCTTCATGACGGATAGCAACGAGATCGCCTGGCCGTCGGACGCTGACCTGTACGGCGACTTTCCCAAGGATATGAAGTACGACGAGGTTGTCCCGCCCCCAAACTGGAAGCTGCGGTATCCCAATGGGTACACCGATACGCGCAAGCCCCCGAACCTACACACTTGGCAGGCCTTCCAGGTGTGGATGAGGACGGCGGGTCTGCCCAACTTCAGCAAGCTGTATCGTCGTAATGACACCGAAGTGTTGGTTAATGGGACCTACACCGTTGCAATCGACCACTGTAGGTTTCTTTCATCTTTTGCTGCTGGCCGTAGCCACACCACCCCGTGTAATCTTCCGCATGCGGATGATAGCTGACCCTGAATTCTTAGACTGGCCTGCGGACAAGTTCCGAGGATCAAAAAGCCTCCTCCTCACCACTAAAACCGTGATTGGTGGCAGGAACCCGTTCCTGGGTATTGCCTACATCGTTGTTGGTGGTATTTGCATCATCCTGGGTGTTATCTTCACCGCCAGTCACCTGATTAAGCCAAGGTATGTCGCAGCCTCTGTAGCCGTTCGCGGTTGCCTGGCTATCCTTACGTTGCTGTTGTACTAAGCAGGATGTCCCGCAGGAAACTTGGTGACCAC
Organism: Magnaporthiopsis rhizophila; assembly: GCA_003049465.1. Classification (NCBI taxonomy): domain Eukaryota; kingdom Fungi; phylum Ascomycota; class Sordariomycetes; order Magnaporthales; family Magnaporthaceae; genus Magnaporthiopsis; species Magnaporthiopsis rhizophila. The sequence continues at coordinate 49,006 of PYSS01000118.1, forward strand.
ACCTATCTCTCATGGAACAACGCCCCAGCTGGCAAAAAGGGGGCTGCTGGGGCGCCGCCTAGCACGGCGGTGTCGTCCGGGCGCGACTATGGCGGAAGGGGTGAGGCATAGAATGCTGGAGAAGGCCCTTCGTCATGGTTGTCATCACCGTTTCCCTCCCCGTCGCACTCATGTCTCGCCAGGTCCAAGCGATTAGCCGCCAGGGGCACGCGCAACCGGCAACATCAACCTGCCACGCCCGCAGGCGCCACCCGTCACTTGCCAGTCTCGTCCTCTGCGATCTCTCGGCCCGCTCTCACTCCTTGCACGCCACCTAGGTCTCGCGTGGTCAGCGCATCGGACGATGCGACAACACTGGTAAACAGCGTCAACAGCCTCGCCAGCATTCAAAACAGCAGCACATGTCGCACTCTGTCCGATGTCAACGGTGGCACTGGCGCCCGCAGCAGCCGCCACCACCGGCTCGCCAGCGGAAGCATCATCAGCCACAGCACAATGCTTCCGGGGCCCACTCCAGGCACCCCTAGCGTTCAAGAGTCGCAGCCCGACTCGCCTGCCGGAGACGAATGGCGTTTAATAGCGCCGCACCGAAGTAGGGCGTGAATCCAGCCCCGCAAGGGTTGTCGACCAAGACTGATGACTCTGTTCCTTACCTACCCTTAAGATCTCAACGTGCTTTTCCTCATCATTATTTGTCTTGCCGGGTTTTGGTTGTGTATATTTTATTTCTAGACCTTGGTCGGCCGACGGTGGTCAAGGGGTGGCGATGGAAAGGTGTGCCGGAGATACTAACTAAAAGAACGAAAACACGAAGAAAGGAAAAACCGAAAACCAAAAAAAAAAAAAAAAAAAAAAAAAAGAAATACCAGCCGCTTCAAATTTTGGAAAGAAGACAGCAACGAGAATTGGCGTCCGGGACTTTTGCTTTTGTTTCCTATGTTTGTTGTTGATCGGTGAGGGAGGGGTCTGGCTCCAGTGGCTGTTTTGTTTTTCATCTGATTTGTATGAGTACCATCATGCCGCTCAGTATTCCCATTATTTTTTTTCCATGTGCCTCCTCTTTCATCAGACTGTGCTCTCAAGTGCCCAATTCTCCCCGCAAAGCTGGGCCTGATGTACCGCGGCATTGCGGCACCTGCCAGACTGGGCGGTCAAGCAGACTTCTTCCGGGGTTTCTTGTATAACCCGAGGTTGGCTGCAGCTGACTGCCCGTGACCGGGTCTCATATATAATGGCTAAATTGGATCACATCCCGTTTTTCTTCCCTTGTCCTCCCACCCCTTCCTTGCCCACACTGCTCTCGTGCGGATCGGCAGTCGAAAGCCCAGAGGCATTGACGAGCGGCCGAGCCACCCACCTGCCTTCCACCAACCGGAGCTCAATGAAGTCCCCTTCCGCGGGTACTGAAGTTGTAAGCATAAAACATGATCGGTAGACGGATCGGTCGCTTGCCAGCCCAACCTATGTTCCCCAACCATCCATCAATGGTTCGGGCAAATACGCCCGGCACTGTATTTGATTATATTGGGGGCCCCCTTGCTGCCCTCCGTTCCGTTCATTGCTCAAATTGTGTACCCTGTCATGTATGCACAGTGGTGGCTTACCTCGCTTTCCGCAAGTCCACGACCAAGGTCGGCGTCGCTCCGTTAAGGGGTGGTTCTCGCATTCCCGCCCACGGCATGACTGGACAGGGGCGTGCCCGGCGTGATGTTGTTCGGCAAGTTGTGTGTGTGGATGTGGGTGTGTCTGCCAAGCTGCTGCCACCAATCTCTTAAATGCAGCCGAGGATACCGGCACCGTGGCGATGCGGTCGACCTGCCGCCGTGCTCACGGGAAGGGAAGACATGCTTCCGAACGGCAGAGAGGGGCTATGGTTCTGCTATGCCGGATCTCGGACCCTTCTCTCTGAACATTCCTCTTCTATAAAGTAGTGCTTTCTGTCCCCGTGATATCTTTCCGTCTGTCTGCAGAGGGGACCCGTCAACAGCAGCAAGGAACCCCCGTTCTCAGCACCAACAGCCAAAGAATCCGTTCACGACCTCGCCCCCTGAAAGATCCTCGCACCCTTGCATCCCTGATCATGAAGCTCTCCCTCGCCGCCGCCATCGTCGCGGCCAGCGCGCCTCTCGCGCGGGGCCACGCCATCTTCCAGAAGCTGTCGGTCAACGGCAAGGACCAGGGCCAGCTGAACGGGATCCGGGCGCCCAACAACAACAACCCGGTCTCGGACGTCAACAGCAACAGCCTGACGTGCGGGACGCCGGGCACGACGTCCAGTAAGGTGATCGACGTCGCGGCCGGCGACAAGCTCGGCGCCTACTACGGCCACGTCATCGGCGGCGCCCAGGTCCCCAACGACCGCGACCACCCCATCGCCGCGTCGCACAAGGGGCCCATCCAGGTGTATCTGGCCAAGGTGGACAATGCCGCGACGGCGAGCACCAACGGGCAGAAGGTATTTTCTTCTTCCTTTTTTTTTTTTTTTTTTTTTTTTTTTTTTTTTTTTTTTTTTTCTTTCACTGTGGCCTTTGTTTGTTCGAAACAGATAAAGTAGATAATTGGATTAAAGGACTAACCCAAAATCCCCGCCACAGTGGTTCAAAATCGAGTCCCAAGGCTTCAACTCGCAGACCAAGAAATGGGCCGTCGACACGCTCATCGCGAACCAGGGCTGGTTCTACTTCAACCTCCCCACCTGCCTCGCCCCCGGCCAGTACCTGATGCGCGTCGAGCTGCTGGCGCTGCACAGCGCCAACCGGCCGAACCAGTACCAGTTCTACAGCTCGTGCGCGCAGATCCGCGTTTCCGGGTCCGGCACCCTGTCGCCGGCCCAGACGGTCAAGTTCCCGGGGGCGTATACGAGCAACGACCGCGGCATACTGGTCAATATCTACGGCGCCGGTGGCGCCACCGACATGTCCGGGTCGGGAGGCGTTTATTACCCGCCTGGGCCGGCGGTTGTGAAGTGCTAGAGTGCTGTGTGCTGGCTGTTGCTGTGCTGCCGGTTGGTTGGCCACTTACAGTGAAGAAGCCTTTGTGTATTTCAGGGCTTTCTGCACACAAGGTGGTCAGTCCCTGCACTGCCCTTGTAGGATGATACATAAGGGTTAATCAATACATGAAGATTCCTCCATACAGAGATACCTAGGTATCTGCACTGCTTTTTGACCTTGGGGAAATACATAAGGTCTATCATAGAACCAGGCACAGGAGGCCCAAAATAAAACGCGCACCTCGATCACCAAAACTAGATTTGCCGTGCACCCGTGGTCACAGCAGCAAAAACACCTCCGAATTTCTTTAAACCAAGCAAAGAAAAGGTAAAAACAAAAACGTGAATACCTTATGAGCATTATTACTTGTAAATGAAATTTAAATTGCAATTTTAAATCTGTGTGTTGAGAAAGTCGCCCCTTTTGGCATGTGCAGGAGGGTCCTTTTCCAAAACTAACCCAAGCTTGATGTGTCAGATATCAGCTGCCAACGCCCAGCTCAACAGGTCACACTTTCGGCAGAGCAGGACACCCCTCTTCTTAAAAGCCTCTTTGTGCTCCTCGCACGCGACAGTGACGTTGTGGGCATGACACCCACAGCCGTCGCTCTCGGCGTGCTCGGCGCAGGGCAGCCTCCGGAACCGGCAGCCGCACGAGCCCGGCGGAGCCTTCGCGGCCGGCGTGTCCCCGGCCCTCCACGCCCGCCGCCGCGCCTCGAGCTTCTCGACCCGCCCCTTCCACACGGCGGCGGACCGGAGCACGGCGGCGTCGCTGGCGGGCTTCGGCTTCACTCCTTTTCCATCAGATGATTCCTGCGCTTCTTTGGCGTCACCGCCGTCCCCGGCCTCCTCCTTTAGGCCCAGCGCCTCGAACGCCGCCGCCGTCTCGGGCGCGTCGCCGCCCAGGTAGTCGAGCGCGACCTGCGCGCGCAGCAGCCGGAGCCCCGCGAGCCCCGTGCGCGGCAGGCTCGGAATGATCTTGTAGACCCGTTCGTACTTGCGCACCAGGGCTCCCACCTCGGCGATGGGGTCCCAGCTGCTGCCGCTGTGCTGCTGCTGCTGCTGCTGCTGCTGCTCCCAGAGCCGGGCGCGGTACTTGTGGCCGAAGCGCACCTTGTCGCGCAGCATCTCGCACCACTTGGCCGCCAGCTGGCCCTCGCTTACCGACAGGGCGGCGGCGCCACTTCGCCCGTCGAGAATGTCGGCGCGCCGCCGCATCACCGCCAGGAAGACCTCGGCGCCCACCGGCTCGACGGTCCACTCTATGTCACGGTACTCTTGCTGGAACGAGCTCACGGGCTCCGGGGCGGTGACGCGCCCGGCCCGGTGGTTGGCGTCGGCGAGGATTTTGGTCAGCGCGTTGTTGGTGCCCTTGAGCCTGGTGATGCGGCTCCGAAACTCGGCCGTCACTGCCTCACGCGTCGCGTCTCTAACCTCGTGCAGCATCTCGCCCTCTGTCTGCTGTTGCTCTTGGACGGTGGTGGTGTTGGGCGCGGTTTCGTTGTCCCGGCGTCCGCTCTGGGTCTCCTCCCCTAGCGGGCCGTGCTTCTTCTCCGTCCGCATCAGGCGCAGCATGGCGGCGTCGAGGGCCTCGCGCGTCTCGTCGATGTCGCCCTGGCACAGCAGCAGCTCGTCCTGGCAGTCCCTGAGCTCCCTCTCGCGCCCGCCGCACTGCACCGCGAGCTCCCGGCGGTGAATATGGAGCCGCCGCGTCTCCGCCGCGTACCGTTGCAGCTGCGCCTCGGTCTTGGTTAGGGTGCGCTTGAGCTCGGCGTTGTCGCGCTCGAGCGTGTCGCTGTGGCTGCGCAGGTCCATGACGTGCCACTGCGCCGTCTTCAGGTTTATGTACGTCTCGTCGCCCGCCCGGTCCAGGGCCTTGTTCATCGCCGCAATTTTCTGGCGGCTCCGGAGCTTGCATAGCGCGAGTTCGCCCAGCTTCTTGGTGTGGCTCTGCTCGAGGGCCCTGAAGGCGTCGCTGTCGCGAGACATGCCCGCCATCTCTGCCTCCTGGTCGAGCATCTGCGACGCCAGGTCATCCAGAACCTCGCCCTCCTCGCCGTGCTTGTGTAGCAGAGTCTCGACCTCGTCCATGGCCTGCTGCTGGATCTCGGCTAGGACCGACAGCCTGCGCTCGTCGCCGCGCAGCTGCCTCTCCATGGCGGCGTCCTTGTCCTCGACGGCGCGGTCGATCTCGTGCTGGAGGTTCGCCAGCCTCCCGACTACGTCGCGGCCGGCGACGATGAGATCGTGGACTCGGTTGTAGATGATGTCCAGCTTGGTGCGGCCCTCGTCGTCGCCGCTGCCGCCGTCGGAGGCGGCTCGGCTGTCGTCGTTGTCCCCACTGCTTCCCAGGCCTAGACTCTCTCGGTCAAAAGTTTTCAGGAAATCGTCCTGCGCCTCTCTGGCCTGAGCGAGGTCCTTTTTCAGAGAACCCACGATTCCCTTTAGCTCTCTGTTCTCGGCCATGACCTCGCTGGCCGAAGGCAGTCCGCTAGGAGCGGAGGACCATAGGTTGCTGAGCATGCCCCCTTTCTTGTGTGTGTTGAGATCCATCTTGGTCTCCTCGAGCTCGCGCGTGAGACGAACAACTTCCTTGTGCATATTCTCGTTCTGGGCCTCGCTCGCCTTCAGCTTTTTGGTAGCCTCGGCTTCCAGCTTTGCCGACTCGAGTGCCTCTTCTCCCAGGTTCTGCATCACCAGGTATTCAACCTGCATCTTGACCTCGTCTTTTTGCTTCCGAAGCTCAATCGCGCTGTCCCTGTAGACGTCCCTTTCCTGCTCGAGACTCCTGCATTTCCTTCTCCATTCTTCCTCCAGGATGCTGAAGTCTGCTGCCCTCTCAATGGCCTCCTTCAGCCTTTCGACTTCAGCAGGGTCTCCCAGGAGGCTGTATTTTGCCTGCTGAATGGCGAGCTTTTCAGCCTTGATATCGGCAATCTCTCGCTCCAGCAATTCGTTCTTTATCGTCAGCTCTTCTAGCTGGATTTCCTGGCTGCTGGGATCGTTGCCTGCCAGGCGGTTTGCAAGGTCATCCTCCCGCTCCTCCGACCTCGCCAGCTGCTCTTGAATGTGATCCAGGCGCCGCCGCAGCGAGCCGTTCTCGCCGAGCTGCTTGGACAGCTCGGCCTTGCACTGCTCGAGCTCGGCTTTGCACTGCTTGAGCTTCTCCTCCGCTGCCTCCTGCGTAAACTTGCGCGCCGCCTCGGCCTGTCTTGCCGGCGGCTGCGCGCCGAATGGTGCGTTCGGGGGGTCGAGGGGGATGAGGCGATCCACCTTGATGGTGCGGGGACCAGCGATAGGATGAGGCCCAGGTCTGGACGGCTGTGACTCCGTTGGCAGGTTCGGATTGGTGCCGGATCGAGTAAGCGAGGAAGCAGGTTGTAAGGAGTGGTGACTGCTACCCAGACTTGGCTCTGAAGAGTCATCGTCGGAGTCGTAGCCGTTTTCTCTACTATCTGTGTCCGCCAAAGACCGTCGCGGTGCAAAACTAGCCGCAGACGCCTCGCCTAGGTCTATGGGCTTGCTTATTATGCGCCCGTGAGGGATGTATCGATCGTCGTGGGCCTTTGCGAACCGCGCGATTGAGGGGGTAGCATTGACGTATCTATCGTCATTCTCAGATGACGACCCGTATTCCTCGAATCTCACCTTTCTTGGGACGGTTGGGGAGAACTGTATGTCCATGAGGCCAGAATCGCCGGACTCATTGCGGGAACTTACAGACTGAGTCTCCTCGCCGTCCTCTGTTGCATAGTCGGCCTCAGTGGTCTGCCTGTACTCATCCTCCATATCCTCCGCAGTGGGGAGTTGGTGGTGGTCTCCTTTCATTGTGAAGATTGTGAAGACGGTGATGACAAGTTGTTTGGGTATGAGAGGATATTCCGGTGCACAATGATGGGACTCGACACTTGACACAGAGACGAAGAACAGTTGTGGTGATGGAAAGGGGACACGGGGCGTCACAGGATAGATGCCGCCGCCCGGACACTCACTTAAATGCCTGGCCACAACAAAGGTGCCCTTGAGGTGGTTCGTGTGTTAGGACACAATGCCAACAAAGAGACAAAGATGGCTTGTTCGGGTTTACCTCTTTGGTGGACGCCATTACAAAGACGCAGGAGTCGAGCACCTGAGAACACACGCTCGAAGGTCTGGCGACATGGCAATATTGGAACCTGCTGGTTTCTTGTTGTCAGCCTTCGTTTACTAGGCCTTGCAATCATTGGGGTAATCTACCAATATATACATGGAGAACAGCTCGCAGTCACCGCAACAGCAACAAGGGTACATTACCATCAGTGTTGCGAAACTACCACCTAACCCAACGCTTCATCAATACTGGCAGCCACTGCAAAGCTATCCTAGTAGCCCATTTGACTGAGCCTACCGCTAGTAAGACGCATTTGTCGAACGAATTGTCTTTATTTACTGCCTGTTATTCTTTCGAGATGAACAATCACATCTTTGATACTACATGTACACCGATCATTAAATGAAAGAAATGCGACAAAATTTCATGTCTCATTGATTTATTCGACTCAGGGGAGTCGACACAACTCACTTACATTCAGTTTAATCCATACCAACCTCTCGTCTCACGCAGAACCGGGACCGTTATGACGGTCGCTGATCGACCGGCCCTTCATCCTGCGCAAGCCAGAACGGGGCGGAACCGACAACTCCGGCGCCTTCCCCTCCTTCACCCCAGCGGTCGCCTCCTTGTCGCCATCGCGGTGCCTCATCGCGATCTCCTCAGTCTGGATGATAGTGAGCATCTCGGCCGCGTGCCTCTCGGCCTCGAGGAGTCCGCCAGCGGCGGCGCGCACGTAGAGCTCATGGGCGCCGCGCCAGTCCCGGGTAGCGCGTAGCGCGTGTGCCTTGTAGAGGCGAGCCCGCGCCTCCAGGTCCGGCCGCTTGTACCTTTGGGCAAACTGCAGAGCCTCGTCGGCTAGGAGCAATGCCTTCTCGCGGCACTTTTCCGGGTCCGGGTCGCTGGTTGCGACGGGGTGCTCGAGGAGGATCTGCACCTGCATCAGCTGGGCATTGTGGGCGTTGGTGAGGGCCTGGGCCCCGGGGGCCCTGATCGATGGTGAAGACTCGGGCGACATCCTTGCTGCGTAGTGCGTTGGGTGTGTATATAGGAGTGGTACTGTGAGATGAGATGTCGTCCGGTGTAGCGATGTGATATGATTGCACTTGAGCTTGCTGGAGAGGACGTTTAAAGACCTCGTCTATTCCTGTTACCTCGAGCGACCCGGCTGGCGTTTATACAGCACCTTCTGGCGTTCATTCTTGGACTTATACAATGCACGTTTTCTTTCAGGCCTGGTCACGGCGCAGTGCAGAACCCCCTGGTTCGCTGGTTGAAAGACCAGGTTTCATTGTTGTCCGGATTATTCCCGACCAAGTCAAAGCCGCGGCGGACAGCCGGCCCTTTGTCGTATCGCAAAGAAGAGCTTCTCAGTGTCGCCTGGGTCGTTTGGGAGGATTCTCGATTTCTTCGGTCGTGCCGTCTTCCTGTGTAACAACCGCGTGCTCTTCGAAGTGATACGGCAGCTTCTCGCCCGCACACTCAAGCCGGCGCTTGTGGTTCGAAAAGTGGGCTCTTGGGATGGGCAGACGCTGAAGGTTCGGCTGACTTGCATCGCCGATCAGTACAGCATTGTAAACATACTGCATGATGGAGGCGAAGGTCTGGACGCCGTCTGGCGTACACGCTCCCCTGCCGGGATACCACGCTTTGTAACACCGCCACTTGACCAGTCCGTTGGAATGCAGGAGACAAAACCATTGGGTCCTAAGAGGCAGATACAAGCATTGCCGTCACGAATTAGTATGTGGGAGCATTTTGTCTTAGATGCTTGCTGACGTGCGAGCTCTAGTGACCACTTACAGGAAATCCCGACAGCCGACTTGTGTGATACCCGGGCTCCCGTAGAAAGGGGGAGCATCGACGTAGCTGAACGGGAAAAGCCCCTCGGTTTTATCCACGGGAGGATCTGCGACGTCCAGAAAGTCCTTAATAGTGGCGCCGTCGGCTACCTCAAACCCTAGTGGGAGAAGAGAAAAGATGGGGTTAGACATGTAGAGCTTCAGAGTGGAGGACGAAAAGGTCTTGCGGTGGATGAGCCAGACTTACAAAAAGCTGCAGTAGCATTTATAGATGGCCCATCGTAGTGCACTGGCTTTGCGGCGAGATAGGTTCTCGGGCTGGGCATGCGGGCCACCTCGGGCGAGCAGCGGACTCCCACGGCCAGAACGGATTTCGACTTGACGGTCACCTCGACGGGCGCACCCTTTAACTGGAGCCTGAGCACGGCATGGTTGTTGAACGGGTACCTCTTCTCACTGATGCCTTCTGCGAGCGTGACGGGTAGGCCTGGGTTGTGCCTAAGGAACTCGACAATGCAGCTGTCACAGGGCCGCCGTTTTAGATCCTCAAACCCGTCGGTTTGGACGTAGATGGTCCCTGCCTCTGGGAAGGCGTACACGCTTTCCTGCTCGCTGTAGGCCTCACTGCGCGCTTGAGATCGCGTCCCGGTGAAGCCGTATTTGGTTCTGATTTTGGCTGCCGTGCTGTCGGAAATGGTGATGATGGAAGAAGAGCAGCTATCGGGCTCGGGGGTTGGTGCTTGGGTGACTGTGGTGGCATCGTTGTCGGCCTGCCGACACCGGCTTCGGGTTTCCATGATGTGTGCTTGCGACATGGTTTTGAAGGATCTCGATATGAAGTATTTGCTTGCTAGGGAGAGATAGGGCGTAGATGGCCATGTCCCGACATATTAGGACACCTCGACGATGGGAGACTGCTATGGGTCAATAGGCACAATAGCAGCACAATGGAGCGGCACAAAGAGCGTTGCGACATCTCAACGGCAGTTCTGGAGCAGCAAAGACGGAGCTCTGACTGCTACTATGAATAGATTATCAACAAACGGGCGCATCCGAACAATACCTCTTTCTCCACGAGGAAGTGATTCGGCCCCACACGCACACAACAGCAAGGGCCTGGCGCTTCGAGCCTCCAACCGCTCCCTCTGGACTCATCTGTTGAAAAAGACGTCAGTTATCTGGTGCCCAATAGTAACGTCACCAGCCCCGGCTGGATATTAAGGCAGCTGGCATATTCGGTAAGCATAGCCGCTGATACTCGATCCATATCAATGTTAAAAGGGGGTTAAAAAGGGTATGGTGCCAGTTGATTATTTTGCCTAGTGACAGTTTTCGTTAGAAACCTCCGGAGGAGCGCGGTAGCAGAAACGAGTATCTGGTAGCCTTTCGCTTAATGCCAGAGCTTTAAGTGAGGTCGAAGTGATCGGTATCTGCCTTATAGGGTGAATCCTCTCGAGACGTCCCGATTTGGCATGCACACGGCCAAAGGGTTAGGGGTGAGGGGCTTGCTGCGTGGTGTTGGGTTGGTCAGGGCACGTGACCATCGGGTCGACCCGGCTCCCAAACGCAGGCCAATTGGCGGCCAATCAGGTGCGGCCAATTGGGAAAGGCCGGGAATCGTCGAGCCATGATTTCCAAGGCCCGATTGAAGCTCTCAAGTGTGACGGCTGGAGATACCTCAAAACACCGCAACCGCCCCCAAACCAGCCACAACCAAAATAATAAGCCGTTGACCTCATCCCCGGCCGACTGCGAAAATGGGCATCTGGGACGTATTTACCGATATGGCCGACGCGGTTAAGCCGTGGAGCGAAGCCGAGGCTGAGTCACCCGCCGCCGAGGAGAAGAAGCCCGAGGTAATAAAATCCACCCCCCGACTACGACATCATAGCGCTGCGGCGCGCGTAGCGAGCCCTCCCGGATGCACACACTACGATCCGAGGATAAGGGGGCTGTCGGCATTGCTTGGCTGCATGTGGCTAGAGGCCTGCAAACTCGTTGACTAACCCGACTGTTTGCGCCGCTCCAGGAGACCACCAGCTCCAAGGCCGAACTCGCCAAGGCCGAACCCGCCAAGGAGGAAGACGAGGACAAGGAAGAGGAAGAGGAGGAGGATGAGGAGGAGGAGCCTGTTGACCCCAAGGAGCGTCTTGAGGAGGGTTAGTACACGATCTCCGAACCTCGGGCCCCGACCAGCAACACCCCACGAAGGCTGCGGGCGCATCGCCAGGCGTCGGACCAGGACACATGGGCTAGGACGGGCAGCATATTCCAGAGAGCCCCAATTTTGGGTCGACTATATGCTGAACGCCTTTGCCTCCGGCACGATGCTGGCTCTGGCTTCGGCTTTGGCTTTGGCGCTGACACAATTCACTTCCAACCAGAGTGCAAGGACTCCAAGGAGTGCTCTCCTGCCAAGCATCACTTTGACGAGTGTGTCGAGAGGGTCACCAACGGCTCTAACAGCGACTCGGAGGAGAAGGAGGACTGCGTCGAGGAGTGTAAGTGACGCCCATGCCTTGCTCTCCACCCGGGTGCTGGAGGAGGGGCCGCTGAAGCAGAGTGATGTTTCTCTGCTATGTTGTCCAGACTGTACTGACGTTACTACCACCTACGCAGTCTTCCACCTTGCCCACTGCGCCACCCAGTGCGCTGCGCCGAAGCTGTGGTCTATCCTCAAATAAACCCATAAACCTGTGTGGTTGGGAGGGGTTACGGGCCAGGAACTAAACGGTTGCCCCGTCTCCCGGCCACACAGAGGCTATAAAAACGAAACGAAACAAGATCGGAGGATCAAGTAACGCCAGTACGACGACATAGGTCTCCGACAACTCTCTGGTCAACTCTGTCTCGGCCAGTTGTGAGAGTCTGGAGAGCGGCTTGCCCCCTCTTGTTCTCTTGTGTACCATAGAAGAGCCAACTGCATCATCTCGAAAACACTAGACTTGGAAATCGGTCTCAGCTCGATGGTCACGATTGCCGTTGTGCGCCTTTCTGACGATGGATTGTGGAGAGAGATGTGCCTACTTTTGGAGAGTACACCTTGGCGCATTAGATCTGTCGCAAGCAACCACCATCTCTTGGCTGCCGCGAAGACGAGGTGGAGAGTCGTCCCGAACCCATCTCGTGTTCAAGGCAACATCTGGCCAGCATCTGGCATTCCTCCGGATCAAGAACGTGGCCATGTGACGGATGCTCTACATGCACGACAAAGATTCGTCTGTGTTCCGCGTTCCGCGATACTGACCCCTTTTTATTCTTCTATAGGCATCCTGGCGTCTGCCTCGGATGCTGAGTATGCTTCGCGGTTTTGCAAACCATACCAGCTAAACGTCCAGGCAGCCATGGTTATGTATTTCTTACCCCGCCACCCCGATCCAGTTCCGTCCCTGAAACACCGAGCTTGTGCTCGATAAGCCAACGTCACATGGTACCGCGATTGGAACGTGGACAGGGGGTGGAAGGAGGGGGGAGGTAAAGGGACCCAGGGGAGGGGTGATACAAATGTTGGGAAACGCTGTTTTTACGCATGTCTTGACTGGACTAGCCATACGCGGTACGCACCCGCGCTAAAATAACCACGAAGGGTTCAAACAGGTTTACATGCAAAGGAGGCTCCTTCCAAAGCCCTGCGCATCAGACCGATCCAGCCCGCCGAAACCCCAACGGACGGGAGGCCGGAACCCCGCGACGACTTGACCGCCCAATGCCCTGATACAAAGAAAGGGTTTCCTTGAACACGAGGTCCCAGTCTTGGGTTATGTTCCGTTTCATTGATACAAATTGGACAAGAAGGTCTTTGCTCGTGGGGCTCGATAAACGTGGTCGGCCGAGGAAAACAAAGACACCAGGGGATCAGGACTCAGAACCCGGCTAGCAGGGACCTCCCCGGACGCACGTCAACCCCAGGCGGGAAAAATGTGGATCTCGGCCAAGACCTCTTCGTGACCTTGGCGCCGACAAGGGCACACGCGTCGGGAGCCACTCCAGACAAGGGGGCGAAGAAAGCCGTACCGCGTATTTCAGTCGTCGGGCCGGGAAGTTCTACCGAGGAACTCCAGGTCGTGAAAAGCTGGGTATGGTATGCACAGCAGGGGCGCAGGGAATGCTTGGTGCTCAGCCGACGGCGCAGGTCTGTGGTCATTCGAGTGCGAGACCGGTCGGTTCCACATTCGACGGCAAGCAAGGGTCCTGTCGACGGCTTGATGCCAAAATGGCTGATTATTTGATAAATAGAGCCACATCCGGGCACCCCTCGGAGAAAAAAGCAAGAGGATGCGGTACAATTTCCCCGTCGTGGTTTCTCGGGCTCATTGTTTCCTTTTTCTTGTTTTTTGTTGATTGCTGTTGATTCTCAGTATCAATTGCCCATGTCGCTGCAGAAAGGAGCTGCTGCCAGGCTGAATTGATGGGAGTGGCAGGTTGAGCCGGTCGCCCTACGGATTAGCCTCGTTTTAAGTTGTCACCCTGTCCCTTCCAATCTTTAATTTGCTTTTGCCGCGCCAAGTCGACCAACGCGCACCCTTGCATCCGACCATCTCGCAGCGAAGAATCGACGGGAACGGCCGCCGATCGGGGTTGTCGCTGTTGTTGTGCGGCGCATCAAGCATACAAAGGAGCGCAGTCCAAAGTGAAGCAAGGCAGAGAGGCCATTGAGAGCAGCGCAACGAATCGCGCAGCAGTGCTGGGCCGTGGCACCTCCACCCCACGGATCGGCAGCTTCCCAAATTTGCCCCCGTAACGCCCAGGCCGGGCAGCGATCGATCCGCAGGACAAGGCTGAGATCGGCGGCGCCGTCAAGGGCTTCTTTATGGGTAAAAAGGACAGCAAGGCGGCGGCTGGGACCGCCCCGGCCGACAACAACAACGGCGTCCCGGTCGACGACGACAGCAAGTGGAAGTACGAGCAGGTGGCGGACGTCAAGAAGAAGGACTCCAGCCCGGACGCGGTCGACGACACCATCGAGCTCGGCGAGCGCCGCGACGCCGACGATGGCGCGCCCGGCAAGCTGGGCGCCGACGCGCTGATCCACGAGTCGCGGCACCACGGCGAGGGCGGCGGGCCCGACGGCTCGACCGTGTTCTGGAAGGTCTACAAGCGGCGGTGGTTCGGCGTGCTGCAGCTGACGCTGCTCAACATCATCGTCAGCTGGGACTGGCTCACCTTCTCGCCCGTCCCGGGCCTCGCCGCCGCCTACTTTGGCAACTCGGAGACGTCCATCAACTGGCTCAGCACCGCCTTCCTGCTGGCCTTCCCCGTCGCCTCGCCCGCCGTCATCTACGTGCTGCACTGGGGTCCCAAGCCCTCCATCATCGTCTCGGCCGTCCTGGTCCTGCTCGGCAACTGGCTGCGCTACGCCGGCGTGCGCGCGGGCGGCGACGGCTCCGGCAACTTTGGCCTCGTCATGTTCGGCCAGGTCGTCACGGGCCTGGCACAACCCTTTGTCCTCGCCGCCCCGACCAGGTACTCGGATCTGTGGTTCACCAACCGGGGGCGCGTCGCCGTGACTGCGCTCATGAGTCTCGCCAACCCCCTGGGTGCTGCCTTGGGCCAGCTCGTCATCCCGTTCATGGTCGCGGCGCCCGCCGACGTTCCTAATATGGTTCTATATGTTTCCATACTCGTGAGTGATTCTATTTTTCTCTCCTGAATCATCTTTTTTATCGCCGTGTCACGCTCCTGCCCAGCTAACTCACCACCAACCCCTCAAGTCCTCCGTCTGCGCACTCCCCGCCTTCTTCATCCCTGCCGCTCCGCCGACGCCCGCGGCGCCGTCGGGCGAGACGCCCAAGGCCGACATCCTCGAGTCCCTGCGGCTCCTGCTCGTGTCGCCCGAGTTCTGGATGATCTTTATCCCTTTTTCCTTCTACGTCGGCTTCTTCAACTCCATCTCGAGCCTGCTCAACCAGGTCATGGTGCCGTACGGCTACTCCAACGACGAGGCCGGAATCGCGGGCGCCGTCCTGATCCTGGTCGGCCTCGTCGGGGCCGCCGTCATCTCACCCATCCTCGACCGCACCAAGGCCTTCATCCTGTCCATCAAGGTCCTCGTCCCCCTCGGTGCCCTGTGCTACCTCGTCTTCATCTGGATGCCCGAAACCCGCGAGGGAGGAGGTCTCGCGGGCCCTTATGTGGTCCTCGCCGTCCTGGGCGCCGCCTCCTTCTCCCTCATGCCCGTGGCCGTCGAGCTGCTCGTCGAGTTCACCCACCCCATCAGCCCAGAGGTCACGTCGACACTCGCCTGGTCCGGCGGCCAGGTCCTGGGCGCCTGCTTCATCATCATCTCGGACGCGCTCAAGGCCGGCCCCGACGGGAGCCCGCCGTTCAACATGAAGCGCGCGCTGATTTTTCAGGCCGTCCTGGTACTGGTCGCCGCCATCCCGCCCTTGTACCTCGGCTCGTTTGGCCGCCAGGACAAGATTCGCCTGCGTCGCGTCGCGTCTGACCAGGTGGCCATGGAGGCTCGGGCCGGCCAGGGGACGGCCTAGGGGAATGTTGGAAGATGATTTGGATATGTTGCGTGAATTTTATTTCTTTTATTTAAATAGTCAGCCTCGGGCAGGGTTTATTTTGGTGTTGGTAATTTGCATGTTGTTTATTATTCCACAACAATATAGCTTGGCAATGAATGCATGATTAGCGGGCTGGTTTTGCCCTGTCGTTGAAGTGACGACTGTCCTGCAATACGATGGCGTGCCTGCCCGTTCCTGAGCTACGGACTCTGCTTAAAGGCGGCGCCGAGGCTGTAGCCACCCGGTGCCTAGTTCGACAAGCCATTATAGTGCTCACAATACGAAAGGGTCTGGAAGCTCAGGGGTAAGGCCATAGTCACCGGCCAAGTGCTCGAGCCGTGAGGCGCAGGGGTGCGTGGCTATTGCTTTTCTCGATGTGGCTCGCGATTTGGGCCTGCCAAAAATGACAAGCTCGCTGCATCTGCACCAATAAATGGGCGTTGTCTGTTCATAAACTTGAGGATCGCGTAAAGAATTTTGCTCGCGCTATGCCATTCGGCTTTGCAGAGATCTCCAGGGCTTGCGCCGGCCTGGTGGTGTCGGCTTCTTGATAGAAGGCGTGGGCCTCTTACTTCGAGACCTGGAAGCTCTGTCGGTTGTGTAGGTCGCTTATCACTGGATCAAAAGAAGTCTAGATGGACAGCATGGCTTTGTAGAGAGATGTCACCACAAGGTGCCAAAATTTCTTGAGCACCAATTCAAGAAGCAAAAAATAAAAAAATAAAAAAAAATAAAAATGGCAGAGAGGGCGGTACGGGACGCGCAGCCATGGGTTCATTCCCACCTGAGAACAACATCGTTTCACTCTTTGAAACTAGGGAAAGGCATTTTTAATTGTTCAAAGTCTCGGATTGCGAGTTGGCGTCGATGTTTAGCATAAGGTGCGGCTCTGCTTGGTACAGGTTTCCTTGCCATCGCGAGCATGGCGTCGCGGAGCCTTCCGAGGAGGGTGCGCTGAGTGCCTGAATCACCCAACAAAGCAAGCTTGGGAAAGTGCCCCGGGGGTTTTCTAAGAAAAAAAAAGCATGGAATTGGGTGTGTGGAAAGGCAGAGGAAGACGCATTTCTTTGGGGAGTTGCCATCTGGTTCTTTTGGTGCTGGCGCGATGGATGCACGAGGTTGGCGACATTATTTCTTTCCCATTGCTAAAAGGAAAAAAAAAAAGAAAAAAGAAAAAAGGAAGAGGAATGTGCTCCAGAGCAAATCCGTGGCCATATCAGTCGCTGTGCTGGTGCTCCCCTCAACAAACATCAGATTGATGCTCGAATGGCCATTCGCTCGTGAAAAGATATTTCATATCTTTCTCGAGGGAGCGCGGGTTCAACACCCGCCTTTGCGCGCTACCCACGTCATAGCGGTTGACAGGGCTGACACCACGTCCATGGCAAGTTGCCGTGAAAATGGTATGATACATTGTGCCCTAGTGCCGGCAGACGACTGTGGGTGGGACTCGATATGGGGGATACCATCTATCTACCTTTTTTTTTCTTTTTCCTTTTTGAGAATCATTGGTCGACAACAAATTACAAGAATAAGTTTGTCCTTTTTTTTTTTTTTTTTTTTTGTTTTGTTTCATTGTAGTTCTAAAAGAGCGTCGTCATATCTGTGTGAATAATCATGCAGTCGTTTGAGTAGGCACGGTCCCCCCAAGGTACAAAAAAAAAAAAAAAAGTCTTTCAAGACCAGGAGCAATGCGGTCATCCTGTCCGCAACACAATATCATATCCGTTATACAGGGTCCCTGAACGCCGAATCAAGCTATCGACCGCCGCCGTCCCGGTACATCCATTCTATTTCTCCACTTCCGTCCGGCCGTCTCAGGCCTTCCCACGCTGCATGAATTTCTTGGCCAGGTTCCTAAAGCTCTTTCGCCTTTCCGCCACGGCCGGCTCCTCTTTCGCCTTGGGTGACGAGGCGAGCGCCTTCCTGGTCCTGGAGATGAGCGAGTCGAATGCCTCCACGGCGACCCCGGCCTTGGTCCGGCTGCTGTCGTTTGCGTTCTCATTATTTTCGTCGTCGTCGTCATCGTCGATTATCTTATCGGCGAACCTGCTGTATGGGATAGATGCGAATGAGAGCTGCCTGGACTGGCCATGCTCCGTACTGCTCCTCGGGGACCCGCCGCGGGCTTTCCCCCGAGCAAGCGTCTCCTCGCTCTTGTTAGGCTGCTGGTGGTTTGTTGGGCCCTCCGTCTTCTCCATAACGCCCCTGTGGCTGTTCGTCGGGCTCGTGGGCGCGGTACTGAACCCGTCCCCGTTGACGGTCTCGGTGTCCAGTGAGCGGTCCGAGCCGGCGTCGCTGTTTGAGACGGAGTCTGTGTCGCAGGGCTCCTCTGCCGCGTGATCTGTGGGTTCTGGGATGGTATCTAGGGGCTCTGGGATGATGTCTGCGGACTCCGACACAGGATCTGCAGGCTTTGGGGATGGCGTGATAGCCTCGGCGAGAGGGTCTATGTCCTCGGAGAAGACAGGATCCGCTCCTTCTTCGAGCGGGATCGTCTCATCGGCGGCAGGATCCGTTTCCTCTACGGCCGAATCGGAGCCGATGACGTCATACTCGGCATCTCTGCAGACTCCGGCTATCCCGGCGGCGATACTGACGACGCCGGCAGCATCAGCGAGAGGGGCGGCAGTGACGGGCCAAGAGTAGTCCTCTGTCCTGCGGAGCGAAGGCGCGACACCCGACTCCAACACCTCCATCTGCCCGATGATGTGCCGGAAGCGGCCCCTCGTGCCCCGGACTTTGTGGGTGAGACACGCCAGCTCCGCGTCGCAGTCCCGGCGGAGGTTGCGTGCAATGTATGAGTGGTGTAGGAGGCCGTGGCTCTTTGGCGCCGACGCCAACATGTCATCCAGCCGAGCCGAGCAGCCTCGAACGGCGTCGATGGCTGCCTCACGGTTGACTCCGGCATCGGCCAGCAGCATGGCCTCCAGGAGGCTGTGGTTCAGCTCGTCCAGCCGACTTTGAACAGCATACATCTTGTTGTTGTCGCTGCCGTGGGGATGGTCGTTGTCGTGTGGTGGTGGTGGGTTGGATAATTCGGAGCCGTCTGTTTGCTCGCTTCGTTTCCATTAAGGCACTCTTCGCACCCTCCTTTTTCACCTCCACCTCTTTTTGCCTTTGGTGCTGCTTGGCGCAATGGCACAAAGGTCGAGCAGGTTCTTCATATGGATCCCCGTTTGTCGCTTTCGACCCAATCAATCACTTGTTGGTCGTGATTTGTTGATTTTGCCAGAGGTGGCGAGGCCTGCCTGCCTTTGCACATTGACGCATCACTCTACCGTCGGCAAGGTACGGAGAGAGAAAAGAATCTCAATGCCGCGAGCCAGAACAAGACAGGATTTCCAGGAAATCAGGGCGGAGGCATCTTACCGTATGTCCGTTTTTCTTTTTCTTTCTTTCCTTTCTTATTCGAGAGCGGCGTACGTGGTCAACGCAGCAATTGGTCCACGACGACAACAGGGCGCCATGCCTTGCTTCTTAAGCAGCTTATAGGTCGCACGAAGCACACGCCATCCATGGCGCTACCTGACGGACCCCGCACCTCCAGCCTGCAGTGGACGAGGGAGTTTCCCACCATACGTGTCATGGAATGCCGCCATTAGATAAAAAGCCGATACATAACCGAGGTTCTCGACAGGACATTTTTGCTAGCCCGGCGTGAAGGAAAAGTTGAAAAGGAATCAACTAAAAACAATACCAAGCGCTACGAGCTTTTTGGTCAGGTACCGCAGATCGACCCACCAACGCGACAGGAGAACCAACACAGCCAGCCTCCAGGGAGGGGGAAGGCATCAATGGGCAGGCTCGGGAAGTTGTTGACGTCGGTGTCCGCACGCCAAGCCCGAGCCTACCTGCTTCTCCCTCCGTAAGCGGTTAGGGTAGCAATGTAGCAGTCCCAAGTCAGCCCAGCTGAACAACCGTGGACGATTGTTGCGCAAGGACCTTGCCAATAGGGACGTCATGCAGTCAGCTCCGTCCCACCGCGAGAGACCCATATCTGCACTAAAACATGCATGGGGAGGGGAAGGCCGCTGTGCTACGACGGTGTGCCAGGCAGGGAACCCGCCAACCACCTCCAGTACAGGGATCCAGGCGGGCAACCATCTGGGGAATTGCATCTCGGGGGGCCGTGCTGGTGCTGGGCAGCGTCGTGTTGAGTGGCTAAGCGAAAACGGCAGAGGTTCTTTGCTACATGACTAATGTTGCCGCACATGTCACCAGCGGGAGTGCCTGGTAGCCACCTGTCCGAGATATTCTGCCCGATATTTCGGCGAAAACCGTCCCGTCGTCCAAGGGGGCGTTGATGCGCTCCGACGAGATCCGACAACGGACGGTGAAAAGATATATCAAGGGGATCACCCGTCCCTCGAGGAGTTCAGACGCCACAAGCTCCAGCACCACCCGATCTCTTGTTACTGGGAAAATGCCGCGAGCAACAATGGAGGCCAACCTGTATCAGTCACTAATAATGGCTGAGAATTGGTAATCCGGGGCGGTCCATATCTCGATCGATCCCACGGAGGTGCCCTTTGCTCCCACGCGCCCTTTTTGCAATTGCACGCACCCCACCCCGGTATCTGTCTCTATGCAAATATTTAGTATGCACCAGAACAAATAAACATGAGCTTCAACTGGCATTTTACCTTTAAATATAAGTATAAGATCGTTGATTTCAAGTATCTGCGTATCGTGCAATTGCTGGGGGCAGTCGGGAGGGCAATCGAAAGGCAGAGGCTGAATCATGCCAGCCGAATGTGAAATGCGGCCTGATTCGTGCAATTAGGTGCAGCCAATTAGAATCCGGCCTGCCCGATTTGCCCCGCCCCGACCTGCCCCGCCCCGGCGTTCCCCGCTCCGACCTGCCCCCTCCCGACTGACTGCCTTGCTCTTCCGACTGCCCTGCGCTGAGAGTTTATAAACTGGGGGCGTGTTTTTCACAATGGAAAAGGGTTAGGCCTATTATGCGTTAAACCCCATTGGGGGTTAGACACCTTAATGAATATAAGCCTTTGTAATCCCCTTCCACATCGGGTAAGATAGACACGGTTATTAGAAATCTAATGGGGGGCTGCAAAGCAATGCCGAGTTGAAAGCACGCCATCCCTCCCTTTCACCCCCTTGCACCCGGCGGGTTTATTACACCGGCGGGTTGTTAATCATCACTCCCTCCCGGACTGCCGGATAGAACAAGCCTGGGCAAAAAAGGGAGAGGGGTTGAGTCCGACGGCAGTGCCTGTTGCCTTTTGCAAAACAATGATAAAGTCCACCCCGCTGCCGCTGCTGCTGCTGCTTCGCTCGACAAGGCATCCACATCCACGCCAACAACAACAGATCCGCACTCTTGCCGTATTCTTGAGCCCTCGCCGTCGCTCGTCGCAGTTCCTGGTAGAGAGAGGACGGGCATATAACCATCAAAGGATCCCTACACTTACACCCCTCAGCCGGTATACCACCACCAACAAGTCACCACCACCATCACCACCACAACCACCAGCAGCAGACATGGTAGCAGAGCCAACCGGCCTGATCGCCACCTCGGGCATCGAGCTCCTGACAGCCGGCACGCCCAACGGCGTCAAGGCCTCGATCCTGCTCGAGGAGCTCAAGGACGCCTACCCCGGATTCAAGTACACGTACCAGGCCATCGACATGAGCAAAAACACCCAGAAGCAGCCCTGGTTCGTCAAGATCAACCCGAACGGGCGCATCCCGGCCATCGTCGACCACGACCGCGGCGGGTTCGCCGTCTTCGAGGGCTCCGCCATCCTGTCCTACCTGACCCGGCACTACGACCCGGAGCACCAGCTCAGCTTCCCGCCCGACTCGGACGACTACTCGGTCGCCGAGCAGTGGATCGCCTGGCAGCACGGAGGGCTGGGGCCCATGCAGGGGCAGGCCAACCACTTCCTCTACGCGGCCAAGGAGAACAACCCCTGGGGCATCCAGCGCTACGTCGGCGAGGCCGAGCGCCTGTACGGCATCCTGGACAAGCGCCTCGAGGATCGCGATTACATCGCCGGGTCCGGCAGAGGTCGTTACTCCATTGCCGACATTGCCACTGTCGGCTGGGTGTATATCAGCCGCTTCTCCGGCCTTGACACCACGCAGTTCCCCAATGTCTACGCCTGGCTCGACCGCTGCCTCGCACGGCCCGCCACCAGGAGGGGAATGGAGGTCCCCACGGGGCCTCTCAGATTTGGAAACGAGGCCTTGGCAAAGTTGGAGGCCGAGGGCGATCAAGATTTCCTCGCCAAGCTCAAGGAAACGCGTGACAAAATCGCCGCCGCCAAGGCCCAGTACAACTACAAATACGTCTCTCCTTGAATGTGGCGCCACTGTCGCGACAGGAGCAGCTTTTAGCAAGATTGTTTACTGTCTTGAACAGATTCTGATTCGGGGCTGAGACATGTATACTACCTAGTTAGTAGCAATCTGCTGTGGGCGGCGGGTCCAGGCATTGTGTATACGATGGAAGGTTCTTTTGTCCGCGAGACGAGCGTGAGGGTCGTAACTCCAGTAATACCAAGGCGTCAAGTACAGCGCTGCATGTGATATCGTAGCCGGGCCTCCAAGGGTTCCAGAACAAACCGTCGCATAACCGAGCGTCGTGGCGCCGTGCGGATGGTATTGTTGATCGCAGCTCGAGTTAGAGGGCCTCGATGATCCAGGTCCAGGTCCATCCGCGTGCCGGAATCCCAGGAAGGTCAGGGCAGGTGATACAAAGAAACCGAAAAAAGAAAAGCTTTGACAAAGCAACGCGACAAGAGGAATCCCAAACTGATCATAGCTCATTGCCCGATATCCGACGAATCCCGGATGTGAAGATCTCCGGGGGAACCAGGTCTCCAAACCGAGCTGAAAAGACGACAGTGATTCCGAGAAACCGGAGGCGAGTCTTCAACATGTTGACACTGCAGTAAAGACGCTGGGAACGACAGCAACATGCGCAAAGAAAAACGGACGCGGGAGGGCATATCCAGCTGTTGAGAAGTCCGGCCAGTGTCGTCCAGAGGATCCCGGGAAGGCGGATGGCGATCCTTGAGCCGCGCACCAGGCGGAAAAAAATCGATCTCCGAGTGAATCTACACATAAGAGTCAAGGACGATACGCCCAGCGAGAGTGGAGTAAAATTACCAGTAGCGAGCCGGCCTATCATACTCTCGCGGATATCCTCCCTCGCGAGCATAGCCGGCATCACGCGGCGGGAAATCCCGCGGCGGGGGACGATCGTAGGGTCTGCCGTTGGCATACGGGTCGGGCGGCGGGTAGTCGCGCCGGTAGGGGTCGTCGTAGCGACCGCGGGGCGGCGGGTAGTCGTCGACGGGTCCACGGCGAGGCGGCGACCGGTAGCGCGCTCTATCGTCATAGTATTCCCGACGAGGAGGGCTCCGCTCGCGATAGCCATCGCGGTAGCCATCGCGGCGGGGACTGTAGCCACGCGGAGGTCCGCGACGGTCATAGTCGTCACCAGGAGGCGCGTATGAGCGCCTTCCGGGAGGCGACCTAGAGCGGCCACGGTCGCGCATAGGCGGATCGGGTTGGGCCTGGATGGAAATTAGTCTCGAGTCCCGTCTGGTCTCGGGTCTTGGCCGTGGCTGTCGGAGGCTCAGGGCGGGGGACCGGAAGCTTACGTTGGCGACGCATCTAACGACTTTCTCCTTGAATTCCTTGCCATCAAGTGCGTCAACGGCAGTGGCAAGATCCGCGGCGGTCTCAAATTCGACAAAGCTAAAAGCGCCACAGGGTCAGCCGGAGATCATGTTCTGGTTCTCGATCTTGGGTCGACCGAAGGGCCTGTTAGAACTCACCCTTCCCCATTGTTACTGCGACCGGTTTCGGAGTAGACCACGTCCAGCTGGGACTGCCGGGCAAAGTCTTTCAGGTCCTAAATCCGGAGCCGGTGTAAGTGGAAAGCCAGGAGGGGTGAAAACCGGAGAGCGACCAGGGCCGAATCCTTCCAAATGAGAGAGACAGAGAGAGCCGGGGAGGAGTCCAGAATATCGTCGAAGGGTCCTTCTGCGCCGGATCACGACAACGAATGCCTTTTCCCCAAAGAAGGTTTTGAAAGACAAAGGAAACCAGACAGGTTGGGCGCAAATCCGAACAGGACGTTGTCGCCAAAGTGTAGCCCCGCCGAGGTGGTCCGGCGGTTATGTCTTGGGGAAATCCAACACAGAAGGGGCGCTTCCGTCACCAACCAAAAAACAGACTATTGTCCAGGACTCTCCCTCAGGAACAGGAGATCCGTCGGTCCGGAAGTAAGGAACAGGAGGAATAACAGACCTGCCAGCTGGTGTCGTTGGGGAGCCCGCTGATTTGCATGCGATACGGGGTCCGCCGAGGCCGGGGTGCGGAGCGGTCGCCGCCAAAGCCGCTGCTGCCGCCGCCTCCTCCTCCATCGCGGTTGCGGGAACCACGGGCAAACTGGACGGTCAGGCGCTCGCCCATGAATTGAGATCCGTCTTGGGTATCGGGGGTTAGTCGCCGGCGCATCTTGGAGAGGAGACGGGAAGAGCTGTGGTCCACCCTGGAAGTATTGGCCTAGGACCGTCGACCGTGGCGGTGTGTGGGACGGGCCAAGTCAGAGAGGTATCGGGGGGAGGAGGAAGGTACATACGGAAAGCTGTAGTTGTAAATATTGGGACGTCAGTTAGCATGCGAGCGATGGCGACGGGGCAAACGGGAAGCCAGTCATGCCTACCTGGAACGACATCACGCGCGTCCATCATGTCCTCGTACTCGATGAAGCCAAAACCGTTCATGAGTTTGATCTCTGTGATCTTGCCCGTGCCGTGGGCGCCAAAGTGGTTGGCGACATCCTCCTTGGTGGCTGCGGTAATGTCAGAAACAGCCCGCTCGTGCAAACCCTGCATGCGACTGCAGACGCGCCGCAGTTCGTTGAGCGGGCTGCGAGGTCGGCAAAATGGGGCGGGCGCTGTTTCGAGTCGACGCACCTTGTCGGGGCAGGTTGCCCAAATAGAGCCGTGTCGACGATACCTCGGTCATGGTGTCGACGTGCGCTCGCTGAGCTAGGGAGAAACAGAGCAAACGGTCCGACGGCTGATCAGCTTTTTGTTGTCTTGATTTCTTCAGACGACGAGCGGCAACAAGAGTTTGTCGAGAGGTGCAGCAGCAAAATGGAGACGGGGTTGGGTGGGCGAGGCTGTGTGGGGTGGGCTTTCGCTTTTATGCGGGAGGGCGGTCGCTTTTCCAAAGCTTCCTGCGAAAATCCTGGTGGAAACGGGCAGGCAGGGGCCAGTGGCAACGTACGGGCGGGTGCTTGCTTCTGCTTGGCTGGGACACGAGGAGCAAATCCGCGAAGGCCGAATGAGAAGAAAAATACAAACGAGCAAGACTGGCTAAACGACGAATCTTTGTGAGGAAAAATGCAATACAGTCTATTGGATTGGAAACCTTGGGGATGCTGGTCATGGAGGAGGTAGGTAGGTGGGCTGGTTGGGTTTTCGTCGAGCATAAATCGGGACCCGGGTCTCGTGAGCCTGGCCAATCTGGGCAGGCGGGCAGCGTGTCGCTTGCCGCTCTCGCGTGAGGGGGGCAGGCAGGCAGGTTGGCAGGCAAGGGCGGGCAAGCCAAAACATTGGGCGGGCGCGTGCATCCAAACCCCATTCCTAACCTGAAAAGGCTAGCGTTTCCGCACAAAGTGGGTCATCACAGGCCGACTGAGCTGATAAGCCGCCAATCACAGCCGATGTCGCCCAGCAGTCGAACGCGCCTCCCACGCTCTTCAGACGGGACACAGCTCCAGGCCAACCCCCCCACCCCCCCTGAATTTGTCCAGCTTCTCCCGGAACGTCTTTCATGGCATCATCCATGCTTTCAACATGAAGGGAGGCTATCACGGCAGCATTCGAATGTTGATCGACAGGGACAGATACGCGCGCGGCTTGGCTGACGAACTGACCTCGAGATTCTTAGTATGTGAGAGCACAGGCCTACTGAACGGCAAAGCCACCAACGCCTTTTGATGCATGGAACCAAGCCACCGTTAGAGCCTTGCGCCCCCCTGATTCCAAGACTGATGCGGGGATGAAATATCCGCTGGTAATGTAATCGAAGGTCCAAGCGGGCCAGACTGGTCGGCAAAAAAGCAAGTGTGCACAAAAAGCAAAAACACGAAATAACGGCAAAAGGATAACGCCTATGCTATGCGATGCGACAAGTCCGCCGATGCCAAACTTCAAAACTTTCGTTCCTGTTCCGTTCATGTCTCCGCAAACAAAATGTCAATCAGCTCATCCAGAACGGTAAAGGCCAGGTGTGTACTGCAGGAGATGTTAGTTTGAGATATCACCGCAAGTCCGGCTAATGGGGAGGCAACTTACTTTAGCCGCTGGTTGTTCAGCGTGGCAAAGATGCGCCTGCTGGCCGCCTGCGCGTTCAGTCGTCCCACCACGCTTCCGGCAAGGTCGGGAACGAGCGTGGCCAGCATGACGCTGGCCTCGGTCCTGGTCCTCGACTTTTGAGCCGGAGTGCGGGGTTCCTTGTTCCTCTGCAGCTCGCCCCCAGGCCACATGTTGTCGCGCAATAGGCCCACGTAACGTAATATGGCGTCTTCTTGCGTCAGGAGCTTGACGTTGTCCCGGAGCTTTCGCTCAATAGCGCCCCCGAGCAGCTGATGAAGGACAACCACCACGGCGCGACCACGCAACCAATTGTTACCCCTGTTGAGCTCGAAAACCTCAAGGAATATGTCGCAGATCGGCTTCACAAACGGCTCGAGCTCCTTGTTCTCGAAGGCGTTCAATTCTGCCTCGGCCTCTGCTGCTGATATGGCACCGTCGTCGTTGGTGTCCGGCGGCATCGTGTTGAGCTGGCTGGTCGCCGCGGCGATGAGGTTTTGACCGGCGAGCGAAAGCTGGTCGAGCACGGGGATGCTGCCCAGGATGTCTTCCATTCCGTCCGCTACTGAGTCGTATAATCTCGTGATCATATCCTTCTTGTCCTCCCGGTCCACGAGATCCTGCCCCTGCGTTATAGCACTCTGGGAAAGGAATGCCCTGAGATCACGGTTGCGGCACGCCTCGGGTAGGAGCAGCAGCTCTCGGAGATACTTCTCCAGCGCTTCCCTGCGCTTCTGAAGAAAGTCGTTCTGGAGCTTCATGACCATCCGGCGACGTGGGAAATCGAGGTTGCGGACTGATGGGTACCGGGAGCGAAGTTTTTGGTGCAGTTCCAAGAACTCACTGTACCGCCGGGTCACAAGCCAGGTAGCTGCCGGCATCTTTTCCCCAGCATCCCGCGAGACCTCGATGACGTAGAGCGCAAACTCCTTGCCGTCGTCATCTTTACCGACCTGTATGGACTTGATGCTGATCGTCGAGCGGCCGTACAGGCTGTTGTCGCTCTCCTGAATTACGTATTGCTGTCTTTGCAGCTCTTTCCTGCGTATCTCCCGCTGCAGACTGGCCCTAGACTTTCGAAGAATCCTCAGCTCTGCTGTATTATTGGTGAGTTCCGCCTTACGCAGCAGGGACTCGACGATGGCGTTCTGGGAAACCAGCCGGTCTATGTCATTGGTCAAGACAGTGATGGCCTCCGCAAGCCCCAGATCTCCGGGGGCAGCCTCGTGGACCTGGTCTTCGTCATCGTCGTCGTCCTTGTCCTCATCCAGATCATCGCGCTCGTCGGGGAGATACTTGTCCTCGTCGGCAAAGAGATCATTGTCCTCAAAGACCCCAATCCTGGACGCCGCGCTCACAAGGCCTAGAGAAGCCAAGCTCGGCTTTTCTGGCTCTTTCGAGGCCTGGCCTGGACGTACCACGTCAAGCGAGGCCCGCTTTGAGCCGCGATTGGGTTCCGTGTCGGGAGAGAAAAGGCTCGAGCCCGCATCGTCCGTAGAAAACAGCGATTCCCGGAGATCTTCGGCTGTTGGCGCTTGACTGTCCTCCATGATCGTGTTGAGCGCATCCTCGACCGCCTTGACCACACGGGTGTCGGGAGCGGGCTGAGTGAGGTCCTGATCCAAGCTCTGGACCGAGTCTGCCAGGGCGTCATTGTCCCAATCCTCTTCATCAAACAAAGGATTTGGAGATGCGTCCTCATCTAGAGACCGTCGAGGGATGGCCAGAGGGTCAGCGCTGTTGCCATTTCCGTGCACAGACCTGATGTCCGCCGCTGAGCCTGCCCTACGGCCATGGTGTGGGCCAGGCTGGAGACGGGTTGCCAGACGCGAGAGGTGATTGGGTTTAGGGGCGGCTGTGAAGGACTGCGATGCTCTACTCATGATGGGCGGAGCCATCTGCGGGGGCGGCCCGTTGTCGGCCGTGACACTTGCCGCCGCATTAGATGCCTCTTCAGCTGCGAGGCACTTGTAAAACAAGTCGGATTTCTTGAAGTTCTGGAAGTGGTTGAGCTTCATCTCGTCCAGGACGGCAGTCTGTGCGCGTAGAATCGCACGCCGAGCCCTGTAGTACTGTGCGGGAGTGGCGGCCTTTCCGGCACCGAGAAACTCCTGCACAAGTCCCTTGGCCGAGCTTGGGACTTTGAGCACGGGCATCGAGAGGTATGCCTGGTGTATCTGCGCCAAGTCAAGCCTGTCCGAGTCAGTCCATGGCGGCAATGCCAGTGGAAGCTGTTCGGTCTCCGGGCCGTCGTCCTCCAGCGGGTTTCGAAACCCATCCACGACGATCCAGAACTGGACCAACGGCAGCAGGCGTTGCCGGTCCATGTATTCCATGAAGTAGGACAACCCGGAGGCGTCTCGGAGTAGCTCCTCAAGCGGCGCGTTCTCAAGTCTAGAAACGCTAGGTGCCTGTGCCATGACTGGCGGCTGTGTTGCACGCCGATCACCACCTGCGGCTAGTTGATGCACCCGCTGGTCAAGGAGCCTCTTGCCCATATCCAGGCGGCGGAGGTAGACCTGGTCCTGCCCCTCTCTTTGGGACTCCCTCTTGAGTTGACTCGCCACCTCGCTTCTGAATCTCCGGGCATCCGAGAGGTTGTTGACCTTCTTTACAGACCGAACAAACTTCTCGAACCGCCGCTCGCTGTCGCCAGGGGCGAGCCTGGGGAACGTCGCCGGCTTTTCTGTCTTCTGGGCCGGTAGCGCATGCTGGTCCAGGGCGGCGCGCAGTTTCCTCACAGTCGACCGGTCCTGCAGCATGCCCCGGCCATAGTTCTCCATGATCTGATTCCAGGTGTCCGGGTCGGACAGCATGCCCATGACAGAGGAGAGAACGGCGCACCCGACGATCTCCCTAATCAGGACCGAGACCGCACGACTCCTGAGCATGTTGTCGGGCAAGATCTTTGGCAGGATCTTGGAGACAACGCCACGGAGGTACTCCTGCTGCGCCACTCTCGTGTCAGTATGCGATAGGGCGGCGGCGGGGTGCAGCTTCCCATCGTTGTACTTGGAGGCAATGGCCAGGTCCAGCTCCTCGGACTCGGTGACGGAGCGGTTGAGCTTCCTGCCCCTGACGGACCTCTCGGCATCGTAGAAACTCCGGAAGTGTGCGGTCAGGACGGGCACCAGGCGGCCGGTCAAGATCTCGGCCAAGTCGACGTGCTGCAGACGGTCGCAGATGTTGACGAGGGCGCCGCCGATGGCGCGGTCAACCTCGTTCGTAAAGGCGGGGTTCTTGCTGATGCTGCCGTACCAGGACTGGACGAAGTCACGCACGATATAGTGGACTAGCTGCTCGAGCGCCTGCGACACCTTGGGCGCATCGGGGACCAGCGGCGGGGGATTGTACGCCTGGCGGGCATCGAGGGCGGCGAGCTCGGCAGACCAGGCGGCGGAGGCTACGAAGGCGACGCCGTGGGGGCGCGCGGAGCGGCGGTCGTCGGCATAGTGGGGGCCCTTGGAGGAGAGCAGGACCAGGCCGAGGACGGCCAGTAGGGCGAGCAGGAGACCGGAGACGAAGGCATAGCCGGCGAATCGGAGGGTCGGGAACCAGTGGGTTGCGTAGCCCCAGGCGATGAAACTTGCGAGCCCAGCAAGGATCACGTCTCGTCCCTTAAGGGCCATAATAGGGAAGTTCTCGTTCCTGTGTCCGAGAGGGGCCGATGGCCCATCGTTTGCTGTTGGCAGGTCTGGGGAGCCGACGTATCATTCTTGTCCACGTCGGACCAGTCGAGGTGCCGTCGCCGCTGTGGCTGCGGCTGTGAGCAAGCTCCAGCGGACGTGCTGTGGGCTTGTTCTGGCGTGGACAGGGGAAATGACACAATAGCAATTTGATAGTGACGGAGCACATGCCTGGAGTCGGACCCGCATACTGCTTCTGATTGGACCGTGCACCAACCCCAGGCGGCACTCTGCAAGAGCATTTTGTGAGCACAGAGCACAGCCAGTTCATGACAGTTGCGTTGGTTTCTCTGTTGCCGTCACTCTCATCGCATGTGTATCTTTTTCGAGCGGTCCGGAATTACGAACTATCTCCAAACCCGCCGCCCTCCCATCCCTAAGCGGACGGTTTTGTCGTTTACTGTTCCTCCATACCCGTTCTCAAAATGCCGAGCGCGTTCGGTGAAATCTTACGCATCGCTGACGGCGACTGATCTCATCGGAGCTATCGGCATTTTGTCTCGTTTTCAAAACGGGGGATAACAGCGACAGGCTGGCTGTGACGAGGCCGACGATGCTAGTTACATTACCTAGGAATAGTAAATCTCACATCGACCAAGCCGACCAATTTACCGAAGCCTCGTGCGAGCATGGATTCACTCGGGATAGGATATACTGCAGGTGGTGGCCTCGAGATACAAATGTCCACTATATATACACACACGTCCTACCAAAGTTGTGTTTCCCAAATCTTTCAAGAATCTCGGTAGCTTCAACTAAGACTCTCTTTCTCCCTTGAAAAAATACGAACTTGACAAACTCTCGAAACACCACCGACATCGCCATGGCCTCCCTCAGTGCATTCATCCCCGGAGCCGAGCTCGACGCATCGGTCACGGAGCTCTCCCAGGCCGTACAAGACCTCAGATCGAGTGCAGAGCGTGGTGCCGTCGACCATAAACATCGCGCAAAGGCCATTGAGTCGGCCCGGGCGGTCCTGGGGTCCCTCAAGCACCCTGTTGAGGCCATGATGGACGACTATTTTGGGATTTGCTTCCTGATGGCGACCCGCCTGTTCGCCTCCTTGGGAGGCTTTGAGCACATCCCGTCCGAGGGAGCAATCTCGTACAGTGATCTCGCCAAGAAACTGGACGCCGAGAACGCCTTGATCAGTATGTTGCCTGGCTCAATATCTAACTACCCTTGCTCCTACGTTGAACATATACTGAGTGCATAAAAATAAAAGAGCGCGTCGCTTGGGTGCTCGTCGCCAACGGACTCCTCAAGCAGATCGACGGCGACAAGGTCGCCCACACGCCGAGATCCAAGGTCTTTGTTGGGCCTCAGTCGCTCCAGCCGGCGTTTCAGTACATGTGAGCATCATAAGCAGCCATGCCGCGCACCTACCATCTGAGTATCACCAACTCTTCGCTGCCGTATCTTGTCTTATTAACAATACGCTGCTGCCAGGACGTCCATGAACATCCCGGCCCTGTTCGCCCTCCCGGACTACTTCAAAAAGTACGGGCGCACCGAGCCCGCGACGCGGACGCACACGCCCTATTCCTTCGCCCTCGGCAAACCCGAGTTGACGGTGTGGGAGGTGATGCGGCAGGACCCGGACCGGAACGGGGTCGCCGAGGGCATGAGGGCGTTTGGGGCGTTCGAGAAGATGATGCCCATGACGGGCGTGTACGACTTCAGCTGGGTGGCCCGCGAGGCGGCCGCCGATCCCACGAGCACCAGAGCGCTCTTGGTGGACGTGGGCGCCAGCAAGGGCCACGTCACCAAAGCCATCTGTGAAAGCACCCCGGGCCTCCCCATGAGCCGCTGCGTGCTGCAGGATCTTCCCGAGGTTGTCAAGGAGCTGGAGAAGGCGGACGACCCGGTGCTGCGGGATGCGCAGAAGATGGCCACCGACTTTCACCGGGAGCAGCCCGTCAAAGGTTAGTACCATCCTTTGTTTTGTTGCATGCCGTTGTGATAAACATGGGCTCCCATGGTGCTTCTCGAAGTTGCTGACAAATAATGCGAAACAACTCATATCCAGGGGCACTGGTCTACTTCATCCGTCGCTGTCTGCACGACTACGGCGACGAAGAGTGTGTCAACATCCTGCGCGTCATCGCCGATGCCATGGCGGCAGACAGCAGGCTGATCATTATCGAGCAAATCATCTCCGATCCGCCAGTCCCCATGGCTGCGGCCATCGACTTGTTCATGATGAACCTGGGTGGCAAGGAAAGAACGGTCGAGGGATTTGGCGAGCTTGCTTCCAAGGCTGGGCTGAAAATCAACAAGGTGAATTTGACGGAGGGATTTGGTCTGAGCGCTGTCGAATGTGTCAAGGCTTGAAATTTGATGTCTGGCAGACTCGAGCAAGCTGAGGCTGGATGCGTCTCGGAAAAGAAACACTGGAAGTTTGTGTGCGTTTATTTTGGGGGTATCGGGAAATCTCCGCTTTGTGATTTCGTCAAATAGCAAGGTGGCATCTGGGTAGGTGGCAGGCCTACGACTCCATGCCACAAGCTGTTCTCAATGTATCTTTTTTGGAATACACCGCTGTTCACCATGGCGGCTCCTCTACGCGCCTGAACAGCGCGACGTACTTTTGGCCGTTGTTCCTTGTGACCTTCTTCCCCTCCTCGGTCTCGAACCGCATGATGTGGACGCAAGGGTCGGCCTCCTGCTCATCCTCGGGGATCCTGACGAAGGAGGGATGTGACTCAAAGTGGCCGACCATCCACTCGTGCAGGTCCTTGACGTCGGTGATGGTGTAGACTACCCCAGTGCCCGGACGCAGGACGTAGGCGTACTCGGAGTTGAGTGTGGCCGAGACGATGCGCTGCTTGTGCTTCCGCGCCTTGAAGTGCGGGTCCGGGAAGCAGATGAAGATCTTTGACAGCTGCGCGCGCCGGAAGAAGTTGGGCAGAAACTTCATCGTGTTGGCGCGTACGCACGCGATGTTCTGATACAACTTCTCCTTCTCGTGCTGCATGCGCAGCGCCCGGATCTTGTCCTCCACAAACCCAGTGACCTGGGTGCGAATCTCCATGCCTGGGTGGGTGGCAGGGCGAACAAATTGATCGGCTTGTTAACACACACTAAGAGCCATGGCCATCTAGTGATGTGTCTGTCTGGGCGCTTCACTCACCGAGTATCAAAGAATCGGGCAGCTCTGGCGAGAGGGCCATCAACAAGCCTCCAAATCCACAGCCGATGTCGGCAACCTCAACATCTTTGACAAGCCTCTTCGGCAGCTGGTTGGCGGCCGAGGGCTCCTTGGGGGCGCTTGCCCCCTCTGCCGTCATCTCTGTATCGACGACATCTTCAGGGGCCTTGTATGCGGGATACAGTTGCGCCCAGTCCATATGGTCCGGGGATATGGGGCTAGCAACAGTGTTAGCACATGTATGCAGGCTCGGATGGACGTGGCGGCGCTCACTCACTATGTCAAGTTGTGGTCCGAAAAGGGGTTCGCGTGCGCCCGCTGGCGATAGAACCTTTTCCGGGGCAGCGCTACGACGCCATCTGGGTTGTTCTTCTGCGCTTCTCGGTAGTCCTTGCGCTGGTTGATTTTGTTGCCTCCCGCTCCCATTGTTTCGCTGGCCGCCGCTGTCGCAGACGAAGATGATGAATCCTGCCAATCGAGATGTGGAAATTCTCCGGATTTTTATATGTGCTTTCTGATGGAGCCAATTGATTTCATGCGCTGAGGAAGTTGGGCGTGTTGAGAGCCTCAAAAACTGAAGCTTCGTGAGGGTGTGGGGTTTTCCTGCTGAACGCAGGGATTAATCTGCAGCGTCCGCTTCAGGTGAGGGACCCTTGTTGCAGTGGCCTCGACATCAGGTTCAGAGTGGGCCCAGCCTTGTGCTTTGGCGCGGTTCATTTTAGTCCAGGGGTGCTAACTGGGCTGGCGGTTCCTGTAGTTGGTGGCGCCTGGTGCTATGCGTGCCTTCCCCGCCGCTATCGGAGAGCTCCTGGATGATTTTCAACCCCACCCACCTCATTCTCGGGCTTGATTCCATTATACTGACTGGATGCAAGGACATTCCGAGGGATTGATTGCTCGTCACTCTATCTTTTCCAAGAATAAAGCTGGTTTGGACGTTTGAGGAAAATGGCGACCAAGAATCAAGTCTTTATTGCCATTATCGGTATGTGGATACATATGGATGGAGGTCACCAGCGACAGCCCAAGCCCACCCAACAGCAGCATCTTTCCCGCTAACAAGAATCTACTCCCAGGTGCCGGCGGTGTTGGCAAGTGCTTCATTGGCCAGCTGACGGAGCTGGCCAAGCGCCGGCCTTCACCTCGGCTGAGCCTCTGCTACATCGCCACGAGCAAGAAGGCGTTGTTCCACGAGGACTACGCCGAGGTGCCCACGGCTGACGTCGTGTCCGCCGTGGCCGCCTCCTCGCGTACCCCGCCGGCCCTCCCTGAGCTGGTCGAGTACCTGGCCAGGGCGCCGGCCAAGGTGGTACTAGTCGACAACACGAGCTCGCAGGACGTCGCCGACAGCTACCCGCTCTTCCTCTCGCGCGGCGTCAGCATCGTCACGCCCAACAAAAAGGCCTTCTCCGGCCCCTTCTCACTCTGGCGCGACATCTTTGCCGCCTCGGCCACATCGGGCGCAAAGGTCTTCCACGAGGCTTCGTGCGGCGCCGGCCTGCCCGTCATCTCCACCGTCAAGGACCTCGTTGACACGGGTGACGAGGTCACCAGGATCGAGGGAGTGCTGAGCGGCACCATGTCCTTTCTCTTCAACTCGTTTGCCCCTCTCAGCGGTGCGGGCGGCAAGTGGTCAGCCGAGGTCGCCAAGGCCAAGGAGCTCGGCTACACAGAGCCTGATCCGCGCGACGACCTCAACGGACTCGATGTCGCCAGGAAGCTGACAGTGCTCGGCCGCCTGGTCGGGCTCGAGATCGAGTCCCCTACCTCGTTTCCGGTCCAGAGCCTCATCCCCAAGGCCCTCGAGTCGGTGGCTAGCGGCGACGAGTTCATGCAGAGGATGCCAGAGTTCGACTCGGAGATGGAGGAGATCAAGGCTGCAGCTGAGCGCGAGGGCAAGGTCGTCCGGTTCGTCGGCAGCATTGACGTGGCCGCCAAGCAGGCCAAGGTCGGTCTGGAGAAGTTTGACCGCTCGCATCCTATCGCCGCGCTCAAGGGCAGCGACAACATCATCAGCTTCTACACCAAGCGCTACGGGGCCAACCCCCTGATCATTCAGGGTGCTGGTGCCGGTGGCGAGGTGACGGCGATGGGTGTAACGAGTGACTTGCTCAAGGTGCTGGCTCAAATCTCGTAGATCGGCGGTCATCGTGGCCGTTTGTGAATTTCAAAAATGCGGTTAGAGGGAGGGAGAAAGTTCGTTTTCTTGAGCGATGACTTTTTGTCAGGAAAATGGCAACGGAGGGAAATTACTGTACCGCATCTTTCTTGCTAGGACCCCTTGAGGCTCAAATGTCGAGGTAACTCGGTTATTGGCAGTATGGAAGCCTTTGTAATCTGCATTGATAAGAAGGGTCTGCTGGACCGGAACCTGACTATCTTTATGGCAGTTGCCTGGTATATCTCAATATTGCTAGAGATGTCAGAGAGTTGATTAGGTGCAAATTGAGGCTTTGTGCCGACTCTAACACGGCGTTTAGCCGAATCTAGCGCGGGGCCCACTGAGGGTCACTGTAAATTTAGCGTCATGACTGCCGGTTGGGAAACATGAACATGTTGACTTGACTTCTACACTTGCATCTCCAACGACCGACCCGTCACAGCGAAAAGCCACACCCACCCTCGTGCAGTCTCCCAGAGCGATGCCGCAGGATCCGAATCTCTACGGCCAGCCGCCGCCGAAACGGCAGCGGAAGGCGATGGACCTCTCGAGCTCGCTGTCCTTCTCCGCCCAGCTCGGCTCGCTCCTCTCAAAACCGCCCACGGCCTCGTCCTCGTCGGTATCGGCACCCGCCACCGCCACCAAAGGCCGGACACGCCCCTCCAAGACCGACGACATATTCGCAGGCGTCAAGGCCAAGCGCAAGGATGGCGCAAAACGAGACTTTGACGCACCAGACGGTCGCAGCAGCAGCAGCAGCGGCAAGCTCCGCCTGCGCTCGCCGACGGGCACCTTCGAGTCAGAGCGCGAGCGCGAGGCCGCCCGCCGGAACATGGAGGAAAAGGCGCGCCGGTACGCGGCTTTGAAGCGCGGCGACTACATCCCCGACGCCCGCTCCGGCTCCGGCTCCGGCTCTGGCACCGGCGACCGCGACCCGCTCGTCGACTTTGACCGCAAGTGGGCCGAGAAGCACCTCGACCGACCCGGCGGCGGCGGCGGTTCATCCTCCTCAGACGAAGATGACGACGGAGACGCAGACGACGACGACACCGAGGTCATAACCTACACGGACGAGTTCGGCCGCACCCGCCGCGGCACGCGCGCCCAGGTGCGGCGGCAGGAGCAGCGGGCGCGCGCGCGTGTGGCGGCGGCGGCGGACCTCGAGGCCATGTCGGCGCGGCCGGTCGCGCCGGCCTCAGGCCTGATCTGGGGCGACGCCGTGCAGGCCGAGGCGTTTGCGGCGGCCGACGAGGAGGGCATGGAGGCGCTGGCGCGCAAGCGCGACCGGTCCGCGACGCCGCCGCCCGAGACGCACTACGACGCCGCGCGCGAGATCCGGAACCGCGGCACGGGCTTCTACGCCTTCAGCGCCGGCGACGAGGCGCGGCGGAGGGCCGAGATGGAGGCGCTGGCCGAGGCGCGCGCCGAGACGGAGAGGGTCCGGCGCGAGCGCGAGGACCGGGCCAGCGCGAGGAAGGGCGAGGTCGAGCGCCGGAGGAGGGAGATCGAGGAGAGGAGGAGGGACCTCGCCGCGCGCAGGGCGAACAAGCTCGCCGACAGCTTTCTCGACGGGCTGGGCGCGGACCTGGGTGGTGGCGGCGGTCCGACGGCGGTGCCTTCTGTTGACGATGCCCATGCCCACCTCTCTTCTACTGCCGATGCTCCCTCGGCCCGGGATAGCGGCGAGAAACTAAACTGCGATCCTGCAGGGCAAAAGGCGGAAGAAGCCCCGAGATAGACGAAGGGCCCACCCAACGTACCTACGACTATCTCACGAAGAGCACACACTATTTCGTGGCCTCTACTCCGAAGCACCACGCACTCACAAGCAGGGCTATACCGTACCCATCAAGCACAAGCACCTGGCATTTCAAAGTCACGTTTCCTCTGCCATTTCTACTCCTTCCCAATTGCGGCCTGGAAAAAGCAGGCAACTCAGCGGAGACGGTAATCGGGCTTATAAAGAGCGTCTTGGGTCATCCATCTATGGCTTATCGTCCATGCGCGCGCTGATCACCTGCAGCTGCGATGCGTTCCCCCAGCATGAGGACGCTAGAAGTTGACGGGCCCGAGGGACACGCAACCTTTGCGTATAAGCTGTTTTTTTTTCCCCTGTTCAACTACCAGGTCTGAGACACTGGCGCAGTCAGATGCTCGCGTCAGAGCCAGGAACCTTAACTCCCGTCCCCTCGCTGGGCTGACCAGATGTGCCGACTTGGTCGTCCGTATGATGGACTGCGCCTCTGGGGTGACAATGTTGCTGTAATCCCAGAAACTTGGGTACTTTGTCTCGCCGCCTGAGACCCCGCATATTCTCAGGTAGCCCATCGTCATAGGGGTCTCGGCATTCGCATGTTCTGGTCTCACTATCAATCAGATTTCAAACGTGATGCACGTGCTCGGCGACAATACCCGCACCGGACTGTGGTCGTGCTTACAGCGGAGGAAAATACCTGGCAAGTGTCTCTCCCTGCTTACCGGGCTCGAAGCGGTGGGGCTTATTCTCTCTGGCCGCCTTGATGTAAGGTCGTTCTCAGCATCGTCCGTCGAATGGTCCACGATAGCAAAAGAATGGCTGGAGTGCTCAAAAAATCGTATATGCAACTTGGCTATGATGTGCCGACAACGACAGTCTGGAATCGCCGGGGGTAGTATAACAGCAAGATCAGACAGATTTCGGGGGAAAAGAAACCGCAACCATCAACTTCAAACAACTCCGAATGAAACCCCGTAGGATAGATGAACTAGGCAGTGTCAAGAGAGAAATAGACTTTGACGGTATATAGAAGAGAGTGCACGAAAGTGAAGAAGAGCTGAAAGCAAGTTGTTGGCGCTGCCTTCTGCCTTTTGAGGTAAAGGCGCCGAGAGAATAAAAATTAATGAAAAACAAGGGGCTATGGAAGGACGCCGAAAGAGAAAGAGGTATTTTTGTGCTGCCCCGAGGAGGAATAGACCGAGAGAGAAAGAAAAAAAAAAAAAGCTGGCGTATGCAACATCCACGTTCGCCCCCATCCACCTTTCCGTATTTTTAGTAGTTTTTTTTTGTGTTTTCTAGGTTGTTGATCGTGAAATATTACCAGGGAACCAAACGCAAATCGCCCACGGGCAATGGGGGAAAGTTGGCAAACGGAACACTAAAAAAAGATGTATCATGCAGGCCGGAGAGAAACGAAAGAGAGATAAATGCTCCAACAATCAAATCATGTTGCAACCCATACGCAGCCGCAATCGCTTATTTCAGAGCCGTCCCTGCGGAAAAGCCTGGGCTCATCCATGGCGACGAATCCGTCCAGGCCCCTCGGCGCAACAAGGTGATCGCCGCCGCCGCGGTACGGCGGCGTGTTGCCGACCTCGGTGATGACGACCTCGACGGGCTTCCCTGAGGCGTCGACGTTGGGCACGGCCTTGCCGTCCTGCTCGATCTTGAGCTGGCGGCACACGGGCCGCGGTGACCCCTGGATCCGGCGCTCCTCGAGCTTGACGACGCGCGGGTACGGCGGCTGCAGCGGCGGGAAGTCGCCGTCGAACGGGTTCGGGGGGAGCGACGGTCCGGGCGTGCCAGACGTCCGCGACGCGCCGCCGCTGGTGGTGGCCGTGCTGCTGCCGCCGCTGCCACCGCCGCCCCCGGGGAAGCCCGACCCGAACGGCACGGCGCCGTTGGCGGCGCGCGTGGGGGACGCCGCGTCCGTCGCCGCGTTGCTGCTGCTGCTGCTGCCGCCGCCGGGCGGCGATCCGGGTAGCCCGACGCCGTTGGAGCTCATCGTCTTGAATAGGCTTGCGTTTTGGTTCGGGTAGATGAAGATCTCGAGCACCGTGTCGGGCCAAGTGCAGGCCCAGGGCTTGTCGCCCGGCTGGGCCGAGATCTTGCGTTTCATCTCGTCAAAGGAAGGCGGCGCCGTGCGGCGGAGCCGTCTGTGTGACGGCGAGCCGGATTTCCCGGGGAAGTTGGCCTCGGATATGAAGACGGTCTTGTTGAACGGCATCATCTTGAACCAGGCCGGGCCCCGGCTCGGCTCGAGGGTGTCGTTGACGGTCTGCATGGTGAAGGTGCCGGGTGGCAGCAGGGGCGCCTGGGCGCCATATGAGTACGCCCCCGTGCCCGTCGAGAGGCTGTTGTTGGTGGACATGGACACTTTGTAAGGGTTTCCATTATCCCCGCCGCTGATGGTCATGACCATGGCCACGATGGCGGGGCTGAAGGCAAGCCCGCACGTCCACGCCGGAGCGTGGGTTGTGTCTTGGAAGCAGACGTCGCGCTGCGCAAGCGGCATGAGCGGCATTCCGAAGGAGCCGGTGGGCATCGGTTGCAGACCCGACGGCACGGGAATCGGGACCGCATCGTAGAAGGGCGGTGGTGCTCCCTGGGCGGGAGGAGGAGGCCTCGGCTGCCTGCCCAGCAGCGTCCCGAGCACCGCGCCGAGGACGAGGCCCACGACGAGAATGGCGGTGATCACGAGAACAACCGCCCATCGTGGCACGCCGCACAGGCGCTTCCGCCCACTCTTCTCCCATCGCTTCAACTCCTTCTCCGAGGCGACGGCAGCCGCTGCGGTGTTGATCTCGTGGTGGCTCGTCTCAGAGGTCGAGGTAAAGCTGCGAGACGAGTTTCGGGAGCGTGGAGTGTTCAGGTCGTCGATGGAGTCGAACTCGGGATTCCGCGCCGCGATCCCAATCCCACCAGCCCCCGGGATGGGCTGGGG
The DNA here is from genome assembly GCA_003049465.1 of Magnaporthiopsis rhizophila. Taxonomy (NCBI): domain Eukaryota; kingdom Fungi; phylum Ascomycota; class Sordariomycetes; order Magnaporthales; family Magnaporthaceae; genus Magnaporthiopsis; species Magnaporthiopsis rhizophila. The sequence continues at coordinate 88,464 of PYSS01000118.1, forward strand.
CGGCAATGCAACACTCATGGTCGGCCGTGACGTCGGCGAGGCAGTCTGCGTCGCCGCTTGTGACGGCGGCGTGGAGTGTGCCGACTGCACAGCCTCGGCGTCTCTTACCTTGCGGGCAATCTGTTCGTCGGGGTATCTCGTGTACGGCGGCAGCTCCTCGGTGTGTCCATCGGGCCCAACCAAACCGCCCATCTCCTCGCCTTCGGGCCCTAGCCTGCGGTGGTACGGATCGGTCGCAACGCCTGGAAAACCCACGACGGCGGCATCCGCAGATGCACCGACAGCAGGAAGTTGGGGCGTCACAGCGGTATTTTGGGAGTACATGCCGTACGGGTGCGCCGGCCCATGAGGTCCCGAATACGGCTGCTCTGCTGGGAGTGGCCCTGTCGTCGATGAAGTCCTCGTGCTCATCGTCCTCGCGATGCGCACATCCTGGGGATACAGCTGGTAAGGGTGCGATGGGCCAGACGGCCCCTGGTAGGGGCTGTCATGCCTCGGCGGTTGCATTGCTTCCGTCGCGGAAAGTGCTGAAGCAGACGTCAAGGTGGAGTCGGAGGATTCCTGCGATGAAGATATGACGGCTGGCTCGGCCGACTTGGAGGCGGCGGAGCCGTCGTTCTGAGAGACGGACGAGTCGCTGTCGGGCCCAGGCGCCTTTGCGATGCTAGACGGGCGGCTTGGTGGTGATGCAGACGCTAGGTTGCGATTTCTCGGGGTTGATGGTGGGGATTCCGAGTCACCCGCCGTCAGGTAGGAGGACCTCGGGGAGGTTCCCTGGCTGGGTGTGATGTCTGTGAGGGTCGGCCTGAAGCCGTCCTGCACGGCCATGGCCTGCAGATATGCATCATCCTGGTCACTCTGGACAGCAGACTGAGCTGTGGAGGGTCGGCGAGGGGCTGTGCTGTCGCCCTCGGCGGTCTTGGGGTTGGCGTCATCCATTGGCGATTTCGTTCTCTGCTGTGACTGGCCGGTCGGGGGTCAGCGGATCGGGCGTCCGGACGTCCCCTCTGGCAGCACAAGGGCTGACAAGCCAATGTGCGGCTGAGAAGCGATGATCTGCGCCGTAAAGATCCTCTACTAGCTTGGGCCACTGTACGGCGTCCACGTCGTTTTATACGCCCGTCACCGGTTTCCTGTCCTCTTTCTATGCGGCCAGCTGCCTTTCTCGCCAGTCTTCTTCGCTATGTATCTCTTTCCACCGTCAGTGAGGGCTGGATGCTTGCACAACTCGACCCTGCGAGGAGCAGGTTGGTGCTTCGCAGTGTTGATGGGACGAAAGAGTAAGAGTGATTTTACGTGCCAGACCGCGGGGGTTCAGCGAGAGTTAGTATGTGTATGTGAATGTGTATATGTGTATCACGGACAGGATGGAGGGGAGGGCAGGGCAGGGCATGTAAAACAAGTCTGGCAGGTCGATGCGGGATAGATAGATAGGTAGGTAGGTAGGTTGGGCAGGCGGGGTACTCAGCCTCTCCGTCTGGAGGCACTACCACCCATCCATCCATCCTGGAAAATGCGGGACGGACATCCTTGTCACCACCCTAAGCAAGCTTAAACTCCCGGCGGAGGAGGCAAACGTGCGTGCAGAGACAGGTCGCGATGGAAAGCCGGGCCCACAGATCCCCCAAAGGGTAAGTCAGGAACAGCAGAAAGCTGACTGGTTTCGGACTAGAATTTGGGGGGGTGCACTCGGCCTGCTATTGGTCGGCCATAGGGCCGCGGCGGGACCCTCACACAAGCTGCCGGCTGTTGTGTCCTCGGCACGGCGCACGTACTTAAGTAAGTTGTCAGTCTGCAATTTAAGGGCGGAGGAGGCTGTTGCGCCCGTTATGGTCTATCTCCATCGCCATGCTCGGGCCCAGACCGACAGACGCCTATGTCCTTTGTTCCTTGGTGGCCACATGGATGTCAGATGCTGGCGGGGACCTTGCGCCCAAGGAAGATGGCCATCCATATCTCACATGGAAGGAGAAGGGTGTCCGTGCAAGGCCCTATGCTCGCAAGGTTCAGGCTGTGGCATGACCTACGACTTGTGATGGGATGGACCAAGACGGGCTCGTGGAGACTTGCCACCGCCAGATGTGGGAAGTGGACAGGGCAGCAGCACCGACGCCGATGATCGACGAGGTCTCTCGGCCTCAGAGAGACGGCCCTATTACCCTCCATCCACTGGGGTCCACCGGGGACTGGACCACAGCGGTGCAACACGGGACGTATGTGCTTGGTGGACAAACATCACCGAGCTCGCTGACCCATCTGCAACAGGGTCGCGTGGAGAGAGGAAGAGGAATAATGGGGGAGGCAGCAAGAACAACACAGCCGGACTTGCCACAGATGCCAAGTGGGACGGTCGCCAGCATGGACCACAGGGGCAAATGCGAGCTGCTTGGGACGAAATGGGAAGATGATGGGGTCAATCTAGCCGCGGGGCAATATATTCTCCAGTGGCCTCGCCTTTGAAGACAAGTCCCGAGTGGTCGGTGGGCTTTGAGCCTATTTTGGCTGAAAGGAAGACACCCTCCAAACATTCCCGCAGGCCGGGGTGCAGTCGTCTCGGGAGGTGGGAGGCAGAGCTGGTCGGACGTGGAGGACCCGGGCCAGGGTCATACCTATCTAGAAAGACTCCTGCATGTGTGAAGTGGTCAAGTGAGACGAATTGGACGGATTTGCCTCGACTTTGGGCCGTGCTCGGAGCGTGTGCGCTGCGTTTCGTTTCGGCTTGCTGCGTGCTTTGGTTTGTATCGGTGATTGTTTGCCCATCATTGAAGGTATTTTAGGGCGGCCGATTGAGGTGAGATGGATTGATCAAGTGTGGGCCTGGCGACCGGAGGAATCGTCCGCACTGCGGGGCCAGAAGCCCAGCTGGAGCCAGGGCTTCCTTTCCTCCCAATTGGTACCAGGTACCAACGCATTCTTCTACTCTTCACGCGAAGTATCGCTACTGGAAACAACCAGAGCCGCGCTTTAGCTATGCACGTACGCACGCAGGTTGGGAAATGGGCAACGGGACTCAACGGTTACACACAGCACCGCTTGGCACAACGGGCGGTAATCTCAACTCGATTCCTCGCCTCCAAGTGCCGCCCGTACCAAGGGGGAAAGAATTCGCGGAGACATAGAGAGTAGGTTCGGAGATGGTGGGGGCCTCCCTTCTCCACTCTATGGATAAAGGCGAGGACAATATCTCACATATCATCCGCCATATATCTGGAGCTCGGTCTGGTGGATATTACTGTCGTGTACGCATACCCTGAGCAGACGGACCGATCGATTTCTAGGCGCAGGTTGTGCCCACCAACTCCTTTTATTTATTTCAGCTTCTCCAGGGCTTTTGCCACCAAGTTGGTAAGTCGAATCGGCCTGTTCATCTCGCAGCACCTTGTGAGGAGAGAGCCAGCCCAGACGGGTCGGCGGTTTCCATATTGCTAGCCGCGACTCTTACCCCCCCCTCTTTCTGTGGGCAGCGGATGAGCGGTTTTCTTTGGCTGTTGCTTGTGACGATTCATTTCCATGGGCTTCCCGTCGAGTGAACAACCACCCTGCCCATCGGGAGACGCCATTTTTCTCATCAAGACGGGCGACACTCAGGCCGGGCAGACACGTCGCACACGTATTACATTATTATCATCATCGATAACGTCGAGGTTGACCTGCTCAAGGAGGAGGAGCGTGCCGCCCGTCGGCTTTGCCTCTCAATCGTCGGCACCCACCGTGTGGTTGATTGTGCGAGAACTCGGTGGCCGAACAGCAGGGAATCGGGTTGCGCCGGCAAGACATTGAACGCGGCTGCCCGTCAGAGGGGCGTCCACCTAGGCAGACACAAGCCCCGCCCGGGAGAACAGGCAGTCACAGTGGAGCACGGACGGCGCCAACAAACAGTGAAGTGGGGAAAGTTGAGTCTATCTTTTGCGCGCGCTTCCCACCCCACCACACCCACCAATTGGGTGCCACCCATCACTCTATCACTATGTGACCTCTCTGGATCTTTTTGAGTTTGTTTGATTCCATTTGCTCTTCTCGCTTCCCTCTACTCACACCTTGTACGTTCACAAAGAAACGACGAGGACGTATGGCAGGCTCCATTCCTGTCTCGGCATCGGTTTCTCGGTCTGGCGGTCAAGCGGGGACGCACAGATGGGCTTGCCTCTTCGGTTTCATTTCTGCGTCTGGCCTCCTGCAGCGACCCGTCTTCTGGCTCGTTTGGCTGCAACAAACCTGCGAGTGAACATGCAGTCTAATGCTGTGTCTGCATCTGACTAGTTCTGCTCGCTTCCGCACACCGTCGTCCGTCATTGATGCATTCCCCTCCTCTTCCGGGCACTGGCTTCCCTCTGGCCCCTCCCCTTCCCTTCCCGCCCACAACCTGTCAGCCTGTCAGCCTGTCAGCCTGTCTGGCCGTCATTGGTGCCCCCTCCCCTCCCACTGGTTGGTTCGACACCTAAATATTTGATTACTGAAGTGGGATGGTCGCAGCAAAGCCGGGCAGCTGTGCTGGCAGACACGCAGGTTCCCAATACTTGTCTGCCGGGCGTAATCGCCCCAGGACCAAGGCTGCTTCCAAAGCTGGATCGCGGAGAAGAGGCTCTCAGGAAGTTGCGTCGCCCGGCTGTGCTGGCCCACGCTAGCTGCGCCGCACACTTGTGTGGTCCTCGTTGTGGTGCGGGTGCTACGGCAGCATGGGCAGCTGGGCAACCAGAGAAGCGACCACGGGTATGGGGGAGCGGGCGCCGGCGTGGTAGGCCAGCGAGGAAGCGGGCCTCGCGTCACCCAGCTTCTTTGCAGCACGCCCGCATGCAACCCGCGGACGCAATATCACAGTGCTAGGTTTCCTCGCTCCTCGTCGACGGCTCGGGGCTTCGACCCTGGCGCCTGGCTCTCCAGTCGTTGCTCGCGATGCAGAATAGTACCCGCTTTTTTCGTCACCCGCATGGCCGACTTGGCCTCCCTGTCTCCAATGGAGCCCTTTTTGAGGCTCTATGTAGGTACTTTTTCCGTACCTTTTTTTACGTTTTCGCTGGCCTGCTCCGGCCGGAACTAGCTGAAGAAAGGCAGCCCCTCACGGCACCCCTGCGACCATGATTCGCTCATGATCATCGATGCAAGTGCGCACTCGCCGTCATCTCCAGTGTAACCGTATCCCGCCCGGCTTCAGCGCAGGCGAAGCTGGCCCCTTGCCCGTTCCGGTTGCCTTTTAACCCCTCAAAGGAGGTACCCGGTGAGAGAATGTGGTCGTTTGTCCACATCACAAAATCGCGGGCCTGGGGTATAACTCTTACCCCTTGCCCCTTGCTCGTGCTTGTCCTGCTCCAGGAACTGATCGTCGTCCCCCCGGATTTGTGCCCCCTCCTCAACCGCCCCCGCGTACTAGTCTCCTGTGCCCGTGCTATAGAACGCCCAGCTAGCACCCCGACCTTGTCTATAATCGGGGAACTCTTTTCCACTTCGTCCTCACCTTCCACCAAGTCCCTGCCTTCGCTCGGCCGGCGGGAAAGGAACCATCTAGTGACCTGAAATATCATTTCTCCCATCCTTTGCAGAGGGGTTTTATTGCCCTTCAAAGCCCTTTCCCTGACTTGAGACATTTGTTTTTGCCGTCTGAGATCTTTTCGCCCCCGGGCCGCATCAGGAAACTGCCCTCGGTCAACCGTGCCCGGCTTCGACTTCCGAGCACAAGCATACGTACACCATGGGACGATCGAGCTCCCGGAGATCAAGAGGCTCGAGCAGCTCTTCGTCGTCTGGCTCGTCGGTCTCGTCAACCGCGAGCATCAAGACCACCAGGCACAATGTGCCCATCAAGTCGGGCAGCATGGCCTGCATGATCTACTTCGCGGGCGGACGCCCCAGCCGCCACTCTCACATCAGAAAAGAAATCACCACGGTTGAGAATGACTACGGTGACTACACCACGGCGTACAGCACCGACACTTGGTACTTCGTCGGCGGTTCTTACTACGGCGATGACGACGACGGCTCCTCATACGGCGGCAGAAGCTTCAGGAAGCCATCCGGCCCCGGCCCTATGGGCCCAGGAGGTCCAATGGGCGTCGGCGGCATGCGACCGGGAGGTCCCATGCCACCCGGTCCTGCAGGCTCCATGGGGCCAATGGGCCACCACCCGAGGCCCGGAGGAGTCCCTCCCATGGGATCCATGGGACCCATGGGACCCATGGGTCCCGGCCAAGCCCAGCGAGGTGGTATGCCAAGGCCTGCGGGAACCGTCGAGGTCGTCGAGGAGGACGACGATGAGTCTTACGACGACGACGACGACGACGACGAAGACTACAGCGAGAGCGAAAGCGATGTCCAGCAGCCCGGCCCGTCTCCAATGCAGGGCATGCCGGGTACAATGTTCCCAGGCCAGCGCCCGATGCCGCCACACATATCCGGCGGACCGCCCCGGGCGCCGCCAGGCTTCGGAATGGCCGGCGTGCCGCCGCGTCCTCATCCGATGCAGGCGATGCCGTTCCGGACCGGCGCTCCTCCTCCGCCGCCGCCGCCTCCCAACATGGCTCGCTAATCAACCACTACCTTCGCTACCCATGGCTGTTTTTTATCAAAAGAAAAAAGGTCATCTCTTTCTCTGCCTTTCATGATGCAAGTGTTTTTTCTTCCCTTTTCACGTTGATGTCAAGGCTCTTGCTTGGCTTGTTTTATTCCAACTCGAGGGGTGCCATTTTCGGTTGTCACGGCATCGTACGATGAAGTGTTCAAAACCGAATCACCCGCTCATGACTGACGATAATTTGCATTTTCTTTTGTTGTTCTCATCATCCACCCACCTATTGTTCTTCTTCGTGTACGATATAGTAACCGCAATCTTGGGTGAGGCATCTTTGTCCCCGGTTTCCGCCGGCAGGGAATATCGAGGGGACACAGCACTCGCCGGGCAACTCTGTGCTACGTAGCTACCGCGCTCTCTAGCAAAAGTACTGTTTTGTTGTTCTGCCTCCTGATACTCTTGTGAGAGGAGCAGTTGTCTAACCCACCCAGGTCCTCACCGATAAATGATCCCTCCCTTGTGTCGCGGCGGACGACCAATGGATCTCGCAGCGCATAGGTAGCTGCAGACAAACGCCGACCTCCTGCACTGCACGTCACTGGAGCACGAAAACAAAAGAAAAAGGGTGCCCGGCTCCAAATGACTTGATTGGCATGCGTGGTATGCGCGCGCATATGGTGTGTGTGTGCTTATGCGCTCTTGTGTAAGTAGGTATGCAGCGCAGTGCAGTGCAGTCAGCGTCTTGTGGCCCCATGTCCATGCGTGTGTGGTGTGACTGGAACCAGCACCTCCTCCCCCGCCCTCCAATGTCACAATCGCCGCCGCGTCTATGCGTGAGGCCATGAATAGCTCGCTGACCCCTCCCTCCTGCATATGGCACACCTACCATACCTGACTTGTCTGTGCAGCCCACTGGAGCACTGCCTGGGTACATTGGGTAGCTTTGCCCGGCTGGGCGGCTCCGTTGTGTGGTGTCGGTGTTGGGGCAAAGGCCTCTCCTCTCCTTCCCAGCTTTCCACTGAAATGATGTTCTATAACGAGCGATGATGGCGTTTCTTTTTGTTTTCTTCTCCGTTTTCACTTTTTAGTGCAGAATCAAAGTCGCAAATTACCAATCTAGACTAGTTCCAAGTATTCTTTCTGTGGCCATTTTTTTTTTCTCTCGCTTTTCCAGTGGTGCCCAGTTGCAGAATGCCTTTCTTGAGACGAGTTACACGCCTAGAGCGCTCCAGGTAGATTTGTTTCTGTGACTTACCTAGATAGCTGTGCCCGCTCCAAGGCCACAGCCTCAACTTCCTGTCTCCTCGTTGTGGTGTGGCACGCCATACATCACCAAAACAGCAGAAGCGACATTCCGCACCCCGCCAGAGGGCCGACTGCCCTACTAGCCGTCCGTTTGGGGCCGAATCTACACCAACAGGCCGCGGTCGGCGCACGCCCGCACCCTCGTGCCCCTCCGCAGGCGCGGCGGCTACCTCTATGCCGAAGCGTTTGCCGACAGAGTTCCTGCAGGGCCTTGACCCTATCGCCAGGCACTGGCGGCGGTAATACCCCCTCTGCGGCAAACTGCCCTGTTGACGCTGGACCGCTCACACCGTATCTGGGGCTCGTCGGGCGGATGGTCCGCGCCGCGCCGACTGGTGCCCGGCGGACACGGGTTTCTGTGAGCCATGGCGGCGATGCAATATGTGGATATCGAGCTGATATTATAAACAAGCCGTGATCTTCAGTGAGGGGCATCAGCGGGTACTCCCGGTCAGATTTCAGTCTGGCTGCCCCTGCCCAACAACAACTCCAGCCGGATGGGATCTCCAACCCGACCAGGCCAACCTTGATGCTCGCACGCCAGCATGCATGCCCACGTGAACGAGATACCGATCGATATGGACCGCCGCGCGGCGACCTGGGATGCAAGACCCCAGCTGGACTCGCCCTCTTCTCATCCTTGCCAGCGGAAATCCGGCGAGAGATCTACTCGTACGCCCTCACCCCCGAGATTTACACGTACGGCAGCCGGGAGTTCTCACATGACTTCCGCATCGCCCTCAACCATGAAGGCGACCCCGACGACGACATACGCGACGACCTCGAGAGCCTGCGCCGGAACTGTCCCGGCGGCTCCAAAGCACTGCGCGAGGCGCCGCGGGAGTGGAACTCGAACCAACCCCACAGATGGAAGGGTCCCAGGAAGTACCATCCAGACCCCTATGGCAGACTACGTGCTTCCCGGCGGGAGCCTCCGCCGTATACGTGCACATCAGAACGCCCCGGCTACATTGGTAGAGCCGTCCTACGCCCGACAATCCTACTCGCTTCCCGGCGCGCCTACATCGAAGCCCAGCCCGTCTTGTTCGCGGAAAACGAGCGGTGCTTTTGGGTCATGGAAACTCACGAGCATCCCGACGGCGACACGTCACTGCCATTTTTGTGGCCTCGGGAGCGCCGCCGTTGGGAGCGCAAATTTACGACCATCCATCTCCTCGCGCACACGACCTGCATCCGCTGGGCCATGTTTCCTGAACAGCATCTCCTCAGCGGGGTCAAGCACCTACGTTTGACAATTCGAGATTGTGATTGGCGAGATCTGGGCAAAGAACTGGAAAATGTGAGGGTGGACGTGTCCACACAGTCAAGAAACCTGATTAAGCCATCGAGTTTTTCGACACCTCGTGGGCGGCCATCGAGGAGGCTATCGACTTGTTCGTCATTGATCCGTTTACACACTATGAAGAGCGCCCCGAATCCGCCCGTCCTCTCGAGATAGCGACGATGCGCTGGCTCGAGGACTCGACGTCCGGGAACGCAAGTCTTGGGGGACAAAGCATCATCATGAAGACCGGCAGCGATCGATCAAAACCACGCCCCTGCTGGGTCCCGCCCTCAGTTGACTTCATTCGGGGAGCATGGGGCCGTGAGTTTGTCAACATGCATCACATTGAAACGTTTACAATGTCGTTCGACGCCTGCGAGTCCGACAGGGCCGTGGTTGCCGCCTTGGTCGACTGGGCTATCCGGGCTTGGCGCTTCCCCCTTAACCCGGTCCGTACTGGTCATCACTACCTCTCCGCTGCCGGAAACCCGATCAAGAAGATGTCTTGGCGCGGCACACGGGGAAATATGAGGGTCTTCTGTCAAGAGTGTCTGCCCTTCATCAAAATCAACTGGGGTGCACTGGCGGGAGGAAATCCAGACTGCGATGAGTGCCGGAGATCCCAAGAAAGATTCCTGATGAACCTCGGGCCTAGGATGTATACCTGGACAGTAACATGGACACCAAGGCGCCACAACGACGCGATAGAAAACTCGTACCTCTTGCACAACTTTGTCGAGCCAGCCGCATACGACCTAGGTCACAGTGACGAAAGCGACTCGGGCGGAAGCCAGCGTCACAGCTACCTACTGCCTAAGGTCTGTATACACATATCTTCTACGTCTTATCCTACCCTAACTCAAGTCCTTCGTGCAGTTTGGTCAGTCCAAAAATGCAGAGCTACAAGACCCCCAAGCCGGTTCGCGCCCGTGACCCGTTTGTGGCATGCATTCCTCGCCATCCTCCCATTCCCGTCCCCTGCCACTAGGACCAATTCTCGTTACAATAAAATTACCATGTCGAGGGCGGGCTTACTCTATAGATGGTTTCGTCCCTATTCCGACGATGGCCCGCCGCAGTCTAGCAAAAACGTGCAGTGAGGCTGGGGAAATCGGGCTATAAGGAACATTGCATGGCGCAAGGTTAGAAGGTCTTCGGCCGGCCCATTGCGCAACTACTGCGCAGGTAATACCAGGATTTGCAAGTCCATGCGCCATGCACTCGGGCTTCCATGCTTGCCTGAGCTTGACGACACTCTGTACGACCTGCCAGACCAGAAGCGCCGCCTCGAATAGGTCGAAAACGAAGGTCGAGGAGAGAGGCAAGGAAGATTTCGCTACGCAATCTGCGGCAGCGGCACCGGGAACTGGGAGTCGGCCTGTCTGTTGGTCAGGCCCCGCGCCGCGGACCGTAGCTAGTGCTGGGTCCGTCTCGTCGCCCCGAGCATTAGCTAGACGATGGGCGAGGGAAATAACGAGTTTCATTACGCATATATGGCTAGAGAGAGCAGCCGAGAAACGGGAATCGAATAGCAGAGAAAACATGTCAATATATCCAGGTGGAAGACGCATGCCGGGGGAGGGGCCCAAGAGGTGCTTGTCGCAAAAGCACAAAGCCCCGCCGAGGCGAACGATCAACGATCACGGATACCAAACGAAACGAGACCAGGATCGGCGAAAACGTAGGTGCGAAGTATGAAGAAAAGTAAACCAGAGGAGTTATGAGGACAAGATGCGGATCGGAGGGATGTATGGCGTCGATATCTAACATCAAAAATTTACAAGTGCCAAATTTGTCGATCTGGATCGACGAAAAGTACTCTCAAACAAAGGAGCGGAAATCCGGTGACTAACAGCCTCCACGAATATTCACGCCAAAGGCTCCTTTTTCTTGGTTGTCGTCTTCGGCTTGGTCTCCTGTATGCGGGCAGTCAGCCGACTCGAAGCGGAAAACGCGCCGAAGCAGCACTTGCAGAGGGCAGAGATCCCAGGCAGAGATAGAGACCAGCTGACACCGAGTCCTCTACTCGATATGAGCTCCCTCGTGCTAGGCAGAGAAGGCTCCGTTGCACAGGTTGTATAAGGGGCAGGTTCAGCGGGTGAGGAGTGTAAAAACAGGTTGGTACCTTTGCCGCCTTGTCAAGCTTGTCCTCGACCTTGCTGGCAACTGCCTTGACCTGGTGCGTGTGTCAGTCGATATCACACTGATGGCATTGGCCACCAGAACATGGTAAAAAGATAGAGGAAAAGACAGTGTATTTTTTTCCACGGCCGCCCAAGCATTCAGCATCGTTTTTGAAGAGCAAACAACAGAGTTGATGGTAGGGCAGACCACCCCTGGCCGCACCTCAACCACCACCAGCGCGCCCAAAATGGAGATATATCCTCACCTTCTTCGCAGCACCGCCCTCCGGCTTGGGAGTCGCCTTCCTCTTGGTCACACCGGTGGGTTTCGGGCCCTTGGCGCCAACAACAGGCTTCGTCCCGGTCGCGGGGGCAGCGGCGGCTTTCTTGGGCTTGGTGGTCTTTTTGCGCGTGATGGTCGGGGCGGTGTCCACGACGGGAAAGACACGCGGCTTCGAGTTGCCGGTCGCCGAGCGGGTGCCTTCACGAGCCATGTCTGCCGTCGAGAGGTAGGGGATTAGGAGCTTGTTCACGGTGGGCGAAGCTGGCCTCTTTCCATTCAATTGGCTTGTCTCAGCTCTAGTGCTCCTCCAAGCTGGCCTGTCGTCCACCATGCACTACGAGATAAGAAATCGAAGATATTGCCGAAAAGCAGCGTCAAAAGATCCCGATGTAATAGAAAAGAAGGACGCCGCGTTTGCAGCACAATAAAAGGAGAGCAGGCGGGCAGAAGAGCACGAAAACACGGAGGAGGGTGCGATGCGATGAGCGGACAAGATGGAGCTGGTTTCGTCGCGCTCGGCGCGCAATCGAAATGTAAACCGCAGGCACACTGGATCGCGCCTGCGCACGCCCAGCAGAAAGGGGATCTCACCTAGAATGTAAAATTGGAGCTATGCCGTCAAAATCCTGGAGAGAGTGAGAGATATATATGGGTTCATACGGCTGTGCAAGAGGTAGATTTGATGCTTCAGGATTATCCAGGAGGGATGAAAAATGGATTTAGGGTAAAACGATGTGGAAAGGGGTCAAGGAAAGTGGATGTAGAAGTAGGAAGGGGGCATGGGAGAAACGAGGGCGCTGCTTGTTGAATGCGTTAGGTTGCGCGGGCTTCGCGCGCGGCGGGCGCGAAGTGCTCCCAAGACCCGTTTCTGGCCGTCGCGTTGAAATCAAGGCGGACAGCGGCAGAAAGTAGAAGGAGGCGAATAAAATAAAAATAAAAAATAAAAATAAACAACTGAATTGGGGACAGGCACGCACCACACAGGCAGAAAAGGGGCAAGCCCGAAGAGCGGGAGGAGGCAGAGGGTGGGAGGGGTGCTGCACCCGGCGACTTGGGCGCGGATCAACTTGAGCGTAGGTTCTCATCTGACCTCGGCCAGTGACATGCGAGGGCGAAGAGCTGCCTGCCCTCCACAACGCCCGCCCGCCCAGCGAACAGAGGTCAAGAAGGCGGGCGGGCTACCTAGGTGCCTAGGTAGGTAGGTAGCTTGGAAAACTTGCAGCGCGGGCGCTCACGCGGAGGGGAGATAGGTGTGAGAACCACCAGGACAGCTGGCAAACAATGAGATATTTGATCTCTCTTTACGGTATCCCGTCGGCTCTGTGATAGAGCAACGAAGGTGCCACAACCAGGGAGCTGGATGCGCGTCTCTGCGGCGCCCACACATCAACTAGATGGGTAGGTGGTAGGTGGCGGGGTAGGTAGGATAGGCACTGGCGTAGCATCCTTCTTGTGCTAGACTTGCCAAGCAAGCGAATGCCCAGGCAAGCAACTCGGTCTGGGTGTTGGCGCGATCGGAAAGGGCGCTGGGAGGAGTCTCGAGGGTGTGTGTGTCGGCGCAATCTGTAGCCTAATCATCGGCCGACCCCGCGTTTTTCTCCTTGTCAAACGTTGGAGGTGGGGGAACAAAAAAAAAAAAAAAAAAAAAAAAAAAAAAAAAAAAAAAAAAAAA